>WOVY01002725.1:0-462494 GCA_013436015.1 Rhipicephalus annulatus | reverse complement strand
TTTTAAAAGCACCAGTGCAGAACTTCCAACATTTTCTTAAGGGCATTTGATCGACCTTCTTCCAGGGTGCCCTTCTGCGACAGAAGTTCCTCGAGTTGTCTAGGTCCTCCAAGTAGTTCTTTAAAGAGACCCTCTAACACGTTCAGAACATGGTCTGCAAACGCTGCCGATAGTAGTGGAGATGCCGAGAACGCGCGGGCCAAATACAGCCGGAACATAATTCTCAGCTAAAGTTTTCTTTCTTTTCTCTCAATAAATGACGCTATAGGCTAATAAAACACTGTGTAGCAGCCAAACTTAGCCATTGGCTGATCTGAACATGGCATATGCTCGGTCGTTACTCACTCACCCTCTCTACCATTGTGGTTATTGCAGGCCACTCAACAGCGGGAGTATTTGCTCGAATTATGTTGAACGTACCCGTTCGTGATTGATCCGCCACGGACTCTTGTCATCATGGTGCTTAACCATCGACTTGATGCATCGAATACCGGCTGCCGACTTTGAACGTTGAATAACCCCAGGTAGCTCGCGAGCCCTTCACTACGGCGTTACTCGTAACGATATCGTGGTTTTTGCGAGATTACACCCGACCATTATGTAATCGGTAACTTTATGCCGGAGTGGAAGAGTTTTCTGAAAAATACGTGTCAATAAACATTCGTTCTCAGTGGACAATAGGAAAGGCTTATTGAAGAGGTCAATATTCCCTAATCCAGGCTATAATTACCCATTACCTGCTGGCTTTGCGAATGCCACCGGTTTCTCGCTTGCGAATTACGCTGATATTTCTTGCTCCTACGCTTTTGCCGCAATATTTACGATTTGCTCCTGGGTCTGGAAGCTACTTTCATCTTTCCCGGAATCTTTTATAGAGGCATTAACATTGAAACTGAGGCAATCCTAAGGCTGCTGCAAAAGATATCGCTGCCATATAAAAATTCATACAGCCGGCAAAAATAGCCATCACACCTGACTATACTAATGGCATCACAATTTTATTTTTCAGTTGAAAATTTGGAGGCCGCCTTAGTATATATGATGCGTGCGTCTTCTCGCCCCGCGCAAGTGAGGTAGGTGCCCACTTTCCAGCTTCTGGACACGAAGTCTGGAACTGGGCGACCACCTGCCGGTTTCTCGCGCCAGCCAGTGCGACAGGCGACGGGTCGGACGCACACTCGGAGCGTCTACCCTTCGATGATGATGCTCGACGATGAACGCTTTGGTACCTCGATGATGTCCACCCGAGTGGGAGACGGAGGCTTGCGTGTGTCGGTGACAATGCACATGCAGGGTGACGGGGGCCTCTCCTCCTTGACGATGCACACGTCGGGCGACTGGCGTGGCGGCGGTGGTGACGACGAAGGCGTGACGATGCACACGTTAGAATGCGTCACCTTCCGCTGTCGCCGCTTTTCACCCTCGCTCACCACGTAGACAGTGGTGGGCGACGGTGTGCGCTTGCTGCTCACGACGCAGAAGCTGGGTGACCGCGCCTCTTTCTTTACCACGCGCACGCTGGGTGACGGGGTCTCACACCGACTCCCTCACGATGCAGACGCTCGGCGACGGCGGCCTTGACGTCTCGCTCACGATGCAGACGCTTGGTGACGGTGGCTTCGACGTCTCGCTTACGATGCAGATGCTTGGTGATGATGGCCTCGACGTCTCGCTCAGAATGCAGACGCTTGATGATGGCGGCCCGTGACGTCTCGCTCAGAATGCAGACGCTTGGTGACGGTGGCCTCGACGTCTCGCTCAGAATGCAGACGCTTGGTGATGGCGGCCGTGACGTCTCGGTCACGATGCAGATGCTCGGTGACGACGGCCTCGACGGCTGACTCGCTCGCGATGCACACACTTGGTGACTGCAGAGGGCAGGAGGCGCCACCCTCGAGGATCTCCACCGTGGTGGACGAGTTGCAGCGAGACATCCTGGTGAGCTCGTCGGCTGTGTCAATAAAGGTGTTCCCTGCAAGAGAGGCCTCCATGTCAAATACGGGCACTACAAGTGGGCTTTTTACGGGAGGCATGTCTCGGCAATCTGAACTCTCTTTTCTGTCCGCCTAGCGGAAGTCCAGGGACTATTTTCTCTACTTGGTATGTGAGAAGAGGCGTTTGAAAAACGCGTCATAAAACCTTTGAAGCGATAATAATGAGAACTAACTAACAATTATGGAAAGAAAGCATAGGGGATGTAATTTGAAATAGTTTGTAATGCAAATATGAAGGAAATGGACAAAAGAACTTTACACTGGCGGGGACCGACCCTGTGACCTCCGAATAGCACGTTCGATGCTCTACTCCTGAGCTACGTGCACATGGTGGTCATCCCTCTGTCCACTGCTAAAAAAAGTGTCCTCCCCCCCCCCTACGGTGAAGAATAATCTGATCAGATCTATGGGAGGGCGCTTGCTTTCTCCTGCACCGGCTACTGGCGCTTATTTGGCACTGTGAGATCTTCCGAAAAAGAAAGGGGGTGCTTGCTCGATGTTTTACGCTATGTGCATTTAAACGTGCGCTGCCGCTACAGCAAATGTAATTACAAAGGCGAATGTCACGTTTTGTTTACTTTATTAACATCTAGTGAAACATGCTGCTGAGGCACTGATTGAAAATGCCCAAGGAACGCAAAATACAGCACTGAGCCCACCTTGCTAAATATAATTTTGGGACCCCGACCAGGAAGGACTCCGTGAGACAGCGCTGCAAGCGCCTGCTCGCAGACTAGGCCCCCATGTTTCAGCGAAACTATAAATTGGTATTTATGGAGAGAGAGAGAGAGAGGAAACTTTATTAGAGCTTGGCCGGCAGCTTGGTCTTGGTGGCCTCAGATGGCGGCGCTGAGTCCCTGAACTCGGGCGGCATCTTCGGCCTGCCGGACAGCCCAGAGCTGGTCGTTGAGCTCCGAGCTTCTGAGCGCCGCCTCCCAGCGGCGGCGTCGCCGACGGAGAAGGTCCCCCGCGGCTCCCGCAGACGGGACGGCGGCGGGAACGAGTGAGCTCGAGGCTTCCTGTTGCCTGGTATTGGCAGCCGCCATAGGCGCATCGCGAACGGCGGCCGTTTCTCGACCATTTGTTACCGGCGCATTCCCAGAGCATGTGGCGCAGCGTTGCTCTGTGCCCGCATGCTTTACATAGATCGGTAATGTGTAAGTGCGGGTAGCAGTGGCGTAAGACGACCGGGCTGGGGTAAGAGTGGGTTTGTAGTAAGCGATAGCTTACGGCATCGTGTCTGTTTAATTTGTCATGCGGTGGCGGGAACTTTCGCCTTTCCAGTCTGTAGTGTTGCGTAATATCTCGGAACGTGATGAGACGATCACCCCACGACCGTTGTGGTCTGTGTTTGTCGCTGCGTGTCTGTCGAAGTGTCTCGATCCGGCAGATCAGAAGCCCCGTTCTCGGGAGCGGAGGCGGCGGCCACGGAATGTGCCACGGCTCGGCGAGTGAGACCTCGAGCCGCGGCGTGGGCCGCCTCGTTGCCCGGAAGCGGGACATCGGTGTGTGCCGGGGTCCAAAGGAGGAAGACTGTTAAATTTTGTTGTGGCGATCGCGACGCTGAGTCACCATCACCGCACATCTTAAGGATGCGGGCCGCTTCCCGCGAGACGCGGCCGCGCGCGAAGCCGCGGATTGCTGCCTGCGAGTCGCTGATTACGATCGTAGCGTTCGGCACCGTGGCGATTGCTAGGGCTATCGCGGCTTCTTCGGCCGCCTCCGTATGTCCCGTGGTCACCGTGGCGCTCGCGAGGCATTTGCCCCGCACGGTTAACGACCGCAGCGGCGTGTGCGTGTCTCCCGTCCCCATATCTCGCGGCATCTACGTACACAACTTCGTCGCTTGTGCCGTACTTCTTTTGAAGGTCTCTAGCTCGCTGGTTACGGCGCCCGACGTGGTGCGTCGGGTGCATATTCTTAGGAAGCGGCGGAACAATTAGGCGGTCGCGAACCGAGGCAGGAACATCCGCTTTTTCTCCCTGCTGAGTGTGGTACCGGATGCCAAGTGACTCGAGGATGTGTCGACCCGTCTTAGACCCCGACAAGCGTTCGTTTTGCGAAACGACATGGGCCTCAATTAACTCGTCGAGTGAGTTGTGCAGTCCAAGTTCTAGTAACTTTTCAGTGCTCGCATTCAGTGGAACTCCAATTGCTCTCTTGAAAGCCTTTCGTATTATACATTCGATTTGTTTTTTTCTGAGCCTAGCAATTTGAGGTAGGGGGCAACGTATGTTATACGGCTTATTGCGTACGCCTGCACTAGACGGATCGCGCAGTGTTCGCGCATACCAGTACGTCTGTTCGTGATACGACGTAGGAGTCGGATCGTGTCGTCTACCGAACGACGTAGTCTCGCACCGTCTCACGATTATGGCCGTTTGCCTGCAGGTGTAACCCCAGAATTCTAATTTTGTCTACGTGTGGAATGGGAGTGCCATCTGCCAATAGAACGCTTATTTTGTAGCACTCCCTTTCCTCGTCGCGCGGGGTTTTGCGACCTCTACTTGTAGGTTTGTAGATTAGAAGTTCCGACTTGGTTGCCGAGCATTCGAGGCCCGTTCCTCGCAAGTACTCCTGAACTTCGTCTACACCTGCCTGGAGCGTACGCTCGACGTGACCATCACAACCTCCGCCGGGAACCCAGAGGGTGATGTCATCCGCGTAGATACTGTGATACAATCCTTGTATGCCTAATAATTTCTCGGGTAGCCCAATTAGAACTAAATTAAAGAGTAATGGCGAAATACGGAGCCTTGTGGCGTGCCCCTCGAGCCCACCTCAAATTCTTGCAGTTCCACATCTCCAACGACGACGCGTACGCGTCTGCCGGCAAGGAAGTCACGTATGTAATTATATGTTTTTTGTCCTAGTCCTAATGTTTGAACTCTGTTTAAAATTGCTTCGTGTTTAACGCTGTCGAAGGCCTTTTTAATATCTAGGCCAAGGATCGCCTTGGTTGAGCTGGTAATGTCATCAACAATGTGGTGCTTCAGCTGAAGCAACGCGTCTTGTGCGGAGAGATTGCGGCGGAATCCTAGCATGGTGTGCGGAAATACATCGCGGACTTCGAGAAAGTCAGTCACGCGTTTGAGGACTGCGTGCTCCAGAACTTTTCCTACACAAGACGTGAGCGAAATTGGCCTTAGATTATCAAGCGCAACCTGCTTGCCCGGTTTAGGAATCATGATAACTCGAGCTCTTTTCCATGCTTCAGGAAGGGAACCGCGTTGCCAGCACTCGTTGACATAAGTCACAAATCGGGAGATTGACTCGTCATCTAAGTTGCGGAGAGCCTTGTTCGAAACCCGGTCCAGGCCGGGCGCCGATAGGGTGTTTAGTTCAAAAAGGACTGCCCGAATTTCCGCTTCGCTAAATTCGGCGTCTAGTTGCTCATTAGCAACGCCGTCATAATCTGGGTGTTGGACGCTCTCTGCCGACTTAAAGTAACGGTCACGTATTGCACCGAGAAGGTCATCGCCTTTATGATCGTTCACAAGTCTCCGAGTTTTATTTATGGAGATTTTATTCAGGAATAAAGGTGGCGTGGAGAGTGAAACTCCAAGTGCTACCATTACCATCTTAAACGTTTTGAACCAGAGGTTGTCAGCAAAACAAATGAAGGCCTTTAGAAAAATGGCCACGAGAATGCTCTCCGAGTTTCTTTTAGTTGCCTCAAATACCGCTCGTATAGTTATAGAGGTCCAAGGAGAATCGAGAAGATTAAGTACATTCGTTTTTTAGGGGCCAAGCTCCCTATGGCGTGGCTTGTGCGTCCATCGTAGTGCGTAACCACCAGTGGCACATACCAAAAATAGCGGTCCTTACGATTTTGACCTCCAAGATGGTTCCGGTGAGAGATTTCTTCTGTGCGTTGTTGAACAATAAAAGATAGTGCTCAATGCACATGTTAATGGCTGCTAAGGGGGAATGAGAGACATGATCATTCGGCCTTTAGGTAACGCGCACGCTGCGATCCCCCTTAACAGCTATTGGCATGTACATTGAGCACGATCTGACAAGAAAGGGTTGCTACGTTATACTCGCTGGGTGTAACCTCCTTGGTTTTAGAAAGGTTTAGCGAGCGTTGGACGGCATAGCCGTGAATACAGTGAACTAGTATACAACATGAACTCGAGGTGGTTAAAGGTGGGAAGTAAACCCGAAGCGCAAGCCGTAAGAAAGTGTGCATGTGCCACCTCCCGTTAGTCCTTGAAATGTCCGCTGGATGGCGGTGCTTCTATACGGAGAATATATGATGAAAAGATGAGAGATGGTGGTACTTGGAGGGCTGAATAGATGGACGAACGGACACACAGACAGATGCATGGATGAACGCATTAACGGACGCAGGCGCGGATGCATGGACGAACGCAGGGACGGACACACGAACAGACGCACGCACGGACGGGTGGATGGACGCATGGATCTGCATCGTCTTTGCTGAGGCCGCCGCCAAATACCTGCCATTCACAGGTGCCGTGGTAGGCAGTGACACTTTATCACATCACATAATCACATCACTTTATTTATTTAAAGATCCATCAAGGAGGTATTACATAAGGGGTGGGTATACAGTGCAGCCAGGTGACTTCATCGGTAAGAAACTTTGTTACATTGTCCAAAAAGTTACCACATATCCCCCTTTGAGAAAAAAAATCGCACTATATCCCCGGAATGAATGATGATGAGTGGGGCAAAGCGTCCTTCAATCCGCGCGTGCTTACGTCCGTGCTTCTGTCCGTCCTTACGTGCACCTGTTCATGCGTCCACGCGTGCGTGCGACCATCTGTCCGTTCTTCCGTGTGTTTTTCTGTCTATCCGTCCGTGCATCCGTCGGTCCATATGGTGAACACTTCAAGTACCGCCATCTCGCTTTTTTTATCACATATTCATCATATGCAAGTATCACCATTCAGCGGACAATCAATTGCAGGGACTAAACGTGGTTTCTGCTGTCAGCGCTTTGATAACACAGAGAGCGTGATAATGACGCCGTGCTACGTTTTTCGCAACATGTAGACATGCGGATATGTGCCCGAGGGCGGGTATGCGCCACTGGTATGCGGGTGGCTTCCTGTAATACAACATACCTCGGAGGATGTACAGATCCACGCCTTAAGAAGCTTCGCCCCTAAAAAAGATGGTATGTAATATAGTCCTCGAACTTCCACGATGTCTTCCTCTTTCACCTGTTCTTTCTAAATGCGCGCTTCACATCCCGACCGGTTTAATGTAACTTGCTCAAAACTGTCTGATGCGAGTGGTTCAGGAAAGTTCAGACTTTCACGACCATCCGCTCTTGATGTTGCAGGATGCGATAGGTCACTCATAGCAGTAGTAGAAGACTGTGTAGATGACGACCTATTCACGGACGGACGGAAACTTGGATGGACTGATAGACGCGCAGACGGACGTATGAATGGATGGGCAGATGGACGAACGCAGGAACGGATGAATGGACGGACGCAGTACTGGCACAGAAAGAAACAAATAAAGAAAGAAAGAAGAAGAAAGAAGACTTATCATCATTCACTACGTGGATATGATGTGATTTTTTAAAGATGAAATATGTGAAATGACATCAAGCAAATATCAGAAATAGAATAAAATGAAACTATAAAATGCAATATAGTTAACGAAGCGGAAGTTTTTAATAAAAATTTGGAAAAGTAGAAAAACAGGAGTGAATTTTCATGTTGTAAATTAAATATCTCTGAGCATTTAGGAAACCCCTTGAAGGCATTGACAACCCTCCTGTTCTGTATCTAAGGGACAAAATTCCGAAAGAAAGTACATCTTACCAAATAGGTCGGACCACTGCTTCGAAAGTAATTTTGCGCAAGGTAGTACAGAAAATGAGATGATGCTCCGATGTTTCGTTTGGCTGGTTGGAGCATGGCGCGCTCGGTCATTGGGGCTGCCCTCGCATATACTCTCACTCATTATATATGGCCATTACAGGCCACGCCGTAGCGTTGAGTAGTGAGATTTGCCTAAATCATTCGCACGTACCCGATCGCCATTGAACCGCCATGGCTGCCTTGTCTTTATGGTGCTTGACTACCGACCAGACGCTTCGAATACCGGTGGCCTTTCCGATAGTTAAAGAACCCCAGGTGGTCTTCGAGCCCTCAAATATGGCATTTATTGTTGTGATATCGTAGTTTTGGGATGTTAAATAGTGACCATCATTGCTATTCATGCCCTGTGTTGCGTGACAGCGGATTCGCGGACTCTGTCCAAAAATATATCGGCGTTGCAGCGGTGGATTCCTTCACGCCGTTTCCTCGCACCCCGCGAGCGAGAGACACCACGATGGTCGTTTAACTCATCATGAACAGACCACGGCTCATCCTCCGAATGGTTACCGAAAGCGAAAGGTATTTGTCTGTCAACGCACCTCTTGCTTTCGAGCAGAGCGTCGTTGTGTTTCGACCTTCAACCCAGGTGGCTGGTGTCTGGGAGGTCACGGCCGGGTCACGTGATCGCATCGGAGGCGGGAGAGGATCACGCAAGCTACGGGAGTCGACCTCCGGCAGCCAAAGAGACAGACTGCTCGGGAAAACCACTTCTATTCTCAAACGGGCCTGGGGCCCTTCGTTTAGGGTCGCGTAGAAAATAAAGACCCTTCATAACCTTCACGGAGTCTACAGTCTTATACATCATCAACACCTGTTGGAAGAGCTTTAGAAAAAAAATTGACGTTATTAAACATTCGCTCCTTGTGGGAAAGAGGAAATACTTGTTAAAGAGACCAATGTTTTTCTTCACCATGGCTTCCTCCCCAGACTCCTTCCCTTCTGGCTCTGCAGCTGTCGCAGGTTGCTCACTTGTACACGCAGTACTGTTTCTTGCTCTGGCGCTTTCGGTGCGGCATTTACGAATGGCTCTTGGGTGGCGCAACAGCTGCCACTTTTCCCGCAGATTTTTGAGACGGACAATAATAAAGCAATCGAAGCAGAAAAGCACGTATTCTTTATAAAAATGCATCCAGCCGATGAATATAGCCATGACAATAGTCTACAGGTACGCAACAATTTTATTTTCGGTTAAATAAAATTGCGAGGCCGGCTCAGTACATATGCACCCGTCTACTCGCTCTGAGCAAGCGACGTAGGCGCCCACTTTCCGAATTGTGGCCAGAGCGTTTAGAACTTGGCGATAAGCCACACCTGTCACTCGCCAGCCAGTGCGACAGGCGACGGGTGGGACGCCGGCCTGCAGCGTCTCGTTCTGATTGATGATGGTGGAGGATGACCGACTCTTGCCTCAATGGCCTCCACTCGAGTAGGAGCTGGAGACCTGCGGGTCTCAGTGACGATGCAGAGGCCGGGTGGTGGAGGCCTCTCCTCCGTCGCGATGCACACGTCGGGCGACCCTTGTGGTGGCGGCGACGACGTAACAATAACCACTTTGGGTGAACGAGCGAGCTTCCGCGGCAGCTGCGTTGTGGACGACAAGGTGCGCTCGCCGCTCACGGCGCAGACGCTGGGTGACCGCGCCTCTCGGTTCACCACGAAGACGCTGGGCGAAGCTCAACGGCTCGCTCGCGATGCACACGCTCGACGACCACGACGGTGCCGAGCTTCCCTCCTCGACGATCTCCACCGTGGGTGACGAGTTGCGGCGAAGCATCTTGGTGACTTCGTCGGCTGTGGCAGTAAAGGTGTGCCCTGCGCAAAGAAACATCCACATCGAATAGGGGCACTAGAAGTGGATTCATAATGCAAAGATTGTCTTAGTGAACCAAAGGCACCTTGCTGTTCGCCTGGCCGCTTACGCTTAGGTGCTCTCGTCTCACTCGTATTCACCTTTTCATAAACGCCTCCCTGGGCGTCGCCATAGCCCTCCTTGGGCTGTGCAAATCGGCGCGTCCCCTCGAAAATGCACTGACAACGCTGCGCCCTTAGCCTTTGTATTCCCGCGCACAGCCCATCATGGCGGTGTTTTTTTCCTTCCCGTTAAAAGGTGTATATGGCGAGAACACTATCACGAACGTGTCATCAAATCCTTTCCAGTCATAGTGATGAGAACTAACAGACAACCATGCCGAGGAAAGTGTTGGGAATGATATGGGGTGTACATGTAATATATATGTTAATAAAGAAAAATGAAGGAAAAGGTAACGGTACATCTACAGGGAACGAACCTGTGACCTCTGAATAACGCGTCCGCTCCCCTACCACTGAGGTACCGTCGCGGTCATGTGTCCCATTTCCTTTCTTTATGGGTACCTATTGAACAACCTGTACACACTCTGACCTAAGAACTGCATGTAACGCACACTAAAGTACTGTGAGCTTGCCTTGCGCACTATGATTTCGGAACGTTGACCAGTCTGCCCGCATATATACTCTCACTCATTATATACGAGTATGTGGTGTTGCGTCTCACGGGATTCCGTCAGACGCAGCAATACAATAAGCACCCGCGAGTGGCCCCGCCGCGGTGGTCTAGTGGCTAAGGCACTCGGCTGCTGACCCGCAGGGCGCGGGTTCGAATCCCGGCTGCGGCGGCTGCATTCCCGATGGAGGCGGAAATGTTGTAGGCCCGTGTGCTCAGATTTGGGTGCACGTTAAAGAACCCCAGGTGGTCTAAATTTCCGGAGCCCTCCACTACGGCGTCTCTCATAATCATAGAGTGGTTTTGGGACGTTAAACTCCACATATCAATCAAGCACCCGCGAGTGGACTCGTACCACAGTTACAGCTAAACCATGAATTCGAATCTATAAAGATCTTGGTTCACAATGAAAGTGGCGCGGCGGGTGACTCATGAGTGCCAATATTGTAAACTAATAATATTTTCATCAATAAATAGTACAAGAGACGTTATAGAAAGCCATGACTTGTTCGCTTTGCGATTACATTAAAGCAATGATCTAAGCAACGGGATGCTTGCCGAATCGCCTCAAATAACTTTTGTATAAGAAAGATGCAAAAAAGAATTGGTGAAACTTCAGTGTATTTGCGGTCTTCGCCACTCAGACTGGTCGGGTGCCCTATAGTTTCGATATTCCGAAACGATGTGATTATATAAAATTGAATGTTAAGATAAAGCCCGAGCTCGAATATAGAGCGGATACTTTACATATATTTCGCTCTTTAACCTTACATTGTAGATTTCATAATGTTAGTGCCATATTATAGTCGGGCTCCTATTTGGAGAATGTTTTATACAGTACAAACTTAGCCTATGTATTACCGTTGATGGCACACTTTTCACTAGAATTTCACGCAATGCGAGATCGAATTTCAATAGCGGTGTATAAACTGAGCACGCAGAAAAAGCTCAGACCATAACTATTCGTGACAAGGAAGAGACTAAACTTGAATAACAACTGGTATAAATGTTCTAGGAAGACGTGGCTTACGGCGCGCGAGCAATGACCGTGCAGGTCATCCAGTAAGAACCAAGAGAAAAACAGCTAAAGCGTTTGAACGATGAAAGCGTACCAAATTTATCTACCACGAAGCGTGCCTCAGTCGCACTATTTATTGGTGAGCGTCGAGGCAATCCCCACTGATTTACGTTGTACGCAGTGACGGAAGAACTTTGGCAGTAAGTAATTGAAATAAAATTGGGCCAAGATTCCAAATGCCAGCGTGTGCACGCTGGCACTCGCAGGAAGACAGCTCGCACGTTCGCGAGTGCGCCATAAACGCGCGCTCGTGCAGAAGCGTGACGTTCCACGCGAAAAAAAAATCCAAGTCGCATATGAATATTGCTGTGTTAGGGGCTGGCTGGTCCCGACGAAGCAGAAGAAGACGGCCGACGGAGACGTACGCGGCCGGCGGGGACATCGACCAGCCCGAACACGCGGGTTGGCGCCAAGCGCCGAAAGAAAAGCACACAACCGCACTCCACGGCTACCGAACACACACTGGTTTTATTTTACAGTCGCCTTGAATTCCCGGATGCCAGAGCGGTGCCCCCTGGCATCCTCACATGTCAAATCGAAACCGAAACCCCAGAACACAACAACCATCCCCTCCTCGAAAAAAGCACACCTATACACTGTTTATATTTATACATAATCGATACAAAAGTATATACAAGGTATGAACGTTAGAACATATGAAATTCAAAACACGGCACACCGAACTCACACACTACAAGTCCTGAAAATGCATGGAAAATATGTACATTGGAAGTCCTGAAAATGCACCAAAAATTGTATACAACTCAGTACAATATAGATTTGTAGTTCTACGTCACGTAGTCATCGAACCGACGCGGCTTCTGCCGCTTCCGCTTAGGGCGGGCCCCTTTGGGTGTAGAATCGGGTGCAAGAGGAGAAGAAAGTTGTGAAGGTTCTGAACGAGCGTTAAAATTCTGGGTCTCATCAAAGCTCGCAGCATGAGCTTCGGAAGAATTTTGCGGGCCGGAGTCTGGTTCAACGGTATCAGCCGTATTTGAAGGTTCGAAGTGAACAGTATGACTTGGTGTACTTGAACCAGCGACACCGACTGGTAACTCCTCCCCCCTTGAAGAAATGCCTGTACATGGAGGCCACAGGTAATAATCTGATGCATAGTTGAAAGGCGTGGACGGAACGTGATGAGGAAGACTTTTAGGTGTTGAAGGCGAATCCGTATGAAAAATAACAAGGCGCGAAGAATTACAGATGTTACCATCACTTAAGCGAAAAGAAGTGGGGCTAACCTGACCCAAGACTTTGTAAGGACCGCGATACTTGGGCCGCTTGCCTGGCACACGAACCTTGACTAAATCGCCAGTGCAAACTTTGGACTGCTTTGCACCTCGACGGGTGTCGACATACTTTCTCATTGATTGTTGACGAGAAAAAATCCTGGTGCGGATTTGATCAGAAGAAGACACTGGTATGTTACGAGGCAAAGAGACTATGTCGAGAGCAACTCGCGGTTGCCTACCGTGGAGAAGTTGAGCAGGAGACACTCCAGTGGTGCCTTGTGGTGTGAACCTGTACGAAGCTAAACATTCCGTCAAGACTTGCTTGAGGGGACGGTGCTCTAATTGGGCGATCTGGATATGTTCCTTCAGAACGCGATTAAAGCGCTCGATTTGCCCATTTGATTGGGGATAGAAAACTGATGACCTCAAGTGCTGAATTCCTCGTTGTGAAAGAAAAGCCTCGAAATGTTGGGACTGAAATTGTGGACCATTGTCCGTAACTATGGCATCAGGAAAACCTTCCCGGCTGAAGATTGAAGACAGAAACTCAATGATGACCTCAGAAGTAACCGTATGTGTGAAACAAATTTCTGGCCATTTGGAATGGTAGTCGATGAGAGAAACAATGAACCGGGCATTCTGCGGAACATTATGCAAGGGACCGATGATGTCCATGCCGAGTTTCTGCCAAGGCCGATCAGGCCACTCGACTGGCTGCAACGGAGAAAATGCAGGTTTAGCAGACTTGTCAGCTGCCTGACATATATGGCAGTTGTAAACTGCATGCTCGACCTGCTTATCTAAGGCTGGCCACCAGTACCTGTCTCTGAGATTCTGTTTGGTGCGGACAATGCCAGGATGGGCCTCATGGGCAAGCTGTATTAGCTTGTTACGGAAAGAAGCAGGGGGAATCACGCGTTCATCGCGGAAAAGCAAGTCCTCGACACAAGACAGTTCCTGTCGGACTGCGAAGTAAGGCAAGAATTCAGAAGCAAGAGCACCTTTGGAAGGCCATCCTTCACGTAAATATTTGAGAACTTGACTCGATTGAAGCTCTGCTCAGCTTCAGCTGACCAGTTAAAAGGCTGTGCTTGACGAAGTAGAGTACGCAGTGGTTCAACAACATCAGCATAATGGGGAACAAACTTGGCATAATAACCAACAAGACCCAAAAAAGATTGCAAGGTTTTAACATCAGTAGGCCGTGGGGCATTGACAATGGCCTGAACTTTAGATTCAACAGGTGTCAAGCCGCGGGAACTGACATTATGTCCTAGAAATTGTAACTCATCCACAGAAAAAATGCACTTGTTATTAAGTTTCATGCCACATTCACTGATGCGGTTGAGAACAGTATGCAAGTTAGCATCGTGCTCTTCGCGAGTACGTCCCCACACTAAATTGGGGGGGGGGGGGGGCGCTGGCGTCGATCGACGGGTGCGGTCGCATACCACGTCGGCTCTGTGAAATATCGCAATTATTTGCGTCACATCAAGTCGTTCTCCTGCAAGCCTACTACCACCGTCTCCAAGAACGTCAGCCGCAACCGAAGACATCACGTCTTGTCAAGGTGGGCCGTCTTCTGACCCTTTTTTGGTCACTTGAAGCTTTCGCCAAACCACCGCGGAGTTAAGCCTAACCGCAGTAAGGGCCGCGCTGGCCCTGCCCGGGGTTTCCCCGGTAATGGCGTCTCCAAATCAAGTCACCGGCTACGATCCGGAGTCCCTACAGATAATACAGATGGATACCGCTCAAACCGAGACACCTCTACCAACCGAGGAAGAGTACCTCGAGGATATGGTCCGCGTCTGGCGCGGAAGGAAGAACACAGCAGTTGCGTCGAGAGACGCCAGGGCTCCTGCAGCCAAACAACAAGCAGCGTCTCGCCCTCAGCAAGCACAGGGCAAGAACGCGCCGAGCGTCGCCTCGCAGCGCGCCAAGCAACTCAAGTGGCGGCCGAAGAACACGCCGCGCATCGAAGAAGACGACATCATAGTGGTGCTGAAACCGCGTGAAACGCTCGACCTCAAGGCCACGTTTGGTCCTGGACAAGCCGGCGCTGCAGTCCGCAGCATCCTCGGAGCCGACGCAAGTGTGGGACACCCGGTGTGGCCCCTCTGGGATCAGAATGTACTTGTGTGCACGCTCAAATCAGTGGACGCTGCCGAGAGACTCCTCCGGGACATTAAGCTGCCAGTCGGGGGCCGCCAGCTAAACTTCCGGGGACATCCCAAACTCTCCGGTGAGTTCTGTCGGGGCATCGTGCATGTCTCTCAAGACGAAACGTCCGAAACTGTGAAAAGCAAGCTCAGTGCTGAGCCAAATATAGTGTCTGTGCGCAAGCTTGGGGACACCCCGGTTGCGGTGATCACCTTCGCGGGGACCAAGGTGCCACGGACGGTGTTATACAACTGCGAGCGGCTCCCTGTTCGCTTGTATAAGAAGACAGTGCCTGCATGCCCACTTTGTGGCACAGTGGGCCATCGAGCAGATACTTGCCCGCGCCCGCAGCCCGGTCGCTGCACAAGCTGCGGCGTTCAGGTACCTGCTGCTACTCCTGACGGCCCTACGGAACACCAGTGCATTCCGAGCTGCCTCCTCTGCGGCGGTGGCCACAAGACTGGAGCTCCCGGTTGTGCTGGACGGTTCCGGCAGCCGGTCAAGTCGGGATCCCCACGCGGATCCAAGCCGAGGACAACGGGGGGGAACGGGGGGAACAAACAGGCTCCGACTCCCAAGACTGGCCCCAAGAAAGCACCAGCCGCCAAGTCTAATAAGCCAAAACTCAAGAAGACCGACACCGGGCACTCATCAATGTAAAGCCTGGGACCCCGTCGGAGCCTCCTGCCTTGGTCAAGGACTTCCCACCCTTGACACCCGTCCAAACACAGGTGAGCTGTTGGGGTGGGGTAGTCTCTAGACCTTCCTCTTCTCCCTCCCCTACCGAAACCGCCCTACAGCAGCAGATAGGGGAGCTCAGGCGCCAGAACCAAATTCTTGCGCGCAAAATTCAAGAATTAGAAGCGAAGCAGGTTGGGTCATCCGAGCCAGTGCAGGAAGCCGAGGCAGAGGACGGGGATGACGGCTCTTCCGTCACATCCCGCCTCACTAGCGTCTCGCGGCAGGACGCGGACACGGTAGTTGGACCAGCTTCCATTACCGGATCCATCGGCCACATCGAGTCCCTAGAGCATAAAACCGAGCAATTAGAGGCGAGCGTGGCAGCCCTCCCCACTCAAATCATGTCGGCAGTCCGCGAGTCCTTTCAGGACATGTTCACGGCAGCCTTAACGCAAGCACTTCCCGAAATTGTGGCGCAGGTCTCTAACTCAGTCCTTAAAGCCATGCAGCCCTGGGTTATCGCCCAAATTAAAAACACCACTCAGAGCGACTCCCCGCAGGTTAAGCGCAAGCCGGCCTCCCGTCAGGCAGCAGAAGAAGGCTTTTCGGGGCCGGCTCCAGGTCCGGACCGGTCCTCTGCACCGTAAATAAATACTAAAAGATGGCTAGCCGATCTAATAAACAAGCTAAATATCTACAAAAATTTGAGATTATACAATGGAACTGCAGGGGTTTTAGAGCCTGGAAAAAACGGTCGCACCTCCAGCTCTACTTGCAGTCCCTCGGAAACATGCCCGCCTTGCTTGCTTTGCAGGAGCCCGGTTTGGACGTTAAATTCTCTGGCTATAGCACCTTCCAGGGGGGGGCCCTCGTCATGCACCCTGGTGAACAAGGCATATACCGCGATTCAGGTCGATTTAAACTTAAGTACTGAACAAGAATACACAATGGTCAGAGTACTGCCTCTCAGACGTCGCGACCAGTCAATACACATCCTAAATATATCCCCCCGCATAAGCCCCGCGTAACTTTTAGCGAAATCTTCCTCCGGGCGATCAAGTTGGCAGACAAGGACCCCTTAGTGATCGTGGGAGACTTCAATGCTCCCAGCCTTCACTGGGGCTATCACTACGAGAAGGCCAGAGGACGTAAGCTGGCGGAGCTTATCTCCTCCCTTCGCCTCACGCTGCTCACGGATCCGGCGTACCCCACTCGAGTGGGGAACTCGGTAACCCGTGACACGTGTCCAGACCTCTCTCTCGTAAAAAACGCTAAGGATGCTACCTGGGAGAACTTGGGCGATTCTCTAGGCAGTGATCACTGCCTTCTCCGGGTCACACTCATGGAAAAGTCAGCTCATAAAAAATGCGGTCAAGCCAAGTTGACCGATTGGACCCAATTTCGCAATCAGACTATCCCTCCCGTACTAATTTCTGGAGGCTATGCAGAATGGGCTCAACACGTAAACAACATTCAGAAAAGACTTACTACTACCCTCCAAACCAACGAAGAAATCCCCGCAGTTGACAATCACCTCCTACACTTGTGGGAGGCGCGCCGAAGCTTAACAAAACGTTGGAAAAAGCAGAAGACTAATCGCAAATTACGTATCCGCATAGCCCAACTCACGGAACAAGCTGCAGCGTATGCTGCCCAACTCTCAGATTCAAATTGGATAGCCCGCTGCGATGCCGCAGCTCGTCAGATGAGCTCGAAGGGGACATGGCGTCTCTTTCGCAGTCTCATAGACCCCTCTCAAACGAGAGGGGAGGCGCAGAAGCAGCTCCGGCGAGCTCTGCAAGGGTACCAAGGCACTCCGGCACAGCTTGCGGACGCTCTGTGCGATAGGTATCTCTGTCGTACGGAGGACCCGCCTGGGCCGGCGTACACGTACTCTGGTAAGCCTAATCATCAACTCGATGCCCGTTTTGAGTTGCATGACCTTAAAGCGGCTTTAGCTAAAATGCGCAGGGGTACGGCTCCGGGGCTGGACCGCATAACAGTAAAGCTGTTGGCAAACCTCCCTGACACAGCCTACCTCCATTTATTGGAATACATGAACGAGATCTGGGACGGCCGTGCGCTCCCTTCCGAATGGAAAACGTCACTTGTGACTTTTATCCCCAAAGCAGGCAAGGCCGTGAATACGGAAAATCTGAGGCCCATATCACTGACTTCGTGCGTGGGCAAGCTTATGGAGACGATGGTACGGGATCGCCTCTCCCCATACCTTGAGGGCAAGGGCTTCTTTGCAGACACCATGTTTGGGTTTCGCCCACACATGTCTGCACAGGACGTCCTTCTCCAGCTCCATAGGGCCGTCATACAGCCCATAAGTATGCAACACAATGATAAAGCCATCCTCGCCCTTGATCTGAAGGGGGCTTTCGACAATGTTAAACACAGCAGCATCCTGGCTAACTTGAGCTCCACTGATTGCGGGGCTAAGGCCTTTGCATATGTCAGAGATTTTCTCTCTAAACGCCAGGCACTTCTTCGGATCGAGGACGAGGAATATGGCCCGTACATTATGGGAACACGGGGTACCCCACAGGGAGCAGTGTTATCACCACTCCTTTTCAACATTGCTATGATGCGCCTTCCAAGCGAATTGGCCAGGGTGGAAGGCACACAACACGCAGTATATGCCGACGATATTACAATCTGGACCACTGAAGGGAGCCTTGGTGAAATGCAGGAACGCCTTCAGCAGGCCGCATCCATAGTCGAGGCGTATGCCAACGATTGTGGACTCCAATGTGCTCCAAACAAATCAGAGCTTCTGCACGTTAGAGCGAAGCCAAGAGATAAGTCAGCCATACACATCTCCCTGTCTGGGGTTCCCATCAGAGAGGTGGAGGAGCTCCGGATTCTGGGCCTGTTCATTCACCACAGACTCAGACCGGACTCCACTATAGCGAAACTCAAGAGAATAGGCGAACAGGTAGGGCGCATGATCCACCGCGTTTCCAACAAGAGGGGTGGTCTGCGGGGCAGGGACGCGCTTCGGCTCGCCCATGCCTTCGTGACTAGCCGGATCCTCTACGCCGTCCCATACCTTCGCACTAACAAGCAAGAAGACGAAAGAATAGATGCCATCATTCGTAAGGCTACTAAACGAGCTCTGGATCTCCCGGTGGCCACTTCCAACGCCAAACTGAGGGCGTTGGGTGTGCTCAACTCCTACCAGGAGTTGCGGGAGGCCCACCTTATGAATCAATATACGCGGCTCGTGCAGACGGCTCCCGGGCGCCGCCTGCTAAACCGCTTACATATACAGCACACTTGCACTGCAGAGGAGGCGGAGCGTATTCCGGAACTGTGGCGGCATATGCTCTCGGTCGCTCCACTCCCCAGTAACATGGATAAGCACACGCACGAAAGCAGAAGACAGGCGCGGGCTCGGACGCTTGAGAGGCAACACGGCTCCCGACCTGGTGTATTCTACGTAGATATAGCAGGGCCTTCGCCTACGGGATTTTACACGGCCTCTGTAGTTCACCGGGAAAAGCATGTCAATGGGCTCTCGTTCCAAGCACAAAATCCAGAGCGCGCTGAGGAAGTCGCGATAGCGCTTGCTGCTGCGGACCCCAACTCGAAAGTTATCATCACGGACTCCAGGAAAGCATGTACTCATTACTTGGTAGGAGAGATATCCCCCCTAGCCAGCCAAATTCTAAAACGGGCTCTCGCTGATCCAGCCCCGAAACGCATCGTATGGGCTCCTGGCCATCAGGGCCTACGAGGTAATGAGGCCGCTGACGCGGCCGCCCGAGCGCTTACCCACCGGGCTCCTCACCTTGGCTCTTATGACTCGGAGGCCAATACACCGCTGCTGCGGTTCAAAGAAATTCTCACCTATTATCGTGACACTCACCGCCTTTACCCGGCTCCTGCAAAGGGGCTGAGTAAGGCGGAAGAGCGAACTCTAAGGCGCCTGCAGACAGGTACTCTACTCTGTCCTGCAATCCTAAAGCATTTCGATGCGAATACAGATGGGCGGTGCCCACACTGTGGGGAGACGTGTGATATCTTCCACATGGTGTGGGCATGTCCGAAAAATCCCCACCTACCCCCTTCCCCTACCCCTTCCCGAGAGGCATGGGAGACTGCCCTCCTCAACTGCTCATCACTAGAGTCTCAACGGGCTCTGGTGAGACGGGCGCGAGTAGGGGCCTTGTCATGCGGTGTCCCGGACTAAGGACGCCGACCATGTAGCAGGGTCATGCTTTGGCCCCGTACCTCTATTTTTTATAATAAATGTTTTTCATCATCATCACACTAAAATGTCATCCAAGTAACAAAGGGCGCCATTACAACCCTTAAGAATAATTGACATCATTTTCTGAAACACTGCAGGGGCAGATGCAAGACCGAAACACACGCGGCGAAACCGAAACAAACCTTCGTGCGATACAAATGTGGTCAAGTCTCTACTGCACTCAGAAAGTTCAACTTGGTGATAAGCGGACGCGAGGTCCAGCTTGGAGAAACATACTGCTCCGGAGAGCTGATGAAGCAGTTCTTCAATGTGAGGAAGTGGAAACCCGTCTACGACGATTGCCTTGTTCGGTTCTCGTAAGTCGACGCATAGTCGAAGGGATCCATCTTTTTTCTTGACGACGACCAGTGGAGAAACCCAGTCGGAAGCAGAGACAGGCTCGATGATTCCGCTGGCTTGAAGGCGAGACAGTTCCGCAGAGACTTGCTCACGGAGAAGAAGAGGAATGCGGCGCAGCTTGGCACGCACAGGGCACACACCTGGTCGACGCATCACTTTATGCACAAAACCACGCACACAGCCCAGTTCATGGGTGAACAGGTGGTGGAATTCAGAAGGCGCGTTGGCCGGAAGATCATCTTGGACGTCGACTTGAGCACACGTCATAGACGCACCAATGATGTTGATGGACAAAGCCCTGATTGCATCACGTCCCAAAAGTGAGCTGCCATTGGCTGTTACATAAAAAGTAATGAAAGCAGTGCGACTGCGATAAGAAACCTGAGCTGTAAATTGACCTAAATTATCAATCGTTCCCTTGGAATATGTCTGTAGAACGACGTGTGAAGGCAAAAGCCGAATGTTGGAAAAATGCCTATGGAAGTCAGCGGCACTGATTAAAGAGACTGAGGCACCAGTGTCCACGAGAAATGACAAGGGCACATGGCCCACTGAAACTATGATGCTGGGCTCGGGCGTAGTGTGGAGGCCATCCACATTTAAAACAGTGACCGTATTGGTTTGTGCAGTGCTCGAAGGAGCGGACGAAGAAACTGGTTCCGGAAGATTTGCTGGACGGGAATTGCATACGGACTGAAAATGTCCGATTTTTCCGCACGCAAGACAAGTGCGGTTTCTCGCGGGACACTGCGCGAAATTGGCTAAATGCCGAGCCGATCCACAACGAAAGCAATGCGTGGTTGCGCTTGGAGAAGAAAATTGCGAACGCGAATTAGGAGCTCGGTGCTGTTCCTGAACACACGAATTTGGCAGAATGGGGTCGCCATATTGTCGGCTTCCTCGCCCCCGCGACGCAGAGAGGTCGCCATGTTGGTCGCCACGGAAGGACTGTGCAGGCGGGCGTCCATGTTGGCCGCCGCGCCGAGACGAAGGTGAAGGGCCGCCATGTTGACGCGTCTCGTGAAACGAAGAGCCGCCGCCTTGGCCCCCGGCAGCAGAAAGTTGCTGCACTGAATGCAGAGCGAATTGCTCCAACTGGGAGCGAATAAGCTCGTCCTCTCGCGCAATCGAGAGGGCTTCGGATAATGAAATCGAGGAGCCCTTCTGAAGCATGCGGCAGCGGACGTTTTGCGAGGCTACCCCGATGAAAAGCTGATGGCGGATCATATCGTCCTCGAGCGCGCCGAAGCCGCAAGACGCGGCGAGCATTCGAAGAGAAGTAATGAACTCGGCGACTGGCTCACCAGGCAATTGTCGCCTTTCTTGGAATTTCACGCGTGCGAGATAATCGCACGAGACATCTTTAAAATGCTCATCGAAAAGAGCGACTGCAGTCTTGAAGGCATCGCCCGACGCTGGCGTCGGCGACGCGTTGGTGGCTTCCAAAGTATAGAAAAGCTTTAACCCGGCAGGGCCCAACGCGTTGAGCAGCAGGGCCTTGCGACGCTCGGGCTTGCTGGCGTCCTCCCCGACCGCGTCTGCGTAAGCCTGAAATACCAACTTCCAGTCCGCCCACGGAAGTGGCGGGTCTCCGGGCGAATGAAGAAATAGCGGAGGTGGAATAGGAGACGCCATTTCAAGCAAGAAGAATGAAGAGGTGCAGATGAGAAGAAAATGACGTCAGTACACTGTTTGAAGACGAAGGCAGAGTAGCTGAATGAAGAAATGAAGCGACGCAGCACGCAGTAGCCAGCTTGCTAAGAACAAAGAGCGTCTAGGGTTAGCCGGGTAGGTCCATTAGAAGCAAGAAAAAGAACACGGAGAACGAAACGGGTTCTTACATGTCCTCGTCGCCATTGCTGTGTCGGGGACTGCTGGTCCCGACGAAGCAGAAGAAGACGGCCGACGGAGACGTACGCGGCCGGCGGGGACATCGACCAGCCCGAACACGCGGGTTGGCGCCAAGCGCCGAAAGAAAAGCACACAACCGCACTCCACGGCTACCTAACACACACTGGTTTTATTTTACAGTCGCCTTGAATTCCCGGATGCCAGAGCGGCGCCCCCTGGCATCCTCACATGTCAAATCGAAACCGAAACCCCAGAACACAACAAATATCGCCTTCGGAAATTGTCCCTAGATATTCCCGTGCCGATAGAATCACACAGGTTTGCTCATAAGCCGTTTAGTCAGCCTTTGACGTACGGCTAGTGAATCTCAAGACCTCAAACGGTTATTTCACTCGGTGGCATGCGAGACGAAAGCACGGAAGCTGGTGAACGCCAAGGCGGTAAAATACACAATAGGAGAGAAACGCTTACCCATTGTTGCGTTGACGGTTGTCCGAAGATGGCTGGGCAGACGGCTGGAACAAGGCAGATGCGGAGAGGACCGGTGAGGAGCAGCAGCGGTGTCAAACGAACGTCTGATCAGATAGCTGGTGTTCCGGTAGAATAGCGCGAGCAGCGCGTGAGAACGAGCCAGGTGATGATGACGAACGCTCAAACATGGCTTATACCTTCTCAGGGGGTCGGCCAAGAATTGATTGTATAATTTAGTGAGACTTTTTCCCTATTCAGTACGCATACCCAAAAGAAAAACGGTGTACGTGAACTGAAAGGAGTACTAGTTTTGATGATGCTGCTGCTGCTGATGATGATGATGACGATGATGATGATGCCTCGAATATGGGTTATACCCACTAAGGTGTATCGGACGAAAATTGATTACATGAGTTCATTGGACATTTTCTGTATTGGATAGATATGAGTGAAATAACGCATGTAAAACAAAAGTTGTGCAATAATCGTTTTTTCTTCCCGTTCAGACCAGACATGTAGTATAGTTGTTATCTTGACTAAAAGTGGAAGTGAGTAAAAATAATAATAAAAAGATAAGGTTTTATTGTAAAGCTTTTGCTGCAGTAAGAAGGCAGAGATAGCCAGTTAAAGTCTCATTCATTTCGTTTCGTGAAAGTAAGCACAAACGGCAACAGAAGCTTTCTTGTGACCGAAGCTCATAGCCGAAGCACCGAAGTAAACTATGTTCTTAATTGTGATGTTCGCCCCAGTTTAGAGAATGCGGTAAAAACAAGTATTTTTCTTAGTGATCTGTATCGGTGACATGATGGCCCCGCCGCGGTGGTCTAGTGGCTAAGGTACTCGGCTGCTGACCCGCAGGGCGCGGGTTCGAATCCCGGCTGCGGCGGCTGCATTTCCGATGGAGGCGGAAATGTTGTAGGCCCGTGTGCTCAGATTTGGGTGCACGTTAAAGAACCCCAGGTGGTCTAAATTTCCGGAGCCCTCCACTACGGCGTCTCTCATAATCATATAGTGGTTTTGGGACGTTAAACCCCACATATCAAATCAATCAAATCAATCGGTGACATGATGAAAATAATGTTCTATTGCTTCGGTTTCTAAACAAAAGTAGAATAGACGAGGTATCATGAGACCAATCCTGTAGAATACATTTTTAAGGGGGGGGGGACACAGCACCGTAATCTAGGTAATAAGACTTCAAGTTGTCTGGCAGGACACCAATGAATTTTCCACAGAAATTTTGTTTGTTTGTTTGTTTCCCTGGGAGGCTGGCTCATACCCACTCAGGGGGATTGGCCAAGAAAGTGTAGTGCAGTTTTTCTGTAATCATTTTAACAATGTTTAATGAATTGGTATTATAATAGATAGATAATATTTTTATTAATTCAATAAAAGATAATACATAGGAAAAATGTTATACAGAAGGAGGTCCCAAAGCTCTAGGCTGCAAGGGGACCTCCTGTGCTGGTTACATAAAGAAAACAAAACATGTAAAGCAACTCGGCAAACAATAGAATAAGTTTAAAGGAATCAAGTACATTTCATTGCAAAAGAAAGAAACAGTAAATTATTGAAAAATCGAAACACTTGATAGCAGATGAAATCCATCAGCAAATGATCAATAACACCTGGCAGCAGAAGAAATGAAACTTGAATTGTATACACATAAGTGCATGTTAGATAATAAATGATCGATACAAATATCACATGTGCTGAGTAGTAATAGGTAAAAAAAAAGAAAAGTTAAAAGTGGTATGTCTCAAAGCGGCAACAATGCCAGACACATGTTATTCATCTAATTTGGTACAAAACAGAGCAAACATAATGAACGATTAGTTCCGATTGAGCAGCATAAACAACAAAATTATTTAAACATTAAGTAAATAGGAAATTAGGCGTTTTTTAAAACTGCCTATGTTTGGAGACATTTTTACGTCACTTGGAATACCGTTCCAAACGGAAATAGCTGTGAAGGTAGAAGTGAATCTGCCATAGTTAGTTCTAACTTTCGGTAACAGGAGGTTATTATTTGATGCAAATCGAGTTATATTTTGATTAATGAGTTGTTCTTTATGGAAGACCATGAAAGGCATGTTTGAGTGAAGAGAATTGTATGTAAGGGTTGCCATGTTGAAAAGAAAAAGTTTATGAATTGTTAGAATACGAAGCCCTTGTAAAATAGCAGATGCGCTACATCGTGATGGTTGATATGTGATAATGCGAATGGCCTGGTTTTGAACATATTGCAAAGGAGCAAGATGAGTGCTATATGTATTGCACCAGGATGCAATGCAGTAAGTGAAGTGACTGTGAACGAAGGCATAGTAAAGAGAAAGCAAGGTATTTAGACCAAAGTATGGACGTGCTTTGATGAGAATCCGGATGCCATAAGCTGCTTTTTGCTTTAGGTGTGAGACATGGGAAGTATACTTTAAATTTGCATCAAGAATCACTCCTAGAAATCTACACTGACTGGAGGCTTTGATAGGATAATTATTGACCGTTATAGACGGATATTCAGTGACCTTTTTTTGAGTGGGGTGAAATAGCACAAAAACTGTTTTACTAGGGTTAATTTCCAGTGAATTATGACGACACCAGCGAATTATATTTTCAAGATCACTGTTTAGTTTAAAAGTAACAGTATCGATCGAGGTGCAAGCAGTTAAAATCGTAGTGTCATCCGCATACAGATAAGGTAGACAGTGCGATAGGTGAGAAGTTAGATCATTAATGTAGATGGTGAAGAGTATTGGGCCTAGAATTGATCCTTGAGGTACTCCCCGATTGATTATTTTAAAATTAGAAAGATGATTGGATATGCTAACAGCCTGTTCCCTGTCAGTTAAGTAGCTGTGAATGAAGTTCAGGGCAGGTCCTACAACACCGGCCGCGTTTAGCTTGGTAATTAAAATTTTATGAAGGATTGAATCGAACGCTTTCGTGAGGTCAATAAACACTGCTCCAGCATATTTACCTGAGTCAATATAGTGTTTAATCGTATCCGTGAATGAAAGAAGCGCGAGGTTGGTAGAGTAGCCTGCACGAAAGCCAAACTGCGAGGCAGACAGAATGCTAAATTTAGTTAAGTAATTTGTTAGTCGCTTTTCAAAGCACTTCTCTATAACTTTGCTGAGCACAGACAGTATTGCAATGGGGCGATAGTTACATTAATCTCAATAATGAGATTAATGTAAAAATAAAAGCAACATAAAAAGAGCAAACGAAAAAAAAAGAATCAATTTGAGCAATTTTGAGATTTGAGGTGTTATGATTAGCACTCAGCTGCGTTCACTTCACTCTGCCCTGGGGAGTAATAAATAATTTTTTTTTGATTGAAGATCACAATGGTATACGCTTGGTTGCCTGAATATAATTGCAAACGGCATTGAAAACATCCCTGTGGCAATGTCCCAAAGCTGAGGCGCCAAAGCTTAGCGCCGTTTCCACCGTTAATCTAAGGCCTATTTTCCGAAATTGCATAACTAGTAACCTTTTTCTAAGTATCTCGTAGCGGCGACAATACAAAAAATAATGATCTAGTGATTCCATTTCTCCGCAGAATGCGCAGAGGGGTGATGTTGTCTGACCAGCTCTGTGTAGATACAGGTTTAGAGGGGGGACACGACATCGAAATTTAGTAATTAAGACTTCGAGCTTTCTGGACTGACTCCAGTGGTGTTGCCATGGAAACATGAGGTGGTTATAGTCTGTCCGTGTAATTACTTTTTCTATCGTATCAGAGGAGATTGCTGATTTTCGATATCTTATTGCCGTGATATATTCAACATCTGGCAGTATGGACAAAACTGGCCCATCAAGTGCGGCTCGTGCTAAGGAATCGGCCAATTCATTTAATCTTAATCCACAGTGTCCCGGAACCCATAGTAATCTCAGGAGTCTCAACTGCGGGGGTACTAATGTTTTGAATGTGCTTAGGATTCGAGAGTTCTCTGAAGCCGTCAGAGCTGCACAAACTGAAAGAGAATCCGTCATTATTACTGCGTTGTTTTGATTTGATGGAAGTTTTCGAAGAGCTAAATAATCGCCAAGAGCTCCGCTTCAAAAACTGGAGTAAAATCAGGCAGTCTCACTGAAAAGGACCAGTCAAGCAAATCAGACGCAATGCCTACACCTGCCTTTTGATTATTTACGGAAGCATCTGTGGCTATTATATATTTAGTTTTTGCATGCTCCAAGTAATCTAATAATATGTTATTTAAAAATGTGAGGGATTGTAATTTGGCGTTTTGGGGGAATATATCATCATACTCAATAATAACATGACAATTCGAGTCATTAGTCTCAATTACATTTCTAATGTTCACATTTATACTTTGTAGATTTTTTTGTACAAACATTATCTGAGGTGTGTGAAACCGTGGCCAATGAGCAAGAAAGAAGGCGTCTGGGTTTGCGATAAAAGCATATTGAGATCTTCTTGCCGGTAAGCTATAAAATTTTAAAAATGCTTGTACGGTCAAAATTCGAAATCTACAAAGTAGTGTAGGCAGGCGCGCTTCCTGGTACAGTACGTTGATAGCCACAAATCTAGGGAGTCCCAGACACATTCGCAGTGCTTCTCGCTCCAAGACGACTAGAGGTTTCGTTTTATAAGCAGGGCCACCCGAGAATAATATGCAGCCAAATTCCATGATGGGGCGCATGTACATCTTGTACAACGTTATCAAGGTGTGCCTCCGTAATCCATATTTCCGGTTACTTAGCTTGTGTAGTAAGCCTGAAGCCCGCTGTGCTTTGGTAGTTATATACTCTATGTGTGGACTCCAGTTAAGTTTGTCATTATAAATGATTCCCAAATATTTTATAGAGTCTACTTGCTGGATGGGTTCCTGTTTATATAGAATTGAAATTGAAATTGGTTCTGCAAGCGGAAATGCCATGAGCGCGCTTTTGTTGACATTTAACGATAACGAAATCGACTGCAACCAAATTTCTAACATGTTAATATATCTTTGTAATTTAAGTTGTAGTGAGTAAATATTACAGTCAGCAGCAAAGAGTGCGATGTCATCAGCATAAATGTAGACAGTAACTTCTTGATCTGTTGGAATTGTGCTCATTAAAGCATTAAATAATATTGGAGATAAGACTGCTCCTTGGGGAACTCCGCGCGTTTGTTTAAATCTAGATGATGAACATCCATCCTTGACGCAGTAGAATTCTCTTGATTTTAAGAATTCTGCCACCCACTCAATAAAATATTGTGGGAAGTTCAATCTCTCTAGCGTATTTAACAATATGAAGTGCTCCACACTGTCATACGCCTTGGCTATGTCAAGCGTTACTAAAGCAGCGTATTGCCTTCTTTTACGCGCGATCTGTATTCGGCTCTCTAAATCAGCATGGGCACACCAAATTGAGAAATCACTACGAAAGCCGATTTGGTTCGGTTTTATTACTAAATTGTCTGTCATCCAGATACTTACTCGGCTATGAAGGACCCTCTCTACTAGTTTGACCATGTTAGATGTTAGAGAGATTGGTCTGATATTATCGACTGTTAATCCTCCACCCGGATTTTTTAGTATAGGAATCACCTTTGCTATTCTCCAATCCTGCGGCACCCATGAGTTTTTTAAGGAGTAGTTAATAACATTGGCGACGTCTCGAGGCGATAAATTGAACAGAATTTTAATCATGGCTACTGTGATCCCATCTGGGCCAGGAGATGCACAGGGTAAATGTTTAATCACGTTGGATACTTCAGTCTGTGTCACTTCTTCAAAGTCAGACCTTGTCGTAGACTTGTGCCAGTTGTTTGGCACTACTGAAGTGAATCTGCTTTCCAGACCTTTACCTATTGCCTCTAAGGTAGTGGTCATTTCTTGTGCCGACAGATTATCACAAGCTACATTAACTGGTGATGGCAAGATTTTCCGAGCTCTCATATATCGGAACAGTGCTTTCATATGTTTAGGCTTCGACAGGTATTCATAATGTCTTTTGTCATAATCTTGTTTAGCTTGAGCTACCGTTCTTTTAAAGCCCGCAGCAATGAATTTATAATCGGCCCAGTTTTGTGGGGATTGATTATGTAAGAGCTGCTTCCAAGCTGCCTTACGTCGTCGGTGCTCTCTTGTACATTCATCATTCCACCAACGGCTATATACTCTTTTTGTGGATTCAACAGTAAATTCGGCTCTTTTGTAGGATCTTTTCATGACTGCGTTTATTTTCTGTGCTTTTTTATCATCGCTCTCTTCCGAGTGAGTAGCCAGTGCTGACTTCAGGTCATTCCTAAATTTAGTGTAATTTACAAATACTCTTACATTTGAACAAGATGGAATTATCGGACAAGAAATTTCAAAACTTATCGGTAAGTGGTCACTGTTGGTGCCACAGTCCAGCGCTTTCCAAGAAGAAGTAGTAATGGCTGAACTGACAAAACTTAAATCTAAGGCCGACCTGTAGTGAGTACGAATAAATGTGGGGGTTCTCACGTTGAGGCACGTCAGGTCATTAGCCATTGTCCACTCCCACAAGCGTTTCCCACTAAGATCAGTTCTAAAACCCCAACTCGTGTGGTGAGAATTAAAGTCTCCAACTAAAACTTTGTCTTTGCACCATGATTTTGTAGCTAGATCCAAACTTCGTGTGTCTTGAACTCCATCCGGAAAATACATATTAACTAAAGTGAAAGGAGTGCAGTTGGGCAGTGTAATGTCTACTGCCAAAATTTCGCATTCTGGCGAAATATGTTTGTATGAGCATTTGACTTTCATACTAATTCTATTATTAATAAAGAAAGCTAGACCCCCACCTCTCGATGGACGGTCTAATCGAAAGGATTGGAAGTTATTTAAATGAAACAAATTATGTACAGATAGCCATGTCTCTTGTAATGCTATAATATCAGGAGCGAATTTAGAAGTCAAGTATACCAAATCCGTAGATGCAGAATGGATTGATCGGCAATTCCAATGGAGAATCTTAAGCGACCCTATGGTTTCGAAAGAGCTGCTTCCGCTATAGCTTTCTCTAGAATGCCTTCCTTCAAGAAATCCCTCTTCGAAAGGCTCTCCTTTTCTTTCAGATACTTTTTGTTCTTAGTTTGTTTCGGTGAGTTAGTTTTCTTTGACACAGGGGATCTAGATCTCTTCAGGGACCTAGGGTCCAAATCCATGTCATCGGAATCTATTGTATATGTAGCTTTGTCCTCACTTACACTCTGTATATCTACTGCAGAGGGTGCTGTAGACGGAAAATACGAGGGTGCGGTTTCAGATTCCTCATCTTGGCTGTGGACGCCTATTGCAGAGGCTCCTGCTGGCGGATAATACGATGGCGCAGTTTCAGATTCACCGTCAGCTATTGGTCGTGAACTCTCAAGATGTTGGGATACTAGGCCTGGCTCTCCCGTTGTACCAAATATGCGAGTCATCTGGTTAGCCAAAATTTGAGATAGAGAATCGCAAAGGTTAGAAGTCAGTCGTTCCATGGCTTTTTCTAGAGCCTTTTCTATGGCCTCCGCTATATTCAGGGAAATCGACCCATTTATTTCCGAGAGATGTCGTGCTGCAACACTGGCATACCCCTGAGTTCTAGTCTGTATTTCCGCTAAGGCTTCTCGTCGAGAACAGCGCCTACGCCCTATAATTTCAAGAATTTGCATTTCTCGAGCCTTTGCTGAACAATCAGGATTATCTGCACAGTGTTGTTCGTTGCAGAGACAACATTTCTCTTCTTTAGCTTTGCAGTAATTTGTTTCGTGGTTGTCACCACACACTCGGCATCTGAGTTCTGACCTACATCCTTTAATAGTGTGACCGTATCGCCAGCACTTCGTACACTGGAGTGGTCGCGGTGATAGCGGTTCCACTCTGTATATTAGTGGCCATGCCTTGATTTCGCTTGGGAGATTCGCTCCAGCAAAGGTTACAATTACCGACTCAGTCGGCGTCTTCTGCTTCTCTACTAGTCGTGCACACCTATAAACGGAAATAGCACCAGTCACGGCAAACATCTCTAATACCTCAGACGGAGTCAAGTTAACATCGACACCGCGAACAATACCTTTCACACATGCCAGATGCGGGGGAATAAAGGCGCTTACCGGATTGGTCGCGAAACTCGAGCACTTCAATAGGTCTTGGACACAGAGCTGATCAGATGAAAAGCATAGAATACCACCTCTGCCGAACTGGCGGACCTCTGTGATGCTGTGGAAGTGAGACGTCGCAGCTCTAAGCTCCGCCTGAATCACTTTCGGATTCTTCATCCTAATGAAGCCGTCATTGCTAGGGACGAGGGCCACAGGAACTGCGGGAATGCCGTTGCGTAGAAACTGATCCACTGGTATTTCCTGTGGCGGAAGTGAAGCAGACCAGAGGCAATCCCCTGGTCCAGGTGAAGAAAACTGCATCTAAGTGAACTTTTTGGCGCTAAAAGCGCTTACGTAGCTGTAAAAGCACTATAGGAATACCTAATAAAGACAAAGAAACCACAGCCACTACACAAACTTAGGCCAAAACCCAAGAGCAAGCACGACCAGCTACTTGCGTGTTCGAGCACCTCTTCCGCACCTCTTCTGCTGTTGTTGCAGAAATTTTAAATGACTAAACACAATCTGTTCACTTCTTCGTCTTTCACTTTGAACGGGTCAGTAAATTTTACATATCATTGTACCTTTTATATAATGCCAATTTGTTACTTCAAATGCGATTATATCAAAACATGCCTTTTTGATCTTATGGTCCTTCTTCTCAGCAACCACAGTATATAGAACTATAAATTTCGGCCAGTAGTTAGACAATGTAAAAGGGAATATGCTGAAGTAGAATTATTGTATATTCTACAACATCTTAAGCCTGATCCGAATTAATGTTGTGAGATAAGGTGCTATTCTGTAACATGACATACAATAGCTATTATCGAGTGATAATTAGGTACCAGAAATAAAAAGATTGAAAAAATAAAGATTACGATTTTCAGTAAGAACTCTGCTTCAGTGAAAAGAGGAATGACTCGTAATCACAAATATAATAAATCATTGCCTGTTATCGTTACGGAGAAAAAGGTACATAAACGTGACCTAATTGCATGGTGGGTATACGACTTACCCTTTTCCCTTAAGGTTCCCCATTTCTGAGACATTCAGCCCCAACCATCATTATAATCGGCCACTTGGGAAATTCGTACAGGTTTTCAAAGATGGTGTAATACTAAACATTCCCTCCCCGTGGGCAAGAGGAAATGATTATACAGGCCAATATTTAGCCCCGGCTTCCTATGCAACCCCTTCTCTGCTGGCTCGGTAGCCGTCGCAAGTTGCTGACCTGCACATTACGATAGTGTTCCTTGCTCCTTCGCTTTCTGTGCGGCATTTGCAAAAAGTTTCTTGGTCTGGAAACTGCATTCGCCTCTCCCACTGATTTTTCAGACAGGCAATACCATAGCAGATGAAGCCGTCCTGACGCCTCTATTGAACAGAAAGTCTTCCCTATAAGAATGTATAGAGCCGACAAAGATAGTTATGACAATGTACTAACTCTTCGCAACATTTTTATTTTTCAGATAAGAATATATTTAGGGCACTTTATTAGTATGCACCCGTCTTCTAGCACTCTGCAAGCGAAGTTGGCGCCCACTTTCCAATTTCCGTACGGGATGTCTGGAACTGGGCGACCACCCCGCAGCTTTCACTCGCGAACTAGTGCGATGACTGGTGGGACGAAACCTTGCGCCGTCTTCTCCTTGATTATGATGGTGGACGATTGACGATGACATCCATACGAGTGGGAGACGAAGGTTTACGCGTCTCGGTCACAATGCACGGTGGCCTCTCCTCCGTCACGATGCGCTCATCGGGCGACCGGCGTGGCGGTGCCGACGACGTGACGACACAGACGTTGGGCGAATGGGCGGGCTTCCACGGTGGCTGCGGAACCCTCGCTCACCACGTAGACTGTGGTGGACGACGAGGTGCGCTTGCTGCTCACGAAGCAGAAGCTGGGTGACCGCGCCTCTGCCTTCACCACGCACACGCTGGGCGATGGCGGCCCCGACGGCTCTGTCACGCTGCGCACGATCGGTGATGGCGGCCACGAAGGCTCGCTCACGATGGACACGCTAGGTGGCCGTGACGGGCACGAGCCGCCGCCCTCGACGGTCTCTACCGTGGTGGACAAGTTGCAGCGAGATGTCTTGGTGACCTCGTCGACAGCGGCTGTAAAGGTGCGTCCTGCACAGAGAGACCTTCCAGTTCACATCCTGGCTCCACAAGCAGGTTCAAGCATGTCTTAGCGAACCAGAGACACCTTTTCTAAATGTCTGCCTTTCTTCTTGTGCCCGGGCGCTCTCTTCTTGGTGTATGACAAGAGGAGTATGACAAACGCGTCCTGTGAAATATGATACTGGGAAAGCATAGGGAATGTTATTCGAAATAATTGTAATTGAATGTGAAGGAACTTTCCACCGGCCGGGACCGAATGTGTGATTTCCGAAGAACGCGTCCGATGCTCTACCACTGAACTGCGGTGGCGGTCATCCCTTCATCGAGTGCGCCCCCCCCTCACTACCCTACCTCATATTGAAGGGTAACCCTATCAGATTTTGGGGGTTGGTGCTTGCCCAGATTTGACACTTATTTCAAATCTTTTGAAAAGGGAGGAGGTGCTAGGTCAGAGTTTTCTAGGTGTATGCTATTACAAATGTGCGTCCGCTACAGCAAAGATAGTTAGAAAGGCCAATGTCATATTTCCTTTACTTTATGATCATTTGGTAAAGCACCCTGTACAGGCACTGACCTATAGTACAAGCAATTGGCACTGCAGCACTGTGAGGCCGCCTTGCAAACTGTATGATATTGGGACACCGACCAGATGGACACTGACGAGTCTTTTCAAATGAGGAATAAAACAAAAAAAACAAAGAGCTCCAGAACATTGCCGAGCATGGTGTGACACCTCAGCATTAGTTCACAATGGAAAGAATAAAGAGAGATGAAAGAGGGAATGTAGAGAGAAAAGTAAATAATGGGAGACTTTTAGAGAAGTTAGAGGATGGTGCCCCGATCGGCGAGCGGCCGTCAAAGAGAGGACATCGTGGACGGGTAGCCGTAAGCTGTGGAATCCACCCAGCGTCTCCTACCTGATCGGGCATATGTCCTTCGGAAATAACCGGTGGTTATCTCCGTGTCGATCGATCCACCGAGGATTGCTCGCAAACCGCTTAGTCGGCTTTTGGCTGACGCCGAGCATGGCATACGGTCATTGCGTTCGGCAGCATGCGAGACGAAAGCCCAGACGCTGGTGAACCCAATGACGGTTGAATGCGCGACAGAAGGGCGACGCTTACCTCTCGCTGTGGTGTCGGTTGGCAGTAGGTGGCTACGGAGAGGCTGCAGTGAGGTTGAGGAAAGGACTGGTGACGAGCATTGGGGACGTCAGACATTCAACGAGCGTCTGTCTGGTCAGATGGCCTGCTTGCCCCTCGAATGGCGCGAACTGCGCGTGAGAACGAGCCCGGTGGTGATGATGATGATGATGATTCCCAAGCCATGGCTCGTACCCACTCAGGGCGTTCGACTAAGAATCGCTGACTTGTCTTCTTGGCTAGGAGATCTTGGCTCAAACCCACAAGGGGGATTGGCCACACTGTACCTTATAATACATAATTTTTTGTAGAACGCTTGCTAAAAAAAGAGAGAAATTAGATACGAACAATAATAATGCTCCTTTGAAAAAAAACGTGAAAAAGTGCAGAAGAATTTGATAAACCACAATATAAAAATAAATTAACAAGATTGAGGAAGGGGGACAAAGAATTAAATTTATCTGGCAGTACCACTAGCAGCGTATCCTTCCGGTTGTCTGAATGAATTTACGTAGCGCTGACAGAATAGCACTGCGGCCCACACCCAACTAACTGGCTCCAAACTATAATAGGGTGGATGTATTGACTGGCAATCCGAGCATACAAATCGGTCTTTCAAGAATTATTCGGCACAGTGAAGCGAAGCGACCGCATGTGAGAAGAAAGTGATCTATTGTTTTCGGTTCATTGCAAACTGCACATAGGTTAGTTAATGAAAATCCTGATTTGTGGAGATAAAAATTTAACCGAGGAACTCTACAGCGAAAGCTTGTGAGGGTCACCTCACATTGACGGGAAAGGCATTTTGCGGTGTACCATGTGAATTGCAAGTGCCGAAATTCTTCAGATTGTAGGAGCTGACTGTAGGATGCAAGCAAGTTTGGTTACACACTACTACTATGACTACGAGGGACTAACGGGTGCCGCTATAAGGAGCTTCCCCCCTAAAGACCAACCTACGGCGACGTTCTGCAGTGGTATAGAACGAGCAGACTCCTCTGCCCAACGCCTCACCGGGACCTACAACGCAGCGAAACAGCCACACTACGGCAGTTGCAAGTACAAGCTATATGGACCCCCACCTGGGCAAAGCACGTCTGAGGTATAGGCACCGTTCAGTGGAGTTTGGCATTATGCCTGCAGCCCCAGAATACATGGCCTAGCGGATGAAAAAATAAACCTTGAGACGGCATCGGTGAAAATGGAACGCGACGCGCGCGTCACGTGCCCTGCGTCTGTCGGTGGATTGTGCCCGGGATACATTGGGGACGTGAGCACGCGTCTTAGAGAGCCTACACGAACGGCTGTTTTTAGGGTGGAGACATCTTAATAAGTGCCTTCAAGAAACTCAGCCAAAACCAGCGGGCAACGGGGCACGCTGTTGCCAGCTTCCACCAAATTCAGAATAGTTTTCTGTGCGCCGCCATTTTGGAGCCAGCCGCCGCTCCCTCCAGCTACGCGAAGTACGGCGCAACAAAAAGGAGCCGACCGTGTAAGCGACCCAGTTCTCAAAGTGAGCGCACGAAGAAATTCGCAGCCCACACACAAACACTTGCGACATAATACTGAGGTTACGCTGACACGAACGCAAGCGTGGCAACAGCTCAGACTAGCGAGCGCGTCTCCGTACGAACGCGCGGACGCGTCCCGTTTGTGGGCTTCCTACTCGCAATGCGTGGACGCAGCAACGACAACTTCGGTTATCTACTTATTCGCGAACACCGCGAAACACATATACGTGTGCCGCAGGAAAAAACAGTGAACGAAATACGCAATACTCACAGAGCAAATACGAGACGCACTGGTGGGCTCCCAGCCGTTTCGCTTCACTTGAGCCAGCCATAGTTGTCGGCCAGGGCGCGCTGGGAAGCGGAACATTCGCACCCCCTTTCTGTTGTGGTTAGTGCAGAGCGGTACGCAGCATCCAGGCATTCTAAGGCTTCACCGGCAGCGTTTAACGCGCTACCGCAACGTTCAACGCCGTATTATTGATAACTAAATGCAACCGGGCGTAGACGCAGTGTGGGCACCAAGATGGGGCGACAGCGCGGCGTTGCTTTCTGGCAACATTGTGTTTTGGCGGGCGGCGGTGCGTTGGCGGCATGTAGTGGGTCAAAGGCTGACATCACCCTAAAAATGGCCGCTCATGTAGGCTCCCTAACGCGTCTATTTTCTGCGTGACCCTAACGGCGATTGTCAGAAACTTTGAGGCGGGGCGGTGTGAGCAACGCAGCTCCCTCTGGCCAGTGTGCGGTGCCTATACTCCAACACTCCACGAAGGCACGAGCCACACAGAGACACCTCCTCTGGGACTGTGCGCTACCGCCGGGTAACCAAGAAGCAATGCCAAATAACATCAGGAGCAAAGTGATGAGCCAGGAGCCAGGCTTGGCATCCTGGAACGCCAGCGGCCGAAAGCGGCACCACCACGACAATATGGCGCGAGTAGGCTGCTGCTCCGGCACGTCCGAGCACGGCTAGAGTCTTGCTTTAATTCCCCTACTTCTTCCCTCTTTATGCCAGACCAACACTAAAGTTTTTTCACTCACTCATCTTTTCTTCCCATCTTTGGCGTCGTTGCCGACCTTTCATCGGTGGAGCCACAAGTGGTGGCTCACCGTTCTGCGTGCCATGAAGTCGACCAACAATGGTCACATGTCTGCGAGCGGAGGCTACGCTCGTGCACGGTGGAAGACGAAGAAGCGGGCAACCGGGCTCGTTCCCACGCGATGCTCGCGCCATTCGACCTGCAAGCCGGCCATTCGATCAGAAGCTAGTGGGAGGCTCGACGTCGCTGCTGTTCTGCACCCGTCTTCTCCGCAACCAGATTCGGCCAGGCGCCCCTGCAAACACGTTCGGCCAACCGCCACCACAGCCAACGGTAAGCGTCGTCCTCCTATAGGACATTCGACCACCATTACGTTCGCCAGCATCCGGGCAGTCCTGCTGCCTGCTGCCGATTGCGATGACCGTTTGATGTCTCGATAAACACTCGGCGTATTCCAAAGGTTTGACGAAATGGTTTTGGCCGACACGGCGATACTAGCCGACTATTTCCGAAGGTGATATTCTCGTTCGGAAAGGTTTTTTCCTTTTTCTTTCACGTGGAACGCTGTGCACGAGCGCGTGGTCATGTCACTCACGAGCAATCTTTTTTTTTTGCTAATGCGCGCTATCCTGCACGCGCTGGAATTCAGAATCTTGGCTCAAATTATTGAATTACTGCCCTATTTGTTTCCTCACTGCGTCCGACGTAAATCGGTGCGGATTACCTCGACGCTCGCCGTTTCAAATGTAATTGAGGCACGATTCACCACTTTGTTCGGGGTGCTCGATATGTTTGCTACGCTTTCATAATTTGCGCGCTTTAACTGTGGTTTTCGGGTCGTTTCGGCCAATACTCGGGCGCCGTATTCAAGCCACGTCTGCCTGTGATGCATTGATTCCGCTTGTTATTCTAATTGTCACTTGTCACGGATGTAGTTATGGTCTAAGCTCTTCATATGCTTTGTTCCTATGGTGCCAATATAATGCAATTTCACAATGCGTGCGATTTTCTAGAATTCAAGGAAAACCCCTTGAATCGATTTTCGATTTCGAAACTCTAGCGGACCTTCGACCAGTCCGAGTGGCCAAAATAAAAGACCAGGGTTAGTGAAGTTTCATGAATTCTTTCAGGATCTTATACAAAATATATTCGAGGCAACTGAGGACTCGGAGAGAATTTCTCTCTATTGTCATTGCATATGCTAACAAGTCTACGTTTTCTTGAATGTCTTCTCACTATACATATTAATGAAAATTTTAATTTAGAATGGTGGCGCAATGAGTTTCACTGGCCGTGCCACCTTCCTTCTGAAACAAGATATTCGTGGATTTAAATTCACAGTATTCCTGTAATCTGAGCCAGAGTTAACGCAGGCGCTTGTAGTGTTGTCTGACACAATCCTCTCTGGGTCTGGATCTCAATATTTCTAGTGTGCGATGCGGACACTTGTTTGGTCAGTTACTGTACAGGGTGTGTCACCAAATATCGGAAATAAGCGTAGGAAATGCGAGATTTGCCTCTGTAATGAATTTTTCTCTAGGGGAAGTACACTTTTAATTGTGCGTTTATAACATAAGCAGACGCAGGGATAACCACCCCCGTATCTCATTGGTATGAGCAACGGAAGCGTTATTCGGAGGTCGAAGGTTCTCTTCCGAAGAGAGAGAGATTGCGTTTATAAAAGGGAGAAGAAGAGAAAAGTGAGCCCCGTAACTGTCTGCATCAGAGTGCGACACTTCAACAGTAGCTCACAAGGGATGGCGGTAAGGAGAGATTGAAAAGATATGATTAAAGGTAGAAAGAGATGGAGAGAGAGAGAGATGCGCAAGGACAGCGAGCGATGACAGAAAAGATAGGAAAGATGAAACACGGTCACAGGAGTGCGAGGACGGGGCACTACTTGCGAGAGTTCTTGTCGGCGACAGGGCAAGGCGTAGGGCTAATCCAGTCGGCCAGAGCTGCGCAGTCGTCGTCGTAGGGGACCGGCGGCAGGAGGTGGTGTAGGACCAACCCTTCGACCAGAGTTGCGCTATCGTCGGAGATCGCGAGGGCACAACCGGTCGGGACGGAATCCAGTGAGCCGGGTCCCTTCCCTTCCGGCCAGTGGAATGTTGACATTTACATAGTTATTACTACTGTAGTGAAGAGAAATGCCCACTACTGCAGCGATGTCGACACGTTGGCGCGAGATAAGGCAGCCTGGTTGCTGCGGCGACGCTGCCCGTATACTCGGCCTGCTCTTGCTGCTTCTTTACTGACGCTGCTACCGCTTTTGACCTTGCATTTACATTATATTTTGCGAGAGGTACGGGGATCAATACCCAGCACCTCCACCAAATATAATGCAAATGCAAGGTCAAAAGCGGTAGCAGCGTCGGCAAAGAAGCAGCAAGAGCAGGCCGACTATACGGGCAGCGTCGCAGCAGCAACCAGATAGCCTTAGCTCGCGCCAACGTGTCGATGTCACTGCAGTATTGGGCATTCCTCTTCACTACACTACAAAGGACATCCCCAGTACTTTCCTTGGTATCACTGCCCGTTAGTTATCATTAATGACTAGAAAAGCTTTGGTAACTTGTTCGTGATAGTACTCTTGCCATATACCGAGGACAGCGCCCGAGAGTGAGTGCCTAGGCGTACGGAAATGACCTTGGTTCGCTAACGCCTTCATTCGCATAATGAACTCCCCTGTAGTACCAGTATGTGAGGTGGAAGTTTTGCCTTTGCAGGGTACACCTCTACTGCCTCTGGCGACGACGTCACCAGGATGTGTCTTTCCAGCTCGTCCACCACTGTGGGAATTGTCGAGCGTGGCGGCTCGTTCCCGTCGAGGCCGCCGTCCCCGAGTGTATGCGTCGTGACCGAGTCGTCGTGGACCCCGTCGCCCAACGTGCGTGTCGCGAAAGAAGAGGCGCGGTCACCCAGCGTCTGCGTCGTGAGCCGCAAGCGCACCTTGTCGTTCACCACGCAGCTGCCGCGGAAGCTCGCTCGTTCACCCAAAGTGGGGATCGTCACGTCGTCGTCGTCGCCACCGCAGCGACGGTGGCCCGACGTGCGCGTTGTCACCGAGTAGAGGCCCCCGTCACCTGGCGCGTGCATTGTCACCGAGACACGCAGGTCTGCGTCTCCTACTCGGGCGGTCATGGCGGTCATCGCGGCATCCAAGCGTTCATCGTCCTCGACAATCGTCATATGAGAGCAGGTACTGCAGGCCTGCGTCCCGCCCGTCGTCGCACTTACAGACGAGTTAAATTCACAGTTGGTGGCGAAGTTCCAGACTTGGTGTCCAGGAACTCGAGCGTGGGCGACTACCTCACTTGCACGGTGCGACAACACGCGCCCACATATATATTAAGGCGGCCTAGAAATTAGCTACAACTGAGAAATAATAAAAATATTTGGCACATGTAGTACGTTGTCATAGCTTTTTCGTTATTCTTAAACGAAAACATGCTATTCTCGCAACGGTTTTAGGAGTGCTTATCAGTTGCTATGTTATTTATAGCCTATCTGAAAAATCTGCGGCAAAGGTGGAAGCGATGAAGGTAGGGTTAATGAATGCTTCACCTACAGCCAACGCTCTTAGAAAAATTTTGCCTGGAACGTGAGCCGCGAACGCGCCACCCTACCCCCGAATTTTACCCCCTCCCCGTCCGGTACGGAGTCTAACGCCTGTGGCGGTCGCCACCTGCGAACACAGCAATGCTCTCACAGTTGCCTCCGAGCAGCTGTGATGCCACGTGACAGAGTAGTACGTTAACGACACGTGACAAAGTGGTACGGAGGCGAGCGGTCCCACGCGGCGGACGGTCGCAACACGCGGTAGGAGGCATGGCCTCGAAGATTTTGTGCTGGCAGCAAGCTCTCAATTGAAGAGAGAGCCAAGTTATAGGCATAGCTTTTTTAGGAGGCGTTGCTACAGCTGTCACGGCGCATGCGAGCTAGTTCCCCAAGCGCCCGCGAGGGGCATCCCGCAGAGCGCCGCCGCTCGATGCGGTGTTCAAGATTGACGCCTCTGTACAATACCCCTTCGACTTCTCCTGTGAAGACACGCTTTACATTCTTACCATGAAGATTGTTTGCATAATAGACACGATGCAACATCGGAGAGTTTTACTCCAAAGAAACAATCGAAAGTTTCTTTGTATACGTTATATATAAATGTTGAAAATGCCGTCTAGAAAGCCAGAACAAACATAGAGGCTTATTAGATTAAGCTCTGGTGCTGTGCACGTCGCGGTTATCTTGTCGCAACAAGCGTTTTTGTTCAGTTGTTTTTAAGCTCACGGGACGGCTTCAAGCTCTCCCATGGTAGAGTACCCTGTACTCTAAATCGTTACCCTCTTTTTCTACCCCCCCCCCCTTCCCGAGAAACACCACAGAACACCTACCACTTTAGAGAACGGAAACTGTACCTTTGGGCTGTTTTATCAAAATACCATGCAAATACGTAGCGGCGGCGTACTGAACTGCAATACCGCGAGGCCAGAACGCGCTGGTAGTACTATCATCATCAATAAACTGACGCTTTTTTTTTTGCAGGTGTGGGGGCCCGCGGCTGGTTCGCGCTGCTCACTTCCTCTGTTTTTTTTTTTCGTTGCCCAATAGCGTTTCGCGTCTGTAATTATCGCCAGGGGACCTAGCTGGCCTCGACTGGCTAAAACAACGTCAATCAAGTAAAGTTTGCATCGTTTATTGCGAGTGTCCAAGCCGGAAAAATCAATGTATACGGTCAGGTCCGAACAAAACAAGTCACTCATACGTATCGAAAGCTTTCAACCCATCTTTAAAGACTCTTGAAAGCTAACAAGCATATGCATATAATTGAAAATCGAAATCGCTGAATGAACGTCGCTCTCATTGTGTTGCGGCGCTCAAGTTTAATAGCGTGGCTTCAGGACAAGGGTCCGATTCTGCCGTAAGATGCGGCGCTTGCCCCGTAGTGTTGATCTTGAAGCAAATGCATGATGTGGAATCGGGAAGGAAACTTGCACATTGCCGATAGATAGCTCGCGCAGTTAGAGCAATGTAGTTTTGCTAAATTTGTTAAATAAGCAATTGTGGATGCGTGCATCTCTGAATCATTCTTGCTCTGCAATGCTACATTGAGTACTTCACAATTCTGCAATGTCGCGTCGTGTCGAGAGGGTAGGCACTAGTTTTTATACTCAGCCGTGAGCCCATATCATAGGTATTATGTATTTAGGGGATGGGCCTAAATAATTTCTGGGTTGCTACATTTATTGTTAGAGTTAAGTTACACAGTTACCGCAGCTAGAATTCCTCATCGCAGGTAATGACCAGTCTGCTGAGTATGCAGCGAACATGTATGTTAAAGGGACACTGATGAGGTGTGTGCTTACAGATCGAAAAGGCCCAATTCTAAGAAAATAAGTTTCAGGTATGCATTGTACAAACTTGTTGTCTGTACATCTTTGTTGGTACTCTTACATCACACTATCTGCTCAGCCCTGAGCACAATCCCTTTTTTTGCATACGCATATCCATAGAACTTGAGTACTCTCTTGCAAGCAAGCACTCCTGAAATCAATTGGTGGTGCATGATGTGAATCTCTCCGAACACTGGATCAATAAAGGTCACATTTATTACACACTTATTATCTTTACTTTTTCAGTATACTTGTGCTTGAAAATGAATTTGCTTTCTCCCTGCTACCTTTAGAGGTTAGGACTTGAAATACGTACTATCTTGCAGTGTGGCTGTAGATAAGTGAAGATCATGTATGTTTCAACTACCTGTGCGATTTCTTAGATTTTTTTTTCATGACCGTAGCACAGAATTTCACTTCTTATTGGTAGACACTATAGTTATGACAACTTAATTTAAACAGAAGCAGATGTGCACAAAAAAATATGGAACGTTTTTCTGCCCAAAAATAAAACAGTACCTCATGCAATGAACACAATCTTGCTCTTCATGACAGCATTCACATCTTTGAGGAAGCTGTAGTGCAACTGCTCATCACCTTTATGATTGATTATTTTAGGAGCCCATTGAACATATGTGCAAAGCTAAACCAATCGAGTGCAGTCTTATGAGCTTTGGTGCATCTTTTTGTAAACTTGTATGAGCTAAACACAGTTAATTAAGACAAAACAGTTCTGGGTGTTGTTGGTAAACTGTCACAAGGCACAACTAAATGTCGGAAAGCCTGTTAATGCCCATCACTGTGGGTGTGTTCATTATGTAGTGCAAATAATAATTTCCGACGATTCACATGCCAACTATGAAGTGATCGTGAGTCGTACAGTAGTGGGCAAATTTAGATTGATTCTGGCTTCCAGGGGTTAAAACAAATGACATTGTAGCCTCACAGGAGACGAGACTGCTTGTCGAAACATTTGCTTTGACCCCTTATGTTAACATGTTTTTCATATTTTCAAGCTTCCATCTTTTAAGGGTCAGTTTAGTTCACCTACACCAATCCGAACTGGTTCACAGCTGTGCACGAGAAGTTCAGAACCTGTGCGCCAGGAGTTCAGCGGTGCGGCATCGCAAGTGAATGACAAGGTGCCGACAAGGTGGAATCCTTATTTTTGATTACTTAATTTAATGAGATGCAAACATCTTGGCAAAACAAGCCGCATTTATAGGGGTGGGTACAACACTTACGTCTAATGCTATGTTGTTTGTTAAGCTGTACGAGTGGCTGCACCAAACCAGCACCGTCAGAGCAGAAGGTACAGTGTCATGAAATAGTTTTGGTGCTGTACCTCTCCTGCGCTCTTTGAAATGAATGGCAAGATTTAGAAGATGCCGTTGTTGCGCCACTGAAACGAATGGCGAGGTGCAGCACTTTGTAAAATGGATCATGTGGTGCAGGCGAATCGAACAAACCCTTAAGCGCACAAGCGTCTTTGCGTTTCACCCCCAACGAAATATGGCTACAGCGGCTGGGATCAAACAGTGTGTTGTTGAGCTCAGCAGCGCCACACATTCTAACTAATAGTGTTACAGTTTCAACATTATTGAAGTGTAGATTCCATGCCACGGTAGGCAGGCAATGCTTGTAGCCAATCTAAAGCACCTCTCCATGATATGCGCGGTAAAACATTCACAAATACAGCATTGCATGTGTGAAGTTGGAGACGACCTGTTGTAGTGGGCATTCAGATGTTTCAACGTGCATTCAGATGTTTCAACGTAGTGGGCATTCAGATGTTTCAACGTTCATTCGGGGGTAGTCATCCTGTCATTGCATGGCAGTCTGGAAAAACAAGTAACATCACCAGATATCAATGCATGAAATCAATGCATAATCATGATGCATTAAATTTTCCAAAGTAAACAAATAAGCTCAAATAATTAGTAAACAGGAGTATTTTATACATATATGTAGTGGTACTTCATAACACGTATATCACTCCTTTAACCTTTTTGTTAAAAAAACCCTGTATATCATTTCATAATTTTGAATTAACAACAAGTGATTCCTCAATTAATTAAAGTGTAAAAATGGTGAGCTTAGCATCAAGCTTGATTTCACTAGCGGTACATGAGCTTGACTACCATTGCTAATGCAAACTATGCAGTGACCTAAGACATTTCGGAATAAAGTAAATATGAAATATATTGCAGACCCAAGTTTTAATAATCAGAGACAAAAAAAACTTTCCACAATTCAGAAACACATATCGAAGATGATATTACAAATTTAATTTTCCAGTGATTAGGTTTAGTTTTGATTGCAAGATACCTCTTAAAAAAAGAAAAAAAAAACCGTGGTCCGAAGGTTGTTGTTTTCACAGATTTTCACTGTTTTGCGCTCCTAAAATTTGAAATTTTCGTTCGTAATAGGAATATTTGTACCGGTTGAACTCCTTGTATCTTCACGAACAAATAGACACCACTCTGACCCTCCTAGAACCAATATTACTAAAGTTATACGTAGATATGTGTAGAGCTCACTTACCCGTGCTGCTGACGCGGCCGCCATTGCACGCGGCGTTCAACGAAGATCAAGGAACTCCTTATCGCAGTGGGGGGATTGCACTCGTTCTCGTTCTCGGGTCTCGTAGGTCTTGGCCCTCACACTCCTCTTTGGGTGACTCCATCTTACCTCCCCCTAAATCTCTGCTGATATCATCTTTCTCTGTCTCTGTGCGGAATTGCTGCTTCGACTTATTGGCCATATATGGCTGAATCTCCGAGAATGGTTGTCTCAGATCTGTACTGACGTTCCAATAGTCGGGCTAGCTGGCCTCTTTCTCTCAAATCAATCCCTTCTAGACTTCCTTACAATTGTCCTCACCATGTTTTGTTTTCTCACTATCTAGTGCGCTCTGCATTGGGGTGCTGCAAGTAGGTTCTTTTTTTTCCCTTACTCCATTCCTTTGTGACACTTTTCTTTGTTTTTGTCTCTCCAGTCATTGTTTGGGGCTCCCTGAACCCCAGCCCGTGACTATCTAACGTGTCCTACCTTGTTGTATTAACCGAGAAGTGCTTTTTTTTATATCAGATTCTGCCCTGTTGCGTGCAGTATGAATACTCGACTACTTAGTTCCGTGCAGTATGTGTTTAAGTGGTGGAAATCCACTGATCCAATGATCCAATGATCCAATGATCGGCAGGTGGTGCGCGGAGCTAGTGGTCACGCTTCACATCGGCTCCGTAATAAATGCTAATTTTCGGCGGACCATCGACCCCTACAGGACTAATTTTCGTACGTGAGTGATCAACTCGGTGAGTGGACCACGTCAATACCAAATTTGGGCCATTTCACCCAATTTTGGGAGTTTTAGAGCTATTTCATGTGCGAAGCGGGCGAGGCCCCGCTATGCCTAACGACGGCTACCTTCGCTCCGGCCATGTGCTCGGTCGGCGCGGCACTCGGGGCGGCCTTAGAGGCCTCCCCAGAGCTCGCCAGGCTTCGGAACGACGAAAACTACAAAGAATACCAAGCCATGGACACCTCGGTCACGTGTATTAGTGCGGATTCAACTCCAAAGGTTTGAAAATTCTAGGATCAACAGAAGTCGAATTATAGGGGTTGTGGTCACCCCATGTATTCCCTCCATAGGAAGCACAGGGCACGGTAGCTAATCGAATCTAACATAATCAAAGAAATCTAAGTGCCACCGACGAAAGTCGAGTTTATTGCTGGATTATACATCCTTGAGTTTACAGAATACTAGGAACTCAGTGTGTATTTTGCCGTAGTAACGCGGGATCAAGCGTTTGAAAAGTCTGCATACACAGCGTCAAGGGGGCAGCCATTTTGAATAGGAATGACATCACAATTAAATCCACGTTCATCGAGCTGGAAATCAGGTAGTGAACAAAACTTTTCTTGTAGCTTGGAAGAACATAAAGGGCTTAACAACTACCCAGTAGTATTTTCCGAATTACGTTGTTAATTGAAGAGAAACCGCACCCTATTTCCACCACTTAATTATATATATATATATATATATATATATATATATATATATATATATATATATATATATATATATATATATATATATATATATATATATAAGTATATAATCAATAGCTTTTGCATTTCCCTAAGACGACTCGAAAGCGAAATTCATCGTCATCTTAGCAGATCGTGTTGCCCCCCCCCCCTCTCCTCCAGCTTCCTTCCGACAACATGGTTATTCACTGCCTCAGAGATCACAAGCATTGAAATGCCTGCACCTCATGTGGCTTTTACAGTGCTTCCGAGATCAGCCCAGCTTTAGCCAAGCGACAATGTGATGTGATGACGTCACGTCATGACGATGACACAAACGTACCAACATGTGACGTCCTAGGGTGACGCAATCACAGGGCGATGCTCTTTTCGCCTACTTCGATCGTGTTGACGCCCACGCCAATACCGAGTGTCACTTTTCGCGTTTGGTGAGACAACTTGAGGCTCTCGCCTTAAAATTTTCGCGAAGGTTCGTAGTCACAGCTTTCAGCCTGACTGCACGCATTAAGGGAGACCCTGCGTAGGCTTAAAGGACAGGGGAGGCATCCGATCACCTACGCAAACACAAGTTCCACGACGCGCACGGAGCTCATGCAGGGAACGAAGTTTACAACGCGCACACCGCCTCTCAAAAGTCTTGCGGGGTCGCCGAGGTTTGACGCCCTGTTTACAGTCCAAACTTCTTGAGAAGGATGCTTGCTACCAGGTGTACGAGTAAAGAAATAAACATACAAATAAAAGAGTCTGCGATTTCGAAAGAAGTGTGGAAGCTAGGCAAGTTTTACGTATTACTGGAGAGTTTGTTAGGCGAGCTTGATAACTCTCAACGGCCGCAACGCCGAGGGAAGAAAGACAGTTGAGGCGACAGCGTCTACAGGAACGGCAGTCACAAAGCAACCATGGTGAAAACTGAGGCGTCACATGTTCGCCAGCCGGGTGGTATAGGGCAAAACAGTGGAAGTCAAGCGTTATTTTTTACCTTTATCGACGAACCACACTGAGCGTCCAATAAAGTTGAACTACGTAAGTAAATGTTCTTTTAAACAGCAGTACTTTCACTTACATATACTTCCACTACATTGGAGGAGCAACAGGAGAAAATTCAACACCTGCGGCACCCCATAGTTTTGTATCTTCTGACTAAACACGCACACGCGTATACACAAAATACATTCGCTTGTGTGTATTCTTTTTCTGTAAATGCTTTGCCTTGAAACACGCTACTGTAAAAACAACTATAAAGAGCCACACACTAGTACCCTATAGCCAAGCACTCTGTTTTTATTAAAGAGAACTAACAGACAGCCATGCGAAGCAAAGCATAGGGGATGCTACCAAAAGCAATCGTAATGTAAATGTGGTAAAATAGAAGGGGACGAAAAGACAGCCGTAGCTCAGGGGTAGAGCATCGGGTGCATTTTGCGAATGTGGCAAGTCCGGTTCTTGCCAGTGAAGTTTCCGTCCGCTTTTCTTCGCATATACATTACAATTACTTCCAACAACATCCCCAATACCCCGCTCGACATTGTCATCAGTTAGTCCCCATTCTTATTGCGTCTAACAAAGAAAAAACGAGCCCTTAAATTTACACTTCTTACGTTGGTATTGTTAAGGCTGTTTACCGCTCTCACGGAGAATTTTGAACGTATTTTCGTGCACGTCGAGGTTTTGAACGCCACAGACAGCGGAGCACTCGACAAAAAGGTTAAAGGCAAGTTATATGCATTGAAAAGGTGTTTTTAAGACTTGGTACGCCATTTACTGCAGTGAAACTGGCTTTACAGGGGTTACATGTGATTATGACACATCACCTGCATTGCAGTCATCCTCGTACAAAGTGCGGACTTGGGCTAAATAAGATAGACTGGAGCTTGTAATTGCTGCGATAATAATATATTTATCAATATGGTAGCCTGCCGAGCTTTCAATTGCAGGGTCCTTATTGATTCCATGTTGCAATATCAAACTTTGATGTGCTTTTGGGAGCAAGAAGTTTTCTAAACTTGGATAGTTACAAGTAAATAAGCCTATCATATAATTTGGACTAATAACTATAAAGTCAACTGAACACCGATGTTATCACATTCCCTTGAAGTAAAGTTGTAATAAACATCCATGAATAAATTTTAATTTTATGCGGGAAGTTCACTCACAATGTTCAACAGTCAATAACTTTAGTTTAGTCATGTTTAAACATACCGCAGGGGTGCCTGCGCAAGTAGGCGTTTGGTGTGTAGCGACACCACGAACCCGAGATAACGGGGGAGTTTCGACTCCCTCCCACGCCTAGCCGTGCGTGGCTTTGCCGTGTCCGAGGAAAAGGGGATCATGGGGGTTGAGCCGACGCTGGGTGATTGGACCGTTAAGGCCCCCCGGCAGAGGCAACACACCCCTTTGGCCCCGGCTTCAAGTAGACGGCACCCCTGAGCTGACCAACCCAGGGGAATCGGTAGTCGCCTTTTCCTATCTCTCTCTCTCTACATCTTCGTCTTTATCTCTTACTATTTATCTGTCCTGTCTTCTACTCTCTTCCGTTTACTTCCAAACTTCCTGGCGGCTAGGGTTAACCCTGTGCAAATAGCCTACCTTGGTCTAGGCGCATTGGGTTATAGTGGCATTGTACGGCTGGCGTCTGCAGGTTTCAGCATTTGTAAACTTGTAGCGTCCCCTCGTTGGGCTCCGTGGTGGGTGGCCGCCAACGCTGCTGAACAACAATAAGGAAGACATGCATGGAGCATTCCCACTACTGTCTGATCGTACCGGCTTAAAGCCGGTACGCACCGACGATCTCACCAGAGAAGGATTGGCCACCCTGGTGCAGTATCTGGCCATCCCCTCCCGTAGGCATTCGTCAATTAACTCACGGCCCTCAGTCCCCACCAGCTGCGGAGCAACTGACCACGGCGGCGGTCAGATCTGCAAAGCAGCAGAGGGTGCTAGGAATCTCTGGATACGGACAGGCCACCATTGGAACTTGAACTTAGCAACGTTTAACGTTAGAACGTTATCTAGTGAGGGAAGTCTAGCTGTATTATTCGAGGAGATAGAAGGCATTAAATGGGATATAATAGGGCTGAGTGAGGTTAGGAGGACAGATGAGGCCTATACTGTGCGACAGAATGGGCACGTCATTTGCTATCGGGGCTTGGCAGACAGAAGAGAACTGGGAGTAGGGTTCCTAATTCACAGAAACATAGCTGGCAACATAGAGGATTACTATAGCATTAATGAAAGGGTGGTAGGCATTGTAATTAAACTGAATAAAAGATACAAAATGAAGGTAGTACAGGCTTACGCGCCTACATCCAGCCATGATGACGCTTCAGTTGAAAGCTTCTATGAAGACGTGGAATCGGCAATGAGTAAGGTGAAAACGCAGTATACTATAGTAATGGGCGACTTTAATGCAAAGGTAGGGAAGAAGCAGGCTGGAGACCAGGCAGTAGGAGATTATGGCATCGGCACTAGAAACGCCAGAGGAGAGCTACTAGTGGAATTCGCAGAACGCAATAATCTGCGTATTTTGAATACCTTCTACCGAAAACGAGAAAACCGCAAGTGGACATGGAGGAGCCCTAATGGCGTAAATAAGAACAAAATAGACTTTATAATGACTGCACACCCAGGAGTCGTGCATGATGTGGAAGTGGTTGGCAAGGTAAGATGCAGTGACCATAGAATGGTACGGGCTCGAATCCGCCTAGACTTGAAGAAGGAACGACAGAAACTCATACGCAAGAAGCCAATCAATGAGCTAGCACTGAGAGGGAAAGTACAGGAATTCAGAGTGTCACTGCAGAACAGGTACTCTGCTCTTAGCGAGGAAACCAACCATAGCGTAGATACAATGAATGATAATCTGACGAGTATCATCACGGAGTGTGCAGTGGAAGTTGGAGGCAGGGTAGCTAGACAGGACACCGGCAAGCTTTCCCAGGAAACGAAGAACCTAATTAAGAAGCGTCAAATCATGAAAGTGTCAAGTACAACAGACAAAATAGAACTGGCAGAGCTTTCGAAGTTGATTAATAGACGTAAAGTATGCGATGTAAGAAGGTATAACATGGAGAGAATTGAGCACGCTCTGAAAAACGGACGAAGCGTCAAAGCAGTGAAGAGGAAACTTGGGATAGGCAAAAGTCGGATGTATGCACTAAGAGACAAAGAAGGCAAAATAACTACCAATATGGATAGGATAGTTAAAATAGCGGAGGAGTTTTACAGAGATCTGTACAGTAGCCGAGACAACCACGACCTTAATACTATAAGAACTAGCAGTAACCCAGATTACACCACACCGGTAATGATAGAAGAAGTCAGAAAAACTTTGGAGAGCATGAAAAGGGGCAAAGCTGCTGGTGAGGATCGGGTAACATCAGATCTGCTGAAAGATGGAGGACAGATTGTGTTAGAAAAACTAGCCACCCTGTTTACGAGGTGTCTCCTGACGGGAAGAGTACCAGAGTCTTGGAAAAACGCTAACATCATCTTAATACATAAGAAAGGAGATGACAAGGACTTGAAGAATTACAGGCCGATCAGCTTGCTCTCTGTAGTATACAAGCTATTTACAAAGGTAATTGCTAGCAGAGTAAAAAAAAACATTAGAATTCAATCAACCAAAGGAACAAGCAGGATTTAGAACAGGCTACTCAACAATTGACCACATTCATACTATCAATCAGGTAATAGAGAAATGCTCAGAGTATAACCAACCACTATACATAGCCTTCATAGATTACGAGAAGGCGTTTGATTCAGTAGAAATATCAGCCGTCATGCAGACACTGCGGAATCAGGGCGTAGATGAAATATATATAAACATTCTGGAAGAAATCTACAGGGGATCAACTGCTACCATAGTGCTTCATAAAGAAAGCAACAGAATACCAATAAAGAAGGGTGTAAGGCAGGGGGACACAATCTCCCCAATGCTATTCACTGCGTGCTTACAGGACGTTTTCAGAAGCCTAGAATGGGAACAGTTAGGGATAAGAGTTAATGGAGAGTACCTCAGTAACCTGTGCTTCGCCGATGACATTGCATTGCTGAGTAACTCAGGGGACGAATTGCAACTATGATTACGGAGTTAGACAAGGAGAGCAGAAAGGTGGGTCTTAAAATTAATCTGCAGAAAACGAAAGTAATGTACAACAACCTCGGAAAGGAGCAGCGCTTTGCGATAGGTAATAGTGCACTTGAAGTTGTGAAAGACTATGTCTACTTATGGCAGGTAATAACCGCAGAGCCTAACCACGAGATTGAAGTAACTAGAAGATTAAGTATGGGGTGGAGCACATTCGGCAGGCACTCTCAAATTATGACAAGTAGATTGCCACTGTTCCTCAAAAGGAAGGTATATAACAGCTGTATCTTACCGGTACTTAGCTACGGAGCAGAAACCTGGAGACTCACAAAGAGGGTTCAACTTAAATTGAGGACGACGCAGCGAGCAATGGAAAGAAAAATGGTAGGTGTAACCTTAAGAGACAAGAAGAGAGCAGAGTGGATTAGGGGACAAACAGGAGTTAAGGATATCATAGCTGCAATAAAGAAGAGGAAATGGACATGGGCCGGGCATGTAGCACGTAGACAGGATAACCGCTGGTCATTAAGGGTCACCAACTGGATTCCCAGAGAAGGGAAGCGGGGTAGGGGGAGACAGAAGGTTAGGTGGGCAGATGAGATTAAGAAGTTTGCGGGTATAAATGGGCAACAGCAAGCACAGGACCGGGTTAACTGGCGGAACATGGGAGAGGCCTTTGTCCTGCAGTGGACGTAGACAGGCTGATGATGATGATGATGATGATGATGATGATATCACTCAGGGCTGCTTCTTCACAAGGCATGTCATGTAGCAGGTTCCTTGCCCATTGTACACATTTGCTTCCATGTCAGGTGGGCCAGGAGGCTGTGGCAAAAAAAGAAGTATTTTTCATTTATGTGACGCTTCCTTTGGCACACTGTAGCAAAACCAGACCCATAATTATGTGACGTTTCTCCAACGAAACTGCAGTAAACTATTACTAGTAGGTTTTTTGCACTAATATATGGGCTAGCTAAGTAGACACATGTGAGGCGACAGTGATTTATTTGCCTTCTTTTATCGCAATGGCCTGGTTGGTGTTACCTGGTGATAGAATTTCAGAATTGACTATTGAGTGAGCAACTCGTTCCCACGTGAAGCCATGCACACCGCAAGTAACGCACGTTTTTCCGGTTACAGATTGATACGTTCAACAATTTTGAAATTTAATACTGCAATGCGCTGCCACCGTGTGACGCCTACGCAGTCATTGGCAGAAAAAAACTACATATGTTCAATTGAACCAACTAGCGCCGCAAGCAACCATCCTTAAAAAACTGAAGTGGTTTCTACTCACCGGCCCGGGGTGTTCGTTCGATGAAAGCTTCAACGGTCGCTTCGTTCCCCGAAAGTCACTCGAATTCCCTTCGCGAAAGCATTTGAACGAGTCAAAATAAATAGAATGAGAAAGAATGTGTCGGTCGGCAGAGGCTCGAAATATCTACAGCGAAACAAAACAGTCCGAGACACCTCCGAACGTACCGCGAGTCGTTACCTGCCGTCGCAACCGTTGGCCGCCGCAAACTTTGAAATGAGGATAATGATGTCGATAGGCTGCTACTGACATTGAGTCAGCTGGAGCAAAAACTATTACGAAAAGTTGATGACGCAGCATATGTTTAAGAAAAACTACTTGCTAAAAAAAACAAAATGTTTTTTATGTGTAGCGGTACGCAAACATGTAGTATTTGATCATTTTAAAATAAATCATGGCCCCGACGAAGGCGCCTCTACAAGAAAGTGCAATAGCGCGAGTGGCGAGAGAGGTTAGTAGATCCAGTCTAGGTGTTTGAAGCAGAAACGTGCTGCGGTTGATTTTTTCGCCCCCTACAGGTGAGCACTTGAACGGTTGAACTTGAACTACAGGTAAGCACTTATCTGTTTTGCCGGTAAAAACGTAAGCCTCCCTGGGTTCTCGTTTATCCCAGACGCTATGGCGATAAATTTATGAATAAGTAAAGATTCACGAACTTCCCTTTCGTAGTGCGATTTAAAACCAGATTCGAGTATTGTGGCAGTTATGTTGTCGAAAGAGTGGCCTGTGGTAGCGAGGTGTTTGGACAGGGGAAGGCTAGGCAGGCACAAGACGTGTGACCTGTGATTATTGAAGCGCAACCGGAAAGCTGTCTCCGTTTGACCAATATATTGGAGGTCACACAATGAGCATAGAAGCAAGTAGATTGCATGTTCGTGTCGCAGTCGAAATTGCCTTTTATTCAGAGAGTGAAGTTTGACGCACAGCTCTTAACAATACGCGACGTAGTCATGTGGGGGCACACCTTGCAGCGTGCCTTGTTACATAGTAACAGTTACATAGAAACGTAGAAACAGTTACAATGGCGCTTACATGGCCGAACAAACCACACTTTGAGGACGTGCATGACGTACGCGCACATATAAACACGACGTGGCTAGCAGACGACGCACGGGGCAACCCAAGGCGCGCGCGCCCGATTCAGGCGGCTGTGTCTATACTTCGCCAATATGGCCAGGTGCCGCCAGGCGGCGACTCTGCTCGATCTCGCGGCCATTAGCAGACGGAGCTATGAAGGTAGGGTGAATGAATGCCCCACCTACAGCCAACGGTCCTAGAAAAATTTTGCCTGGGACGTGAGCCGCGAACGCGCCACCCTACCCTCGGATTTTACCCCCCCCCCCCTTTTCCGGTACGGAGTCGAACGCTTGTGGTGGTCGCCACCTGCGAATACATCAATGCTCTCACAGTTGTCTCCGAGCAGCTGTGATGTCACGTGACAGAGTGGTACGCTGATGACACGTGACAAAGTGGTACGGAGGCGAGCGGCCCTACGCGGCGGATGGTCGCAACACGCGGTAGGAGGCATGGCCTCGAAGATTTTGTGCTGGCAGCAAGCTCTCAATTGAAGACAGAGCCACGTTCCAGGCATAGCTTCTTTAGGAGGCGTTGCTACAGCTGTCACGGCGCATGCGCGCTAGTTCCCCAAGCGCCCGCGAGAGGCATCCCACGGAGCGCCGCCGCCCGGTGCGGTGTTCAAAATTGACGCCTCTGTACAATAACTCTTCGACTTCTTCTGTGAAGAAACGCTTTTCATTTATACCATGAAGAATGTTTGCATAATAGACACGAAGCAACTTCGGAGAGTTTTACTCTCAAAAAATATACTGAAGTTTTTGTGTATACGTTATATATAAATGTTAAAAATGCCATCTACAAAACCAGAACAAACACGGAGGCTTTTTAGAATGTGCTCTGTTTCTGTGCACGTCGCGATTATCTTGTCGCAATGTAGCCGTCGACATCTCTTCCGCAATGGTTGGTGTGTTCACTGTCACCTGTCTTGGGACGGCTTTAAGCTCTCCCATAGTCGAGTACTCTGTGCTCTAAATCGTTACCTTCTTTTTCTAACTCCCCCCCCCCCCCCTATCCTGTTGAGCTTATCGGGACGGCTCAGTGCTCTCCCATAGTTGAGTATGACGTACTCGAAATTGTTAAACATTTTTTTCTCAACAGTTGGGGCAGCGTTAAGCTCTCCCATAGTAGAGTACCCTGTGCTCTAAATTGTTACCTCCCTCACATAGAGAAATAAAAAAAAAATCCCAAGCAGTTTCCGAGGGTGAACATGGTTAAGTGCGAATGCACGGGGTGATGCTATGAGGGGTATTTATTATTTCGCACTATTATATTCATTAATCAGACTATGGTGCGTTTATGGTGTAATGGTTCCTGGGAATCGCAATTTGATCACACGGGGGAGTTTACGTTAACTCACTGGCGAATGCCAACGGATTTTAACTTTACTCCCCCTCATAGCATCACCCCGTGCATTCGCACTTAACCATGTTCACCCTCGGGGAAATGCTTGGGAGTTTTATTACTGATAATGATGATTAAACTGTAAATAATGATTTTAAGTGTTGTTTGTCATGAAGCATTTGTACACAGATACCTTATATACGAAGTATTATTTATTGACACTTCTCGATGCGTTCGGACGAGCAAAGTCCAGGGCTCGCACCCTCTCCCGCGCGGCACGTTCACTGGCTGGAACGGCTTCGGGAACGTCCACTCGCCGTTGACGATTGCGAGCGGCGCCTTCACGCCGGCCTTCATCGCCCTTCGCCTGACGCTTGCGTTGTCGTTCCGCTTCTTGGGCCGCATTTGCGGCTCGATGCTGACGCCTCATCTCGGCCTCGCGAGCGCGCAGTTCACCATCCGCTGCACGCTTCGCCCGCTTGTCCTCGGCCTCACGAGCGCGAAGTTCGGGATCCTCTGCACGCTTCGCCCGCTTGTCCTCGGCCTCGCGAGCGCGCAGTTCGGCATCCGCTGCACGCTTCGCCCGCTTACGTTCGGTCTCACGAGCCCTTCGCAGCGCCGCCTTGTCTTCCAACGTCGGCGAAACCACCGCGGTACCGTCACCTCCAACGACGGGTGCAGTGCTGGCATTCGGTTGTACTGCATTCGTTGTTGATGGTAGCGTTGCCTCCGGGACATCCATCGCACGACCCGCTCTCGACGGGAGACTGAGAGAGAAGGCGGGCGCGCGAGAGAGAGGGGTGCGCGCGCAGCTGCAGGGAGCGAGGAGAGCGGAGGAGCGAGTGAAGGGGGAGGGGGTATAAGGCGCGTTACTGCGTCACCCCCGGAAGATTTTCCGGGGGTGACGGTTACTGACACCGATATCAGCGTCGCGTCCGTGGCTTATTCGGTAAAGCGTCGCGCTGCGGCCCGCCAAGTCCTCTTTCTTTTAAAGACAGAGAGAAGACTGCGGACGCCGCCTACGGTGGTGGATGGTTTGGGGTCGCTTATAAAGTGTACTCACACTTAAAAAAAGGTCAAGAGTGGACACTCCCGTATACCCTAGCACACCTGGTGGTTGGTGAGAGCAAGTGGCGTGCGCTTCTTGTTTCGGTTTCACTGGCGCAAATTTTGAATTACTTTGCGTAACCGACGTTTGGCTATGACGAAAGTTCATGATTTCAGACCGCTTTTCATCGCCCAAACGGTTAGTTTTTGTAGGTCGTTTTGGTTTAGCGATTCCCTGTTTTGTTCAGTGGTTCGTGCGAATTGGTCGTGACGTAATTTTTATTTCGATTAAGTTATAATAAAAAGAGACGCAGGTAATGATAATTCAATACGGTTTTATTCATCGCGCTTGTGTCTTTCTTTTGGAACAAGTGATCTATGTATATATCAGTCAAAGAGACAGAATATTCGCAATGTTTTATTCAAAGGCAAGGTAGAGTCTGAGAATATAAAAAAGCACAATATGACAAAGGTAGACAACAAATTCATCTCGCCTTACAAATAAATTGTAACAAATATTGTAACAAATACAGAGAGAACACAGACAACGCACACATCGCTAGAGTTGGCAGAAGCCGAGAAGCTGGTGAAGTATGACACACAGGGCCAGTGGGTGAGTAAGGATCTATGGCAAAAACACAGCGCACAATGCTGATGAAGAAGGAAGAAGTGACATATACACAGCAATGAAGTCGCGAATCACGCCTGGGGTTAACCGAAATAATGCATAGAAAAAAAGAGCGCACAGAAACCACACGACACAATATAGCAGAAAGGCAAAGGTGCAGTGTGCTGGCTGTGCTTAAGAACAGCTAGCTCAAAATGAAAAAAAAAAAGCAGACTTGATGCCTGCTTGTCCTCAGAAAGGTAGGGCTTTGCAGCTTGCTCACTACGTGAAAGACAAACTTTCTACTACAACACTGGCAGGTCTTGTGGCTCTTCTTATGTGTCGCCTTCATCAAAAACTTAAGATCCCAAGTGATTTGCGTCTGGGTGTTGCTGTGACGCTTGCGAGCTAAAATAGATTGTAGTCATCACTTATCCAGAATTGTGGACCCTAATTGGTGCTACGAGAGCGGTATTACAGGGCTAATATATAGCAAAAGGAAACCACTTTGGCTCATTATTTTTCACAAAGGCTCTGCATCGTACGTTATCACTCACAAGCTATATAAAAATGAATTGGCAGCATCCGCAGCCCCATCGAACGCTACAAGTTTGGGTATTCTTTTGAAAATTTTGATGGGCGAGATGAGGAGGTTGATGAGAAGCTAAAATACGAAAAGCGTGATAACGTGAAGCGTGCCCACTTCATACTGTGTTCCTTACCCGCTCGAAGACATTTCCACAAGCGGTTTTGCTATCGATATATTACTTGAGCTAGAGAGATAAAGCATACACAGTGACCAAGCGACCCACAGTAAAGTGTACAGTTCGCCCGCATTTGCTACAAAAATACAGACAGGATACCCAACATTCTTTTTAAGGTTATGCAAATCACTTCGAGCGAATACACAGTGTCCCTACTCCTCATAGCGGGTAACCTAAACAATGTATGCAACGAAGGAGTGGTTAGTCTAGTTGAACTGAATATAAGCATATAAGACCATAATGAAGTCTGCTGTAACCAAGTAATAACATAACAAAGCTATTGCAGGATTCGGCTCAACTCGAATACTTTAGTGTAAACCCGCCGCTAATTGCTAACCTTTGAACTTGTCAAGCTGTATGCCTGAGATGGAAGACTGGAACCTAACTCTATCTAAGTTTCGGTTCACAAAACGCACATGCCAACATAAACGAACCCGGCAAAACATTTTCAGAAACTTTGCGCGACACCCAGCAGAGCAGAAATGAAAATCGCCAACACTTGACAGATGGTGATACAAAACATCGCACACTTTCAGGTGATGTGCAGTGGCCTCAATCATGGCAAGAAAGTGAGATTTACCTTGCTGTACGTATGCAAAAGCTGCTTGTGATGGCACAGTGAGATTCCCAAAAAGTTTGCTGGGGACGTGGTATGCTTTGAGCATTGTGAAATACTGGTATGTACCCTTAAGCGTCTCGCTGTCGTCTTTCAGTAACAGTGGGCAACTGCAACCGTCACATGCATTCCGAAGGAAGTGTTTGATGAGAAAACCAGCTACATAATATGCAGCGGAGTCATCGATAATATGGGAGTGAATGTTGGTCGCAAGTTCAGAGAGATCGTCTAGAGCGGGAAAGTCGTCAGGCAGTGGCTGTGCACACTCCTCATTATCCACAAGAGACGCACTGGTGAGGGAGAATGGCGAGAGCTGCTCCTGGAGGAGGTCACATTCATCATTCTCGACATTTCCGTATTCTAACAGCTTGAAGAGTTTTCTTATGCAGATGTGCTTCAGGCGACAAATAAATTGTGCTACATTGGGGTTGGTGTCGCAACCCTGTTTTTGCCTAATGTGGCCAAATATGTTCTCCAGAGGATCCTGTTGAAGCCTGCGTGTTAACAGGTATTCAAAGTTGTAATTTTTGAGAGGTCGTCCCATAGTTGACAAATAGCCTGAATTGTAATTTGCCAACCTATGATGGTTTGTGGTTGACGTCTGCCAACAAACTGTCATGGTGCAATCCAGGGAAGCTGGCCTCGGAGGAAGTCAATGAGCTCTGAATCATTTTTCATGAATGCATGCCGCAGCTTTTGCGAAGTTCTTTTTTTACTCGAGCTGTTCAAGGCATCGAAAATCCTGTCCATACGATCACCTAATGGAGCTGTAGTGATGGCCGAGGCAGGCAGCACCTTCGCATACACCATTGCCGTGATAGCAATCGAAACTGATGCACTGAGGACCTGAGTTGCTCTGCTGACCTTCATATTAAAAAATGTTTCTGATGAACGTGCCGTTCAGTCAACTTTGGAGCCAATCGCAACCGCAACTCATGTGACGATTGGTAAAGGCTTACAATGTGCGACCAGTTAACGATGTCATCCCCAATGTATAACTTGTGTGCTAGGACATTATTGCGCGTTGTTTTAAATAAATGCGGAACATCAAAAATGTAATACACCCGCTCACCATTAACTTCAAAAAAGGCTTTGCAACAGTCACTCTTAGTTAGTTAGCGAGACTTACATTTGAACTGCCCTGGTCACAAATGACTGCTTTCACTGCAATATTAATGCTCCTAAGCTCCAAAATGAGTGACACCCGCAAGTTATGCATAACAGTTGATGGTGCTGATGTGTGCCCTATAGTAAAAGCAACCGGTTGAACCAACTTTCTTGAAACACCAACAAGAAGAAAAAACCAGTGCTCGATCAGCAATGGTTGAAGTGCGATGAGTGCCATCATCTGTAAAACCCTGGACAACGTCTCTTGAAGCATCATAGTACAAATTCTTTTTAAGTGCTATTTCGTCGAAAACTAAAGCGCACACTCGGTCCCGTTCATTCCAAGCTTGAGTATTTGTTGCAATGGAAGAAAGGATTCCTGGAATTATGCCTGGAGTCATCTTTACATTAGCTAGCCACCTCCTTAATGAACGCCGGGAGGGCAAAGAAAAATATAGAGCCAGAAATCCGCATGCTCGCATACCTCGTAAGTTTAAGTGAAGAGCGAATTTCTGGAACCACACGGGAAACTAACTGCTTGCTCTTGCGTTTGGGCCTCAAGCGAACATGTGCAGAAAGAAGTTTAAAAACCTCCTCGGTGACGTGCGGTCAGAAAACTCCAAGAGCCTTTGAATTCGATGACGGTGCTTAGTGAGGCTGTCTCCGCAGTCTTTTGATAGTTTTCTGCTGTGCTGCTACTTTGGCTTGCAGATGTTTAATGGTTTGCTTGTATTTCATTGATGGAGACATTGTCGCTGGCACACAGGAACGCACTGTAATAAACAAAAAAATGGATGTAAAAGCGAAGAACAACTAATCCCATACGAGCACTTTCCTCGTTCTTTCAGACCCAAAGTGCACAACCTTCTGTGTTGCAAAGTTTTCAATTCCACTACCTAAAAACAAACCATTCACATGTTGACAACGCACAGAAAAAATGAAAATCACTGAGAGCCCACCCTTACATTTTGTAAGTGCACACGTAGTGTCCTTTTGAGGATAGTTTCCTCAGAATGTCCTAAACAAAATAGCACATTAAAAACAACTGCAATAAAAGCATAGTCACCATTTTTTCTAGGGCACTCAGGCTTGAAGCTGTTGGCGGAGACATCTTCTGGAGGGTCTTGTGAAGCTTGTTCAGTGCCTCGGACAGTGCTGTCGGAACAATCTTGCGAGCGGCCTGCGGAAGTCTCTATATCAATCCACTCTGGTGTTGAAGTGAACATACAACTTACCAGTCACACAAGTTACTTTTGTGACAGCTGAACGACTGGTTAAGGTTTTCTCCGGCAAGACGAGGTCAGCAGAAATTCTTTCACCAGCTACAAGGGAGCTGTCACCTGCAGAGGTTTGGTCAGCAGTCAATTTGGGTAAAAAAAAGAAATCGCGACACTGAACGCACCCTGGTCATCGGGGCACCTCAATGTGTGGGAGCCGCTTTTTGAAGCCTCTACCGCAGGTCCTGAAGAAATGAAATTACGACAATGTGTCAGTGAGAGGCTTAAAATAACACAAACTGAAGCGCATCTGCACCTTGCAGTGCAGCTTCTGCGGTTATGTCACAGTCACTATTTGAAGCGACGCTCAGAGAACCTGCATATATGTGCAGTTGGTACAAGTTACAAAGCTTGTAGGTTGGAGAAACTTAAACAGCTCTTTCGAACGCATAAATTGGTTGAACGTGGAAGAAAAGAGAAGGCACCAACTAGGAAACAAGTAATTTGTGATTTTTGGAATTATCAACAGTGCCAGCTTTCACTGATGAAAGGTATATGTACATGTGCACTCAGGCTTGAAGATAACGTGAAATAGCCCTTTAAAGCCTTTCAAAACAAGTTGCGCAGGTCAAGAGCATCAAAAACGACAGAAATGTAAAGCTGCTGTTAGGAAAGTAATAGCCCACAATTCACAAAATTTAAGAATTTCCAAGTGTTACTTCTATAGTGAGGTTTCTCCATCGGCTACAAAGATCTTCGTGGGCAACTGTCACCACTGATTCAATACAAGTGGCTGCTATTGCACATATTTGAGTTTCAGTCAATAACTTACATGGTGCAGCTGGTTGCACACTGGGAACAGCCATTCTTGTAAGCCTTGTGTGCCCAGGGTCCATGAAACTTTCAGCAGTAAAATGGTCGCTACAAACCCTGTACGTTGCGTACAATAGGCTGACCGGCTTACTCATGAGATCATCGCGTCCAGCATGCTGCATCCATGCTTTCACCCTGCATTGGCAATGACCTATCAGCTGAAAGGGGAAGTGCTTGAATAGTGATTTTTTATTGTTACCCTCACTGAGCAAGTACGAACAGTAAGCCTGAAGACATGCAAACCATACAAAAGCTTTAACACACCTGCCGTCCCGTGGTATGCGGAAGAAAGTCGTCCCAGGCTTCTTGTGGGTTCTGCCATTGTTGAAGCACCACGATACACAGCAGTAGCTGCCGTAGCTTGGACCGCCGGACGGCATGGCCTCAGCGCGGTCTGAAAATGTTAGTGAGTGGATGCTTCGCTGTCAAATTACGAAAAAGATATGTGCACGTCATAAGTGTACCAGCAAACCCCTTTGAATGATTAGGTAATCGATGCACAATACAAAACCAGTGATACATCTCTGACCCATAAAGCTCTGACTCACAAAGATAGACGTCAAGACCACGTACAAAGATCTTCAGAAGTTTCCAGGCCGCTATCCCTTGTAATGCAATCGTAACGCGGCCTGGGAACTTTAGAACACCTTCGTGCGTACGCAGTATCAGCAGTACATTGGGAAGAAAAATCGTAGCTGAAATTTGTGCGGTAAAATTATATTGGAAACGTCAAAAAAAGTTGTGGGCAGCTTGCACTAGTGGCACAAGGCTAGTGAAGAAACGAAGATGATGGCCACTTGGCTAGTCCAGATTTGCCTCCGGCACACCAAGAAATATTCGTGTTCCGAGCCTTCGGGAAACGCGTCGTGAAGCATGCGAGGCCCAGCGGACGCTTCTCAATATTTTGCACCGAGCCACCGAGCCTATGACCTAGATGCACAGTGTTATGCCTGCGAGTCCCATTTGAGAGCAGTCCTATGTGTTAGCAGACCCATTTTGAGAGTAGAGCTATGTGTTAGAGAGAAGAGCTCGGCTCTTCGCGTCTCTGTCGGCCCCAGTGCTGAATTTGTAACGCCTCTGTATATATGCTGTACATAAACCTTGTTTAACTCACCGTCGTCTCGTCCGCTCGTCTATCAGCTCTACGCAGAAGCAGTCGCGAGCTGAGAAACCTACGCTACCAAACGGCTGGTGACTTTCCCGGCGGAGTTCGAAGCAGTGGCGCCTTCGGGACCGTGTTGGCGTCGCCGTCTTCCGAAACAGTGGTTGCAGCGGTGAGATTTCGAAGCGCCCTTCGTAACGTCGTCGGAGGCGCGCTTCGTAACACCACCTATGCTCAGCGCACAGATGCTCGCGTCCGTGGCAGACGCAGCACGCGTCGCCTCGGCTTGACGCCGTGCCGCCTTTGCTATACTGCATACGTTGCACAATGTTCCCGTCTAGCCACCGCATACAGCCGCAAACTTTCTTTTTAGCGAACCTCCCTGTCTTTACAAGCATCAAAAAAAAAGGTTCCAACTGCGTGAATGAGACGCCACGTAAGAAACAAACTCGCACACACGAAGCGCAACGTGTGTGTGTGTTCGGGGGGGGGTAGAAAAAGTGGGGAACGATTTAGAGTACCAGATACTCTACTATGGGAGAGCATAAGCCATCCCTATGTGTGCATCTTTCTATGTTTGTTGCATGGTGTCTTATTCGCGCAGGTGTAACCGTTTTCTGAAAAAATGACCCAACAAGCCCAACAACAAGTCATTCAACAAGCTTCGCTTGAAAACGTGCCTCACCTGTTATCTCACGCACGAAAACGCCGGCGCAGCCGACGTTGACGAAAGCGACGAAAGCTTCCCGCTGTCAGTTATGCATGCGAGCCCATTTTCTAGTGGCCTGACCTTCATCTTCGTGCTTTTTGGTTGCCTGCCGTTTTTAACGGTGAGTGTTTCGGGACTACAACCACCACCCTCGTTCCTGTCACCAGCCGGACGAATGTTTCCGTTGACGCGCCTTAGCTGGTGCACGTGACACAACAAAATCCGCACGCGAGCTGCTTAACGGGCTGTCCGATAGCGGGAGAGATCACCTGCGCGTCTCGGCCGTCGCTTCCCCGATTGTAGCATTGAACGACCGAAGGCTGGTCTTGGCAGCCTGCGCTGCCTTCGCGGCAGTTCAGCTGCGGCACGGGGTGGGACCGGTGGCCGGTTGTGTACTCTCCTTGCTTCAAGGTAAGCACCTGCACCTCTTTCAGCTTCACTTTGTCGCCTGCTTATGTTAGGACGCAGGATAGTGATTGTGTGCTCATTTCGAGACATCTATAGAGATGTAGAGACATGTGTTGGGACATCTCTAGAGTACGCGTGGGTCACGATTAATAACGTCAAAAGAATAAATGCTGAATAGCCTTTGACGGAATGTCCGCTGTACTATTTGTGACATGTCCCTGCTGCAACGAGAGAACCTGCTCCAATTTCAGCTTGACTTTGTCTTCTGCGCAAGTTATTACGCAGGCAAGTGGTCGTTGGCACGTTTCAGTGCAGCTGCAGATAATAAACGGTGTTACCACAGCCAGGAAACAGACGATCGGGGTGCTCGAGGCGTAGTTCCCGCTACACTATATAACGACAAATAGTAACTGCACAACGAGCATTGCCTCACTTTTATCTCGCGCTAATAGTGCATACATTGACCACGTCGTTTCTTATATACGGCAACTTTTTCATCCAGTAAGAGACTGGATGTCTTCGCTTATTAAAACAACAAAGGCGTAGAATAAAGAACAGTGTCGCGGAAAGAAGGCGAGATTTACCTGCAAGAAAGCTTGAGAAGTGAGCGCAGATGCAGACGATGACTGCCGCACTCGTAGAAAAGCTCATCTTGGCCGGTGGCGGCTCTAAAACTTCTTGGCGCGACGTGTTCGCGGAAGAAATTATGTCGAGCAAAATGTCGTGGCGCGTTTATTGCTAGATTCATAAGTGATCAGCGTATAAAATTTTAAAAGGGATGTTGGACCTTGAACAGCAGCAGTGATGCGACAGCCTCTGATGATGATGATGATGATGATGATGATGATGTTGAAGATGATGATACTTGTTACTCTGGCACACACCCACAAAGGGGGATCAGCCGGAAACGAGGCGGCATGATCTTTAAGTAAAAGGCTTATGGTTTCACAAACACAAAATAAATTTGGACTAAAATTATATAGAAAGAAAAGCCAAAAATTGAAAAAGCACTATATCTGAGCAGTGTTCGATGCAGGCTATCAGATGCGATGTGAGATAGAGGTAATGGTGGGTCTAAAATGAATGGTATATATAGGCACTTCATCATGGCAATCGATTTGTTTCAATTATGTAGCCTCTGGTCAGCATTCTTGTCTTCTTCTGTTTTAATTTATCGCCTAAATAATCTTGACTCATACCCACAAGGGGGATCGCCATACTGTAACGATAACTGAACTTTAATCAATACAATGCTTATTAAAAAAGATACAAAGAAGGTAAGAACGAGATGATTAATAACGTGCATTAAAAAGAAAAAGAGAAAGTGGAAAGGGCAAAATGATTCAACAAACCATTTTAAAATTAGCAAAAAGAATGGCAGCATATCTATGGAGTGAATGATGGAGAGTGGGGCGAAGCATTCGTTCGTCCATGCGTCCGTCTGTGTGACCGTCCATGCATCTGTTCGTGCGCCCGTCCCTGCGTTCGTTCATGCATCCACCCCTGCGTCCATTCATGCATCCATCCATGCATCTGTCTGTGTGTCCGTTCGTCCATCTATTCAACACTCCAAGTCCCACCATCTCGCATCTTTTTAACATGTATTCCCCATATAGAAGCACCGCCATTCAGTGGACATTTCAAAGACTAAACGAGAGGTGGCACACGCACACTTTATTACGGCTTGCGCTTCGGGTCTACTTCCCACCTTCAGCCACCTTGAGTTCATGGTATATACTAGTTCACTGTATTCATGGCACTGCGGCCCAATGCTCGCTAAACCTTTCTAAAACCAAGGAGGTTACGCCCAGCGACTACAGCGTAGCAACCATTTCCTGTTAGATTGTGCTCAATGTACATGCCAGTGGCTGCTAATGTGAAATGAGAGACAGGAGGATTCAGCTTTTAATTTCTTACGGCTTGCGCTTCGTATCTGCTTCCCCCCTTTAACCACCTCGAATTCATTCATAGTATATACTAGTTCATTGTTTTCATGGCCCTGCGGCTTAACGCTCGCTAAACCTTTCTAAAGCTAAGGAGGTTACACCCAGCGAGTATAATCATAGCCTCCTTTATTTTATGGTATAATGTAGCAACCCTTTCTTGTCCGATAGTGCTCTATGTACATGCCAATGGCTGCTAATGGGGATTGCAGCGTGCGCGTTGACTAAAAGCCGAATGCGCCTGTCTCTCATTCCCCATTAGCAGCCATTGGCATGTACATTAAGCACAATTTTTTATTGTTAAACAACGCACAGAAGAAATCCCTCACCAGCACCGCCTTGGAGAATAAATGTTATACCTATTTCGGGTATGTGCCACTGGTGGTTACGTACTACGATGGACGCACAAGCCACGCCATAAGGAGCTTCACCCCTAAAAAGAAGAAGCAATCTTCTGCCCGCCGATTTGTGGCACGTGCTGTCATGAAGATGATTAATTAAGGCTGAGAATATAGTAATGGTCTGCACGAAAAAAATTATTAAAGTGACATGTAATAAAATTGAAACTCGTTCTGACATCATTGACCAATTGTAGTAACTTACATATGAGCCCCAATAAGTTTATATAGCTTCTGGTGTCACGAGTTGGGACGTGCATCTGAAAATGCGCCAAATTTGCATGGCATAATTTGAAGGCACCCACTATTACACTCCAAGAAAGAAAATGAAGCAACCTGTAGTTCAGTATAAGTTTTGGTAATTCAAAGAAATTAGCGTTTAACGAATTATCTACTTATTCTGCAATCAGTCAGCTTCAATACTTGCATTAGAAGAATGAACCATTAGGCCCGAAATGCCCGCACAGTCTTTTTCTTTGGTTGCATTCATTTCGAGCGGAGATAAAAAAAATTCCGCCATATCCACGAAGTGAATGATGATGAGTGGGCGAAGCTCCGGAGGTAAACCTGGTAAACCATGAATCCTCTGTACATTTTGCCCACTCGATTTTATTACATCGCTCCCCCTAGCATACGTCGCCGCACTAAATCGAACGATTGCCTTCAACCAATGACACGCGCCCTATGTCACATCATTCCTATTTTATAAGATCTCGCGTCTTTCATCAACTACAAGTACCGCTTTCTAGTTTATAACATCTTGCATCTTTTCATCATCAGCTACAAGTACCACCATCTAGTAAACACTACAAGAACTAAACGAGAGGTGGCTACCTGCAGGAGACGGTACCGCCATCCAGTGAACACTGCAAGAACTAAACTAGAGGTGGCTACATACAGGGGACGGTACCGCCATCTAGTGAACACTGCAAGAACTAAACTAGAGGTGGCTACATACAGGGGACGCACAGCCCACGTCCTAAGGAGCTTCGCCCCTAGAAAAAAACACTCAGAATGAAGCTTCTGGAACGCGCCACGTCGAACAATCGTGGAACATGGTAGCGTCTCCAGCAAAATAATCATATACAGCGATGCGGAGCATCGCTGTATATGATTACTGGCTATTCAGCAAACCTACAGAAAAGTGCACACTGAGTTACAGACTATTTGCGAAAACAAGCGCCGTGGGACGCCCCTCCGAAGTTCGCGTATGTCTGAATGGAGTATATTTTTGAAACATGCGACAGATGTGAATAAAGAGAAGTGTGGACAGCTTGCTTTAGTTGGGCAGGCTTGACAAACAGCGGAGCTTGTGTAACCTACGTCATTACAAAGGCCCTAATTGCCAAGGGCTTCCCTAGCATAGACTCAATTAGCGCGAACGTAACTAGCGTAATCATACTTGACATCAATTAGCAATATTGGTTAATTATTTCTTGTATGGGACTGTACTCATTATTGTAGTAATCAAGAGCAAGCCACCATGCATCTCACTCCGTTCTTTTGGAGGGCATTCGCCGAGTAGAAAAGTGAGTTTTTCCCACATTTTCTGTCTAAAACTCCTGTGTGTTTCTTTCGACCCTGTGTATTTCTTTTTTTTTCGAAGGTACATACTTTAAAAAAGTACTTACATGGCACATTCATCGCGTCAGACTCAGTAGGTGTGCTGGCCACAGACATCATCAGCCATTCATTTGCCATGTTTTATGGAAATATATGAGAAAATCATTTTCATTTTTTCGAACGTACACTGCCAATTTTCATAAAAGGGAACAACGGAGCTCTAGGCCTGCGTGCTCCCGTGGCTGCTGGAAGCGCGTTTAAGCTGAAGCGAGAACAACCACAGCCGCTTTTAGCGTCATCTCACGGCGAGCAGAACAAGCAGTCATTGCTGATATGAAACCAGACGCAAGATTGCAACCCCCCACCCTCCCATACAATGCGATTATCCGCCTCTTGCGTTATCGCCTCAAGTGTTATTGTCTTTCCGGTTGAACAAATAGGTCACTTCATTTCGGCGGACTTTGAGTTGTCGATGAATTCACCTAGCGCGGTCAATTGCTAGCTTCTTGGTTAGCTCAACTGACAGAGTGGCCGCCCCGGAAAGGCGTTGGTCCCAGGTACGGGCCCCGGACCCGGGCAAATTTTTCGGCAACTAAGAGGCTTTCTTTCTGGGAAATCCGCGCGGCTGGTTTGTTCTACAAACGGGTAGTTGTCTTCTTTCCTTTTTTTTAGCGAAGTAACAACTGTGACATGTAGTTATTTCGTGCTCGTCTCTATATACATGTGAATACTTTTTGTGCGTCGTTCTTGTTTGAGGAGTGCCTTAAGTGTCGAGCTGTGAACGCTATTACTTCGCTCTTAACTGGACAAGTGTTGTTTTCGTGCGTGATCTGTGCGCGAACAGTGCGCTGCACGTTTCGATCTGCTTGCCATGCTTTGCGAGAGATTCCAATTTGTTGCTATCACATTCACTGGTGCGCCCTTGCGGCGAAACTGCGACTTTTTGGTAATGGGGTGGAAGATAAATGCGCAAGCACAGCTAATTTTAAGAGTGAGTACAGAAGATTTGTGGAGTTCTGTTTGTAGCTTTTAAAAAATTGTTACTCGGTAACAGCGGCAACGAAACTCATTCGCGCCAGCGCGAGACGAATGTTTAGTCATATGCTTGAGTGTTACGACTGGAAGATTTCTATTTCGAAGAGCACTAGGGGATCCCGTGTAATATCAACAGTGTTACCCGTAATAATGATACTGATGGTTCTATCGATTGTACAATCGGTAATAACATAGATAGTTCTTCGAAAGTGTCATTACACTATCGATAGTTTCAAAATGACTATCGATACTGTCGGGAGTTCATTTATCGATAGTTTTGCAGCACTAGCACCCTGAAGTGCTCGGCCTACTCATGAACAACTACTATCAGGTGACCACGAATACCACAGATGTCGATGGCGCCCTCTGCAATATAGTCCGCGGCGCTGCCGTTTCGTCTGGCATGTCGATCGCTGAGAGTGTTTGTCTCCTTAGTCGTCAAACTAAGTCGTCTGTCCAATGAGACGATTGACGAAGGAGCCGGAACGAGTGTAAAAATAATTCTGGAAAGTACGATTCGCTTGGCGGATCTCGCCTGTAGCTGCGATTGTGGTTATCGTTTCTCGAACTGATGTGACAATTTCCGTGAGGTTTGGATCAGTCACAGTGTCAGACGTACTAAAAAATCTTCGCTTTGATCTTTTCAGGTCGAGAAAGCAGGTCGAGAAATGACGAAAGAATCAGTGATAGCAACATTAGAATTTTCTAACAGTGCTGACTCGTCAAAACCAGATCGGGCAATGCTGCGTTCTAAAGTGTACACAAAAAATGCCGGCATATTCTCTAACTAAATACTCGCCACTTACTTGCCACCAGAAGCACTAGCCCAAGTGAAGGTAGTAAAATTTATGTCAGCAGGGCGTTGACGAAACAGATAGCAACATTCTGGTAGAAATTTACAGAGAATCAACTGCCACCGTAGTGCTCCATAAACAAAGCGATGGAATACCAATAAAGAAAGGTGTAAGAGAAGGTGATACGATGTCCTCAATGCGATTTACCGCGTGCTTTCAGGAGGTTTTCAGAAGCTTAGAATGAGAAGAGTTAGGTATGAGAGTTAATGGAGAGTAGCATAGTAACCTGTGCTTCACTGATGACATTGCATTGCTGAATTGTCAGGGGACAGACTGCAATTTATAATTACTGAACTAGGCAAGGGGAAATGTAGGTATTTAAATTAATCTACTGAAAACAAAAGTAATGTGCAACAGCCTCGCAAGAAAACAGCGCTTCGAGATAGGTAGCAGTGCACTTGAAGTTGTAAGAGACTACGTCTACTTAGGAAAGGTACTAACCATGGAACCGAACCACGCTATTGAAGTAACTCTAAGAATAAGAATGGGGTTGAGCACATTTCGCAAGCACTCTCAAATCGTGACTGACTATCCATCAAGAGGAAGGTAAGGTAGATAACAGCTGCATCTTGCCGGTACTTATACCTACAGAACTGAAACCTGGAGGCTTACAAACTGGGTTCAGCTTAAATTGAGGGTGACGCAGCGAGCGATGGAGAAGAAATGATAGGTGCAACACTAAGAGACCAGAAGAGAGCAGAGTGAATTAGAGAACAAACCGGGTTTAAGGATATCATAACTGAAATCAAGAAGAAATGGACATGGTCCGGGCACGTATTGCGCATGCGCAGGTTAACCGTTGGTCATTCAGGATAAGTGACTGTATTCACAGAGAAGGCAAACGTACGAAGGAGAGACAGAAAGTTGGGTGGGCAGATGAGATTTGGAAGTTTTGGGGTATAAAATCTTAGTAGGATCCCACGGCAAGTTATCTTTTCACCCACTTTTCTTCATATTTACATTACAATTCGGTCTAATAGCTTCCCCTATACTTTCCTTGGCTTTATTGTCTGTTAGATCTCATTAATATTGTGTAAAGCACAGGAAAACGAGCCCTCAAGTATACAATTCTTTCCTTAAATATATATATATATAACTGGATGCTGTACAGAGACAAATTATGCGCACAGGCAAACCGGTATATTCCACTTGTTTCGGTCAAAAATGATAAAACAAACCCCTGGTTTACTAAATCCATCCGGCAGCTCAGAAATAAAAAGAAGCGTCTATACCGCGCGGCTAAACGACTTGGTGCGTCCTCTGCATGGGAGGCGTACAAAAATGTTCTGAAAATTTACTGTTTCACAATTAAATCAGCTAAACTAAAGTATTTCTCTAATGATTTGCCTTCCCTTCTGAAATCAAATCCTAGAAAATTCTGGAATCAAATATCTGCGGAACACGATGTTAAACAGATTTCCTTGCCAGATGATCACCATGCTCCCCTCTCAGATAGTCATTGCACCTCAGCATTTAACACCTTCTTTTCATCCGTTTTCACCCGGGAAGACCACGCCGACGTTCCGAACGTTCCCGATCTCAACATAGATTACATGCAACCTATTGAAATAACGCCTGAGGGTATCGCACTTCTTGTCACTAATCTTAAACTATCTACTTCAGCTGGCATTGACGGTATAAATTCCAACCTTCTGAAAAACACCCTTTCTGTTTCTGTTAATATCCTGTATCACCTTTTCAGACAATCATTAGCAACAGGCCAGCTTCCCATTAACTGGAAGATTGGTAAAATAGTCCCTGTGTTTAAAGCCGGCGATAAACATTCACCCGAAAGTTATCGCCCATCTCTCTCACGTGCATCTGCTGCAATTTCCTGGAACATATAATCGCTTCTCATGATTTCAGGCACTTAGAATCTAACCATTACTTTTTTATCAACCAACATGGATTTCGAAAAGGTTTTTCGTGCGAAACACAGCTGCTGGAATTTAAGTCAGAACTACATTGCAACATGAACAATAACCTTCAGGCTGACTGCATTTTTCTCGATTTTTCAAAAGCATTTGATCGCGTACCCCACTGTCGTCTGATTTTTAAATTATCTTCACTCCGATTAGACTCGCTCACTTTATCTTGGCTTCAAAACTTTCTTTCACTCCGCCAGCAGTTCGCGGTAATAAACCATATCCAATCCCCTCTTTCCCACGTAACCTCAGGTGTACCGCAGGGGTGCGTCCTCGGCCCCCTGCTGTTCTTAATTTATATTAATGATTTGCCAATCAGCACCTCATCTCGCATGCGAATTTTCGCCGATGATTGCATTACATATCGCTCAATAACCTGTACCAATGATCACATAACACTGCAAAATGACCTCAACAAGATTAATGATTGGTGCAAAAAAAAATGGCATATGTCGCTAAACAAGCAGAAGTGCAAAATTATGTGTTTTACATGCAAGAAACATATTTCTAGCCATTCGTACATAATTGATGACTACCCTCTGTCGTACGCATCATCCTACAAGTACCTCGGTATTCATTTCACACCAAATCTTTCTTGGTCACACCATATCACCACCATTTGTGCGAAAGCTTCAAAATCATTGGGTTACTTACGCCGCAACTTGCATGGCTGCCCATCCCATGTTCGGCAGCTAGCTTATCAGACCTTCGTTCGACCACAACTTGAATTCGCCGCATCGATCTGGTCCCCATACCAAAATTACTTAATCAACATGCTTGAAGCTATTCAAAATAGGGCAGCCCGATTCATCTCACGAAATTACGACTACAATAGCAGCATAACGGAAATTAAACTTTGCCTTTCTCTTCAACTGTTGAGTACTCGGCGGGATATTTCTCTCCTATGTCTCTTCCATAAGTATGTTTACAGTAACAAACCATTCCCATTCCAACTCGACAAACCTTGCGTTAGATCTCGTAGGCTGCATAATAACTTAAGTTTCACGCGATTATATGGGTCAACGGACGCCTTTAACTCATCGGCTCTTCCTCGCGTCATCCGCTTGTGGATTGATCTCTCGAATGACATTGTATATCAATCAGACCCCGAAAAATTCAGACAACTTCTTCACTCTTTCTTTCAGTCATAGACACTTCGATTGGTTCCTTTTTACAAGTATTTGTTGCACCTCCTGTATCGTTCCAGTGTAATTATATTCATTCGTTTTTTTTTCACACTTTGTGACCGCCTGCATTTTCCTACTTTATAATGTTCTTATACACACGAGAAAAACTCTCTTATTGCCCTTTATTATCCTGTATTTCTTAAACAAGAACAAATTGCTTTCTGCGCGCTGCTCTAAAATATTATTGGCTACGTGTGTGCTAGGCGTTTTTTAGTAAGTGTATTGCGGATATTTGTTCTCCTCCCACCAGCAATGTTCCGATGTGTAACTTCAAATGACTTTTTGTACATTTTCTCTTTAGTGACATATAACGCGTTATTTTTTGTTGAGTTCTTTCAAAGTTTGATGTTTCCTTACGGTTTTGTCGCGACACTCACCCTTTGTAACCCCCCTTACACAATGCCTTGCAACAAGGGCCTGTAAGGTATTTTTAAATAAAAATAATATATATATATATATATATATATATATATATATATATATATATATATATATATATATATATCACCCCCTTTTATTTCTTCTTATTTACATTCCATTGGTTCTAATAACTTCCCCTATACATTCCTTGGCATTACTGTCTGTTGATCTCTCTCTCTCTCTCTGTATATATATATATATATATATATATATATATATATATATATATATATATATATATATATATATATATATATATATATATATATATATATATATATATATATATATATATATATATATATATATATATATATATATCTTCGGAATCAGCCTTCTCGATCCTTCTCGCAGAACCCGAACCCGGACAAAATATTGACGGCGTATCTCCGTACTGCTTCTCTGCCAAAGGTCGTCGACAGACGATAGTCCTCTGTTTTGAAAGAGAGAATGAAACTTTTATTTGACGTTTCGCGCGAGATATTCCGTGAATAGGACGCTGCGTAATATATGGACGCCCTCCCCAATGTAGCTCCCTTTCGTGCACCGTTTATATTATTATTATTATTTACTTCGTTTCTTCTCGCGTGCGCGTGGAGGCGCTTTTTGTTTTTGTTTTTTTCAAAAGCCTGCGCACGCGTATAGCGCCGTGTGGTGCACGCCACACTTTTTTCTTAAATGCAGCACCTCGCATCGAGCTGTTTTGTCCTTCGCGCATTTCAGTCTACGTGTTTTGAAATCGTGCATTCTATGAGCACTGTAGGCACGCAGCATGTGTCAGAAAACAAAAGAAGGAGTTGCACTCACAAATGTCTCTGGTCTCCTCTTGGTGTCCTCGTTTCCGAAAATCAACATTTTCATAAATGTGGTCGAGTCGCTATAAAACGCTGCGTTCACACACCATTTAACAGTCGTCGTGTTTGGGAGGATGCCAGGAGCATTTTGCCACGTGCTTGAAACGGAAAGCGGCACCCACCCTGAAATAATTCTGCTGAATTACGACGACAATAAACAGCACTCTGAAAAGTTGCACTCACCTGTTTTAACACAGTGCATTAGCAGCCGAGCAAGACCAAATACTTTTGTACGTCGTTTCAGGCAAACGTAGAAACAGTTACAATGGCGCTTACATGGCCGAACAAACCACACTTTGAGGACGTGCATGACGTACGCGCACATAGAAACACGACGTGGCTAGCAGACGACGCATGGGGCAACCCAAGGCGCACGCGCCCGATTCAGGCGGCTGGGTCCATACTTCGCCAATATGGCCAGTTGCCGCCAGGCGGCGACTCTGCTCGATCTCGCGTTCATTAGCAGACGGAGCGATGAAGGTAGGGTGAATAAAGGCCCCACTTGCAGCCAACGCTCCTAGAAAAAGTTTGCCTGGAACGTGAGCCGCGAACGCGCCACCCTACCCTCGAATTTTACCCCCTCCCCGTCCGGTACGGAGTCGAATGCTTGTGGCGGTCGCCCCCTGCGAACACAGCAATGCTCTCACAGTGGCCTCCGAGCAGCTGTGATGTCACGTGACAGAGTAGTACGCTAATGACACGTGACAAAGTGGTGCGCAGGCGAGCGGTCCTACGCGGCGGACGGTCGCAAGATTTTGTGCTGGCAGCAAGCTCCCAATTGAAGAGAGAGCCACGTTCCAGGCATAGCTTTTTTAGGAGGCGTCGCTACAGCTGTCACGGCGCATGTGGGCTAGTTCACCAAGCGCCCGCGAGAGGCATCCCGCGGAGCGCCGCCTCCCGGCGTGGTGTTAAACATTGACGCCTCTGTACAATAACCCTGCAACTTCTTCTGTGAGGACACGCTTTACATTCATACCATGAAGAATGTTTGCATAATAGACACAAAGCAACTTCAGTGAGTTTTACTCTCAAGAAATAATGTAAAGTTGCTGTGTACACGTTATTTATAAGTGTTGAAAATGCCATCTAGAAAACCAGAACAAACACAGAGGCTTTTCAGAATGAGCTCTGTTGCTGTGCACGTCGCGATTATCTTGTCGCAATGTAACCGTCGGGATCTCGCACACTGGTCGGTGCACACTGAACCATGCCTGTGTATTCAGGCATGTGAACCATGCCTGTGTATTCAGGCATGTGGGACGGCTTTAAGCTCTCCCCTAGTAGACTACCCTGTGCTCTAAATCGTTACCCCCTTTTTCTAACCCCCCCCCCCCTCTTACACCTTGGGGACGGCTTTAAGCTCTCCCATAGTAGAGTACTTAAAGTACTCTAACTCGTTATTCTCTTTTTCTAAACACATCTTTCTCATAAAGTGTGAGGCTCCCGGGACGGCTTTTAGCTCTCCCATTGTCGAGTACCAAGTGCTCTAAATCGTTACCCACTTTTTGTAAACACAAGGCATGCGCCCCTGCTTAGTGTTTTGTGGTGTGAGTGCACCCTGTGGACGGCTTTCTGCTCCTGGTACTTTAAATCGCTAGACACTTTTTAAAACACAGTAAAAGGCCTCTCAGCCACTACTGCCCCCTTGTGGAGTACGAAGTACTTGAAATCACGAAACACGTTTTCTAAACAAATAAATAGTTCAAACGTGTGGGTAGATTTTATGGGGCGAAACTTGTGAGGCCGTGGGTCGTTTCCTCCGCTGTAGTAGTTGTAGTAGTAGTTTGTAGCCACCTCTAGTTATTGAGTTGGCCAATAGATGGCGTTATGTGTATATGTCATTTGCGATATTCTCGGGGTGTATCTACGATAATTCTTGGGGTAGTCCTCTGCTGTTTGAGGCGAGAACGGAAGTATTGCGGACCGAGATGTACCGAGCCAAATACGAAGGCACAGACACGGTAATTAGTGCGTCTGGAGAGGGGGAGGAAATGGCTAAACATTTGATAATGTTCTGCATAGGTCTCCACCCTATAATTCAAGATGATGGCACGGGATTCTCGAAGCATTGAGGTTTAGGGACAGCGAAGGCAAAATAAACTTTAAACGGGTAGAAAGAACCAGGAGGAGGCTAACTGATTGGCGGCTACAATCAAGGCGCGAGTGAAATTCAATCCTTAAACACATAGAGATAGCACTTAACTTCATGGCAAGGTGGCGTGAGCCACCGCCCCATCGAAAGTGCACAGTCGGATTCATCCATCCATCCATCCATCCATCCATCCATCCATCCATCCATCCATCCATCCATCCATCCATCCATCCATCCATCCATCCATCCATCCATCCATCCATCCATCCATCCATCCATCCATCCATCCATCCATCCATCCATCCATCCATCCATCCATCCATCCATCCATCCATCCATCCATCCATCCATCCATCCATCCATCCATCTATTGGAAATAGCATAACTAGATGGCATTAGTGGTTTTCACAGCATATCGACGGAGTAAATAACGATGACTGGGGTGAAGCATCCGTCCCTCCGTCCGTGTGTTCATGCATCCATCCATGCGCCCATCCGTTCGCCCATCCATACGTGTTTCCGTCCACCCGTCCGTGCTTTCATCCGCTCCCTCTCTAACGCTCCTCCTCTCTGGTCTCTCAACGTCGACACTTGTAGCATCACACGTCCATCGACACGTCCTCTCTTGTAGGGGACTTGATCGGATCTGTCCCCTTTATAGAACAGGATTATGGATACGCGTAATATTTAGGGCACTTGCGGCTGAAGGTTTGTTGTGCTGCATTCGAACTGCTCACTTCATATCGTTAGTACCCGAGAGTAGTGTACGAAGGGCAGGCTATCGTGAGCAGCACCACATCGCTTCATTTGGCATCTTTTCCCATCCATGGTGCAGCATGTGCATCTATGGATAGGCGGGGCCGCTGAGATTGGTCATACACATTGAGCATATATCGCTGCCGACGTGTGAATAGACCCTGAAAAGAAAAAGGGACATGAAAGAGAATATGTTATGCTTAAAGGGCAACAAAGACTCCACACGTGCCATGAGATGCACATGGTAAGCCCGTAAAACACAGAAATAGACGAGGCGTGTGGCTTTAGAGTGACTGTATGAGCTTACCGTGACTTAAGCAGTGATTTTAACTACGTCTTTCGGGTTATGTATGCTTCTTTACCCTAAAACGTGAAGGTGTATACATTTTGAAACAGAAAAAGAGAGAAAAAAGCCAAAGGCTTCACATGAGTCGTTCCAGACGCCTATATGTTCTAGAAGCCTGTGCAGAAGCAAAAAAAAAAACAAAACTCCAAAGTCCTATTTATGTTCTGGTGCCGACGTTTTGGCGCGGAATTGAAAAAAAAAACTGATACGCTGACTTTTGTTTCCCTTTGTGATAATTAACCTATGATAGTGAAATATACGCGAATGTTGTTCTCGATGACTTATCTATCCGAACTGATTTGCTGCTTCTGTGTATATAGCGTCTCTTGATAACGCTAGTGTCTCTGTGATATTAATTTAATTCAGCCGGTGGCACGGTTGCCCACTTTGTTCTTGACAAACCGATTGTGCGCCGTGAAAAAGGCAGCTGATAGCGGCCTTTTCGGTTCTGGGTGCCCTCGGCAGTCATTGGGACAGGGTCGTGTTGGCGATGCTGGCGGTCAACCGGCAGTTGGCTCGATGAAGCACAGCTGGGTTCTCGACGCTACACAACTATGCCACCATCTTGCCAATGACAGGTTACCGATGTCTGTTTCCCTCGTGACCCTGTCGAGATGGTGGACGGAAAGTTCGTTTTTTTAAAGAACGACACTGGGGTGGCAGGCATGTGGAGCTGCACTCGCGTTTCAAGACACAACGACGCTTCTAGAAATGTGCATGTCTATAAAAACTCTATTTTACGCCATTTTCAAGTATACTATAAAGACGAAGAGTCCACTATAGCGAAGCAAGAATGTGCCGTACGTTGCTGTTGACAAGGACGAAGCAAAACTGCAGTTTCCAGTTCGTGCAACTTCCTCTCAAAAAGTGTGCGTGCGTGAATTTTGCGTAAGCAACGAAACAGGTGTGAAGCCTGGTGGTGAACTGTGAGCACCTTGACAAACAAATACGTACAATTATTGAAACGGTTGAGACCGTCTTTGCTTCACGCTTCACTGATAGGCGATGTACTTACGTGTAGTCACAATTGCACCCCCTCCCCCACCCCAGCTTTTACCCCTTGATTCACTACCTTCGCTGCCAACCCGACGATGACAGTGGCCACGGCATTCATCATCGCTTGCCTTATCATTTGCCTCATCACCAGCCTCGTTTATAGAGAAGTCTCTTCTATATATCAGTCCACACGTTCTTGCGTGAATAGACTCCGTCATATTTTTACTGAGGCAAATGCACAAAAACCGGCTACACTTTTGTTGTACTTCATAATAGTTGTAATGATTGTGTTCGTATTTTCAATTATGTTTTTTTTCACTCGTTTAAAAGATTTGTCCATACAGCTAGGTAGCTATGTATGTAACAACCTTGAGGTAATACACTACGGGGTGATGGAGGTGACTAGTATATATATATATATATATATATATATATATATATATATATATATATATATATATATATATATATATATATATATGTGTGTGTGTGTGTGTGTGTGTGTGTGTGTGTGTGTGTGTGTGTGTGTGTAAAAGCGAGAAAGCACGACGTACGAGTAAACACTTTTAATAATCACATACGTTTCGGCTGGTGGGCCAGCCTTCGTCAGTGTGACATGTAATGCAGCTTTCGTAGCCATTATATACATTTCTAAAATGTTTTGGGACATGCGCAATAGCAATCGGAAGTGATTCGACATGAAAATACAAAAAGGCAACATACATTTAGTGTGAAGATGCAATGCGTAAAGTAACATGGGCACAGCGGTCACCTCTTATGGTTATAGCGACATCAGTACGAGTAAAAGAGATTTTAAATACAAATATGGCGCATGGTGTGGAAAGCATCGTAACAACCATGCGTGCAGATTCAAGCGCAAGAACGAGCGGTATACATACTAAAGACAACCAGGTAAACTGAGTTTGTTAAGCTGAGAACAAGGATGGTTCTGCCGAAAACAAAGATAAGAAGTAAACTTACAAAAAATGAACTAGGAATCTCGGAAGGGCGTGAGACACCTTAAGTGGTGGAAGGTAGATTAGCGAGTGTGCCTGCATGTTCATTTATTCCAGAGTTTAGTGTATCGAACTTGTAGATTAGAAACGATTCGCGCATTTCTCGCTCATGATGTGAGCGGAAGCCGGATTCCAGTACCGTTGCTTTATTCTTGTTGAAATAATGACCAGGTATTGCTAGATGTTTCGATAGAGGCAGATTTTGAAGGGTTTTGACATGCGACTTATGATTATTAAATCAAGTTCTAAACGGAGTTTCTGTATGACCAATATATTGTAGATTACAGATATTGCATTCGTGCATGTATACTACGTTGGAACTGTCACTGATTGTTAGCTGAAAGCCAGTGGATGAACTGGTGACAGTTGGCGTAGTTACCATGTGCGCACACACCTTGCACCGCGACTTCCCACAAGGAGCGCAGCCATTTTTTTTTACGGGCAGCGAGCTTAGACGATGAAAGAATATCACGGAGGTTACGCGCACGTCTGTACATGACTATCGGTGGTTCTGCGAATACATTTTTAAGGCGCTTGCTTTGAGTTAATATGTTATGGTGTCGCTTCGAAATCGCGGTGACGTTAGGAGCTGACGTTGAATGGGTGAGCACAAGGTTAACCTGGGATGTACCCAACACCTTGGGGTCAGCATTGAGCAGGTCAATTTGGTTTAGTTTGTCAGCGCGTTTTATGGCGTCATCAATTATTCCACGTGGATATTTACGTTGAATGAGCAAACGTTTCAGATCCTGGCAATTCGAAAGGAAATCTTCGTGGCTGGAACATATTCTTTTAAGCCTATGAGCTTGGCTGTACGGTATCCCTGTTTTGTAATGTCGGACGTGACTGCTATGGAAATGGAGGTGTTGATGTTTCAGTCGGTTTGCGAAAGAGATTTGTGGAGAGCCGTCCTTTGCTAGCTGTGACGGTAACGTCAAGAAAGTTTATCGTTGTTGCTGAATAATTATGGGTGAAAGTTATGGCGGGGTGGGCATTGTTGAATTTCTTAATGAAACTTAAAAGACTTGCTTCGCCATGTGGCCAAATCATGAAGATGTCATCGATGAAGCGTTTGTAGAAGCATGGTTTCAAAGGTGAATTTTCTATGAAGTTAGCTTCGAACATGCCCATAAAAATATTTGCGTAGTTAGGACCTACTCTAGTGCCCATAGATGTCCCGTTTGTTTGAACGTAGTGCAAGTTATTGAATTCGAAGTTGTTTAGTTCTAAGATGAGCTTCATGAGAGTACCAATGGTTTCACCATCAACTGGCTTGTCAAAGCAACAATCATCGTAAGCCTTGACGAGAGCGCAAATGCCATTGTTGTGTGGGTTGTGTGGAATGTTTGTGTACAAGGACGAGACATCAAGTGTTACCAGAAAGCTATCGTCGGGAAGACCTATGTCTACAATGTCCTTCAAAAAGTGATTTGTGTCCTTTATAAATGACGAGAAAGTAGGTGGGATCCTGTTTATGAGGCTATCGACAAACCTGTATAGGTATTCAGTTACTGTTCCTATGCCAGAGATCATAGGGCGTCCGGAGTTATTTACTTTATGTATCTTGGGCAGAAGATAAAATCTACCTGCCACAGGGCTGAGTGGAACGAGTGACCGGGCTATCGTTTTATTGATATTTTAATTTTTTACAAGTTGTGCGAGTGCGTCCTGAAATTCGACCGTGTAGTCATTTTTAGGATCAGTAGTGAGTGGTCTGTAGAAGTTTCGATCTGAGACCTGCCTCTCAGCTTCACTTATATAGTCACATTGATTAAGAATGACAATAGCGCCACCTTTGTCTGCTGGCTTGATTATGATGTCGGGGTTATTTGCTAGCTCTTCGAAAGCTCTTTTTTCTTTTGTTGATAGGTTATGTCGATAAGGAGCACGGTTTTGTAAGAATCTATGACATCTTGTTGTACAGCCTTAATATATAGGTCTAAGCACCTATCACGTTGCGGTGGTGGGGTCCAGTGTCTCTGCTGAGGGAGTAGCAGCCCGCTTCTGTGGTCACTAGAGTGATCATGAAAATATTCTTCAAGGCGCATATTTCTGGCGAAGTTGTGAAGGTCCTTAATGAGCTGAAACTCATTGAACCCACCGTTTGCTGGACAAAAACTCAGGCCCTTCGATAAACAACCTATCTGCGCGACTGAAAGCTTTGCTGGCGAAAGATTTATTACATTGTCGCATTGCATCTTCACACTAAATGTATTTTGCCTTTTTGTATAATCATGTCGAATCACTTTCGATTGCTATTGCGCATGTCTCAAAACATTTTAGGAATGTTTATAATGGCTACGAAAGCTGTATTACATGTCACACTGACGAAGGCTGGCCCACCAGCCGAAACGTATGTGATTATTAAAAGTGTGTCCTCGTACGTCGTGCTTTCTCGCTTCCGTTTTTACTACGGAAGCAGTGCGCTTTCTTCCTCGCTACGTCTATATATATATATATATATATATATATATATATATATATATATATATATATATATATATATATATATATATATATATATATATATATATATATATATATATCACCCTAACATTTAACCCTAATTTAACAGCCTAATATAAACGACCTATACCCAAACAAGAGATTATGTTTTCAGATTGATTCGCCATCGCGAATCGTTTTGAAAATCGAGTAAATGCTTTAGCTGTCTTCATATTCATCGAACTCGCACAATCATGGCGGCAGACGGTTTTACATCTACGTCATTGAGCTCTTGCGACACATGATATCGCTTTACATATATGGTACCCATCAATTTTGTCATAAGTAGACCTAGCCAGAACTCGCGGCTTTACCTACAGTTCAGCAATGACGTCTTTAACTAGCCCTGAGTTTGGTCAACCCCGCTGCTTTCTCCAACGCAACGGCCTGTTGCCATCTGATGAACCCGACCCGCGGAAGGAACTATATACGTACCGTCTTGAAAGAAGGATCAGTTCCTATACGGGTTCTCTGTTGCCTCCTCAATGCCGGGTGTCGAAGACTCGACGAAGCTAACGCGTATGGGGTCACTTCGTCTCGTGCCTCTGCGAGGATCGGTTCCATCTAGAGAGCGGAGCTGTGTCCGGCGACCGCGCACGACGACGTGTCGTCCACTGCTGGTTGAGTGTCGGCGGCGAGACGCGTTCCGGACAGTGCGCGTCTACTGTTGACTCAGGCCTCGCCTGGCGGCCTGCTTGTCTGGCCGCTACGAGCGTAGCGTGTGTGACCAGCCGTCCGGAAGGACCTGCCCGCATGCGAGCGATGTACGGGACGGCCACGCACCAGTACGAGCCTCGGCGAAAAAGAAACGAAAAGGGTCACGCAGAAATGGACTCTCGATGGCTTTCGTCTCTGCCGTACCATGTGCACGAGGAAGCACCGCTCCGGTAGTTGATCGCTGCGAGATGATGAAGTGCGGAACGATTTATGCGTTTCATACACGTCGTTATGAACGTGTTGCCGGCTCCCTTGGTGCCTGCTGGACACACAAGCAGCGGTACGTGTGCCGGGATTTAGAGAAATGAGCTCTTGCGCCCAGGCTGTGAAACGCAATAGGGCACGGGCGTATGCAGAATTTTTTCTTCTTTTTTGAGGGGGGGGGGCACCCTTTTGAATTCGGGGGAGGGCGCGCCCTTTTGAAATGGTCATTTTTCGCTCTGCATGCTAAGGTGAAAAATCATTTTAGGCGGGGGGGGGGGGGGGGCACGGGCCCGGCGTGTTGCGTTCTGGCTACACCACCTCAGTAGGATGTAGAAAATGGGACGATGGGGCGGAACTTTAATAATTGTTGGGGTTTTACGTCCCCAAACTGTGATAGGAATATAAGTTGCACCGTCATTAAGGGATCCGGAAATTTGGATCCCCTGGGTTCTTTGACTTGCACCTAAATATGAGCACACAGGCCTTTAGTATTTCATCTGTCCACGCTAATGCATCCGTAGTGGTCGATCCTGTGGCCTTCGGGTGGGTCAGCAGCCGAGCACGGTATAACCACTTGGCCGCCTTGTTGGGGGAGGGGGGTGGCTATTGCAGTTCAGGGAGCCAAGATGAATGTTTCGCTTATGCTGTAACTGGAAACAATTATATTCATTTACAATACATTTAAATACAAACGCATTAAGCACAAGAACGGGTTATAACAACGAAGGAAGGAAAAAAGAAAATCAATTTTCTTAATGAATGTGGCCTACATTGTTAGCTGAGAAGTTCCTGAGCAGCTGATGACCTGTGGTGGAAGGAATTTTGGCGCAAGGCTGATGTAGAACTTGCGAAGTGTGTAGTTAAAAAGACTATTGTGAGTTCCTACGAATGCCAGCTTATCGATCATAACCCAGGTCATATGAAACATATTGCTGAGTCAATATAAAATCGGTTTGAACCTAAAAATGACGAGATATTTCGTGAAAGTGTCAAAATAGAAACAGAGCTGTTAAAAAAAGTTTAAACTCTACATACCAAATTAAGAAATACTACAGGAGCGACGAGGTCGACAAGCTATTCAGGACAGTTGGAGCTGTGGTCGGAACACGAGGCCCAACAGTAACCTAGCCGCTTCAGGAGCGACTCTTCAAAGCAGCCTAAAGCTCTTAAAATCCCTCGAAAAGTTTGTGAAACACCACCGCCTCGCGGCACGCGAAACAGTCCGCTGAGGTACTCGACGCACCCGAATGAATCATACATGCCCTTCAGAGCGCCCTCACGGCATTAACTGCAGCGGCAAACATACGGCCATGGCCTCCGAGATTGTGGGCGCGCGCCCGCAATATCGGAGGCCATGATAGGGCGAACGAGCCGCGCTTCCGTTCCCGGCGCATTCAGCGCAAGGCCACCGTCATTGCTTCCTCCACGAGTCGTCCAAACGCGCCGCCAAGCATTCGAGAAAGCCTGGACCACTGTCAACCACATCGACAAGCATGGCAGTACGAGGTCGAGAAGGGCCGCTCCATCCGTGATGCAGTCGCCGGTGGTGACCGATAGACGTCCGGCAACCGCCCCTTCTTCGAGTGCGCCCGCCGCCTCCTCCAGCTGAACGACCGCTCCAGCCCATCCCTTGAATACGCCGGCCTCCGCCGTCCACCCGAAGGACGCGATGATGACCACCCTCACTGTGGCAGTTCGCGCTATGCTCGTGCTCCTGCCGGCTGACTTTCCGGTGTGCCGCGGATCTCGCTGCCCATGAAGCCATCGTGCCGGGGATTTAGCCAGCTGGTTTTCGGAGCCCGACAGGATTCTCACCCGTCAGTTTGACTGAACTCTTTGTTTTTTTTTTAAAGTTTGAATACACTTTATAAGCGACCCCAAACCATCCACCACCGTCGGCGGCGTCCGCAGTCTTCTCTCTATCTTTAAAAGAAGGAGGACTTGGCGGGCCGCAGCGCGACGCTCTACCGAATAAGCCACGGACGCGACGCTGATATCGGTGTCAGTAACGCGCCTTATACCCCCTCCCCCTTCGCTCGCTCCTCCGCTCTTCTCGCTCGCTGCAGCTGCGCGCGCACCCCTCTCTCTCGCGCTCCCGCCTTCTCTCTCAGTCTCTGAGTTCAGGCGAGTGCTTAGTGCACTCCCGTCTGTCGATTGCGTCACTTCGGCCCATCATGCTTCTCCGGCGAATATTTCCCCGGCATTATGGGTGGCTTTCCCGGGTGGTTGCGTGTTGCGGTGGTTCGCGTGCGAACTGAGAAAGGTGGTTCCTATTTTTTTTGTCTTCTCTTATCTTTTCCTGCTTATTTTTTTTACTGCCATTTTCCCATACCCGTGCTGACCTGTTCAGGTGTAGTCTACACCTGAATTCTCTCTCCTACACCGTAATTCTCTCTCCTTATAAGGAGAGAAAATTACGGGCGGCTCTTTTATCTTCTTTTGCTTATCGTAACCACTTAGAGTGATTGCACGTATTTCAATTTCTTTTTAAAGATATGCCATCACGCAGAACTTTTATTGCTTTAAACAAGATCACGTGATTGGCGCTGATTAAATGCGAACCTAAATGTATTCTCCTTTTCTTCAAATAGAATGAGATGTTAATAATAATAATAATAATAATAATAATAATAATAATAATAATAATAATAATAATAATAATTGGTGTTTAACATCACAAAACCACGATATGATTATGAGAGGTGCCATAGTGGAGGGCTCCGGAAATTTGGACCACTTGGGCTTCTTTAGCGTTCACACAAATCTGACCACACAGGCCTAGAGCATTTTCGTCTCCATCGAAAATGCAGCCGCCGCAGCGGGGATTCGATACCGCAAAATCAATAGTTCGTATATAGGCATTCGTCTATGTTTCTTCCCGTGTTCGTCGCGTTTGCGCCTTATTCAACCCGTAAAACGTGCGCGAACTGACCCAACAAAAAGCTGTACTTTGATTTAAGTAGATAGTTCCATTTTCTTTTTTTTTTTTCGAGCAAGTTGCAGATGACCCAGCGCCAAGGTTGGGACAGTTGGCGTTGATTGATTGATTTGTGGGGTTTAACGTCCCAAAACCACCATTTGATTATGAGAGACGCCGTAGCGGAGGGCTCCGGAAATTTTGACCACCTGGGGTTCTTTACCGTGCACCCAAATCCGAGCAAACGGGCCTACAACATTTCCGCCTCCATCGGAAATGAAGCCGCCGCAGCCGGGATTCAATCCCGCGACCTGCGGGTCAGCAGCTGAGTACCTTAGCCACTGGACCACTGCGGCGGGGCGGGAGAGTTGGCGTGGCCTGACCCATCAGCAACGCTGCATGTGCTTTTCAAAAACCGCGCCACCTTTTTGCTCAACAAGTGCTGTCACCTTACGGAGAATCAAAGATTTTTGTCAATGGTTAGTGATGCTAGTGGCATCCTAGGTGGCGCAGCGGCAGGTTTCATGCATAGTGTAGATAATAAATCTATTGTGTCATGCCCGCGCGCTAGCGTTGAGACCATGTTTTGCCACTCACTTTCCGCTTTTTTTATTTATCATGGATTGCAGTGTGTTGCCCATTACTCACACACCTGCCGGTGCTAGTTGCGGCAAGATTAATTTCGTCTAGCAGGCGGTTTCCCTCTGTCGCGCTCGCAAAATCTGATGCGAATCCGGATTTTTCGCACCTGCACTTCACATGGAATAATATATGGTGTCTCACGCGCAAATTGGAAGTCTTGATAACAAGATTACGCTGCCGTGTACCACATCTTAATTTCTACTTAAACAGGTCTGGTCTGGTGCCATCCCCTCTGTGCTCAAGCTGTAACGAACCTGAACATATCGACCATTTTCTTATCACATGTCACCGTTTCAAAATCAAAGAAAAAACTGCTTCGATATTTTATTCAAAAAACTAGAAATATCACTTAATACTCCCAATATTTTGTCTTTTGGGGCCACTTCATTGATACACAGCGACAGGAACATCTGCGGGGCTCTCTGCGAATTCATATATAACACAAAAAGATTACCTTGCTGAGTCAGCGATCAGCTCTCGAATTTTACTAGCCACACTACCACTTATTATTTAGCTGATACACTGCAATGATTCAACTTTCAGGAGAATTTCATATAACGATTCCACCTCAGACATTCAACAAATTCTATTATTTCTCTCCCCCCCACTTTTTTTTCTTTTTTTTACATTGCGCCAAATTAATTTCACAGTCAAAGCACAGTAATCATATTCCCTTAATCTAGAAAACCTAAAGGTATTGACTTGCATTAACCACCGGCTTCTTGGCCAATCCCCCTTAGTGGGTGAGAGCCACAAAAGAAAGGAACAAGCAAGCAAGCAAACCTATCTGGTTTATGATTTCCCAAAAGAGAGACTACACAGCACGGTTCCCCCACCCCAAGTGTAGGGTAGCCAACCGAGCCAAGCTTGGTCAACCTCTCTGCCTTTCCTCTCTATTTATCTCTCTTTCTCTCTCTCTCTCCCGAAAGAGAGCCCGCTAGGTGCCCGATCGGCTTTATTTTCTTTTTTTTTGTTCAGAAGCGGTTGATTTCAGCTGTTGAGAGGCGGCGCTTGTTTGTACAAATCATGCCGCCTTCTACACCGTCTTTGGTTTTCGAATGGGCTTCGGTGCCGTCATATTGACCCTTGCTGTTTAGTATCTTTAAACACTAAACGAACGGCGCTACGGCAGACGCATACGCATGATACATTCGAGTTGATGCATTCGCCGTATCGGGACTTTCTCATTTCACGTCGGGATAAAAAAAATTAATTGGCAGATCCCACGTACCTAAGAAATCGACGTTATGCGAAAGCTTGCAGGGGGAAGATGATCGTGTAATAATTTCTTTATTGAGCGGCAGGTCACAAAATGACGCTAAATATATTTATTAACGTTGCACGCACAGAAGTATGTTGAAGAGTTGCAGATGTTCATATAACCGGCTGTTTGCACTTGCGCAACTATGCCAACAGGAACACGAGTATTAGCAATTGCCAAAGGCGATAAGCTGTTATGAAGCGTTGGTGCTCGCGAGGATGGTAGCCCTGGTCACTGCTAAATAAATCAACTTCAGCGCAGCAGTCCCCTACGAACCCGGTAGACATGGCGGTCTCGAACCGCGAGGCGCGATGGGAGGCGGCTCTGCTCAGCCACGACCTTGCCGATCAACTGTGGGCCGTCCGACAAGCCCAGGATGCCGCCCGGGTCCAAGGACTCGAGGCCGTCACCTAGGCCGGGGTGCTTGTAGCCCTACCCCGCTCAATGACGCCGGACATGTTCAATAAAGTTTTCACTCACTCACTCACTCACTCACTCACTCACTCACTCACTCACTCACTCACTCACCCACTCACTCACTCACTCACTCACTCACTCACTCAGCGCATGGCACCTAACTACAATTGACGTTAACCTGACGGGACGGCTGAATCATAGGAGTACAAATGTAATGTTTTACAAAATAGGATAGCCGGCACTGTAATCAGACCGACATTGTACGAACGTTAGGGTCTATTTGAAAAAAAAAATAGTTTGAAAGCTTGGCATGACTCTGTGGTAGAATGCTTGATTGCCACACAGAATGCTTGTGTTCGATTTTTGCTGGGACTGGGACATATATTCTTTGCATTCTTTGGGAACGCCGCCGGTGTCAGCTTTTTCATAACGCAAAAGCGTTAAAATCATTCATGTTTGTTCTCATCGTTCCTGGGTAGATATGGACTGTCAGTCACCTGTGACATATTCCGCATGCCAGTGGCGCATACCTACTCGCGGGGGACATTGTGACCGTATTCATATCATGACTATGCAGAGACTCATATTCATGAAACCATCTTACGCTCCCGTACTAATTTTGGTTCACGCTAAGTTAAGGGGGTAATCGCGAGAGCACCCAGATGAAAGCGGATAGATAGATAGATAGATAGATAGATAGATAGATAGATAGATAGATAGATAGATAGATAGATAGATGCCAACGGTGCTTACAGTACCCATAGAAATGCTTCGCAGTTAAAAAGCAGAGAAGAGTTACTTAGCAGCCCAACATTGCAGCGCCCATATGTCTACAGGGAAATCGTCTATATGGGAACAATGATACGCTGTTCGTGCTGTTTCTTTCTTCCTTTTCGGGAATTGCGAAAATTGATTGCCTCTCGTCGACGATGACTTAAAAATACTGAAAATTTCTCATTTCGTTTTTTTTCCTTATGAATGCACAACCACCAAGTTCTTTGTCGTGCGTTCGCGCACTTAGTAATAGTCCTCTGCTCATTGACGTAGCCACAGGAGGGTTTCGGAAAGTGAGACCGTTTCTGGAGTGTTCAAATTGTCTGGGTCAAACTGCAGCCATGCTTAACCAACACCAATTACCTTGTTCTATATGTACTATATATTGAGTTGGTCAGCCTTTTCCATTCTAAGTTTCATTTTGAACGCTCCCTTCTCCAGGTTTGCTTTATACGTGCTCTACGAGGCCTTAAATTGCCTCACTTATTACTAAAGTTGTCCGAAACATACTCAGGTACACTAAACTCCTAATGATACGAGACAGTTGAACAAGAGCTCGTCTTCAAAACACAGTTAAACGAAGATATACATTTTCGGGGCTCTTTTAGGCAATATATCTAACGCTTTTTTAAACAAATCAAGGTGTTAAAGACAATGTGTATATTTGACTATATTTCGTAATCGTACCAGTGTAAAGTACAGCCACAAAAATCTGACGATCGTCTTTGTGTCAATTAGGACCCGTTTTTCAGGCAGCGTGCTCGACAGACAATGACCAAAGGCATGACAGCAGCGTGGTGGTATTCTTGAATGCTTGCGGAATGTTGGATGGCACAAGCGATTGTATTCTAGAGGAGTCACAAAAAGTGAACTTTCGTTACAGCACGCGCTGACTGTTCGAGATCCTGAAAACCGGTGCCATTCATGACCTCCAATCGTTACAGCATTGCCTAATCAGCCTTTGACGAAACAGACATCCCAGGTAGTAAATTCTCGCAGAATAACCTCTAAGGTTCACCAGTGGCACCTCTGGTGACAAATTATGTAATTGAACTTGCTGCCGCTTTAAATTTCAAGATTCTTTTTTTGTGTTTGTTATTCTTTGGTTAGGATGTTCGTTCGGAAGAGCTATGATTATCGCGGGAATTGTTAGACCGTAAAGAGATCTCATCCTCTATTTGACTACTTTTACCTTAAGACATTTTGATCAACTTCTTCAGTCAAGTTACACGCCAGCCGTTTGTTTACTCAACCATAGGCGTGTGAACGGGGGGGGGGGGTAGGGGGGGTGGGCGAGGAGTGTGACTGCTCCTTCCCCCCGCCCCCCACCACCCGCAAGGTATGTCCCTATACGTTTACTCAGTCGAAATGGTTTGTCATCGTTCAATGTGCAACGTTTTGATCACGCTGTTCTTTGACAATAATGGCGACCGTGAACCCTTAAATGTTGCACTTCAAGAACTGTGTACAGCCCACCTCGACCCCGACAGAGTTCAGGCCAGGCCTAGGGCAGGCCATTTTGAAAAGGGAGCACTGTTTCATTCTTGTTATTTATCGATGTGTGTTCATATGCATAAATAACATATTATGAATAAATAACAGAAATAACATATGGATGTTATTTATCCATGTGTGTTCTACCAATAACTCATAGCGAATATACACGTATCAAAATTTTGAGGGAAACAACAGCGACAAGCACTTACCCAAAAACACTCTGCGTGAGGAGCTGCAATTCAGGCGCTGCACTGCCGCACTGCCTACACGAATAATATTCAGCCGTGATCCACGAAGCGTCAACTTGGGCGCTTGCCCGTGTAGCAACGGGCTGGTCGCAACGTGTCGTCCTCTATCCAACACTCGCAATGTTTTGCAACAACCAAGTCTCTGTTTATTGACGTTTGTGTACAGTTCAAATCAACAAACGCTTTTCTTTTTCTTCCCATTTTGTTCGTGGAATGGTATCCGCGGCCCTGCATCCACCGACAGGCTTCGCACCTTGACTCGCTACAGCAAATGAAAGGGAGTGCTAATTAAGAGGAAGCGGCAGGCACAGAAGGTTCAAGAGGTCAACGAGCTTACTCAAGGTGCGGCATAAGAGTTGCAACCTATAAACATAAGCCGTGTAGAAATAAGTTCAATGAGTCCATACACTTCACAGGTTGGTCTTTTACAATGCAGAACATTGCACTGAACTACACCACACTTCACTTGCATGGCCAAGCAACAGTTGACAAATGGGTGAAACATAACACGTCATGAAGCAGTCTTCCTTGCATGATGTCTCTACGATCATGTTCACTGGGTATTTAGAACAAATGAAGTAACTGCTTTCAATCAAACCTTCTTTCCACATATACTTTAATTAGGTTCCTAGTAGTAATGTGTGCACGCGAACATTTGCTTTTGTTCGTCGAATACAAGAGCCTCCGTAAACACAGCGGCTGAACAAGATAAGCCCTAGCTTTGGATGACCAGCCTGGTTTGAAGTTCGAGGCCTTTATTATTGAGATTCTGCTCGTGGCATTAGGTTCATACAACCAAAGGAAGCGAGTAATTACTAACTGCAAATACTTTTACCAGAGCTTTCAATAAGGTCATCAGAGCAGCCTTCGAAATGCTTTACAACCAGCGGGTTACTAATCAAATCCCTTTCAAGCTTCTCGGGCCGTCCAGTGTGTCTTCTCCCACACATCACTAGACGTTGGTAGAAGTGGTAGAATGCAAGTGCTGCTGCTGGTGGTGGTAAACTTTGTACTTTCAAATAAACTAGAGAGTTCCCAGACTAGAGAGGGCCTGCCCCACTTGTTTGGTTCGAGTGTCTTGTCAACAAATGGTTCGTTCTTGTTTATAGAGTGCACACTTTTTTTTTGCTTGTGGTTCCGACAGAGTGAAACCCGATTAGCCTTATCTACAATGTGCCAAGTACTTTGGCAGCGCGAAGGGCCCATTGTTGTTCAAGAATAACAGGAAACGAGTTAATGACGGGGAACACCTACATCAGCGATTCAATAAACAGCAGGTTCATTTTCGTTACAGCGAACACCTAATGGGCCGTATATATAGGTTACTTCCATCAGTAACCACATCAGCAAGATGCACGCCAGGTTGTAACAAAACGTAACACCGGTATACGGGCGAGTCAAGGTTACCATTCTCTACACTCTCGAAACGCTTGTTTGAGGGGCGGAGCGCAGCATGCCAGTGCCGTTGAAGCCGCTCCACACTTCCCGGCATTCACGCCATTGCTTGCACTCGACGTGTTCTGAAAGATACACTGGTGTAGCACTGGTGTCGCACCGGTGTAACAACAGTGCAACACTCGTACGCTCGCGTTCTCGTCTACAGTTCACTTATTAACTCTTTATCTCGCTCTCTCTCAATCGCGAACTACAGACAATGAACGATAAGAGAGTTTTCTACAGAGTCGAAACAAGGTGTGCGCGGTACACCGTATCAAAGGCGTCGCTTGAACATTTGGGCCATTTTGTATGTACAAGGTGTGGCAGAGCGGCACGCTTTTTTTTCTCCCCATTCGTAATTATTTGTTTGCTTCTTCCCTCTTCTGTACTTACATCGCGTCGCGCCGGAAATTACTCTCACCGAAGAACAACACGTAAATATATATATATGCATGCGCTTGCGACACTTCTTGAACGTGGCCACTCGATACACACGCTTACATTATCGCGGAACTGCCGTCTGCTATGCTCGGACATTCCGCGTTATTCGTAACTGCTCGTAAACAAGGCGACGAAAACAACGGAAAAATTTTCTCGTGTGTATCGGCGCTCACGCGTTTACGCTCGTGTATACGTAAATGTGTACTGCTCTGTTATATATATGTATATATGTATACACGAGTTCGACGCCACCTTTCCTGGCGATTTGTACATTTTCAGAGACACAGAGAGGGGGTCTGCGAATGGGAAAGGATGCTGGAGATCGGCGGAGTGTGGGGAGGGTGGGTGCGGTGCGTGGTACACCGTGGCCTCGGCGCCCGTTTCGTGCCGTACGTACACGTTCGGACGAGAGTGCGCAACTTGGAGACGGTTCTGACGTCACAATGACGGGTCTTAGCAAGTCGGGCGTATACCTGATTCGGCCCCTTCAACGGACCACGACTTCCCTAAACTTTTTTTTTTGAACCCCGAGATCTACAAAAAAAGAAAACTTCTTCTAGACGCGCCACGCAATAGCTTACAAAATATACCCTACAATATAGCCTACAAATACCCTACAAAAAGAAAGAAAAAGCTGTTGCCCGTAGGTAGGAAATAGTTTCTCTTTCTTTTTTTCTCATTATTTTTTGCTTTAGAGCACATGGTTTCAAGTGAGAAATCGGAACCGAGTTCAACACGCAGATTGTCACCATTGATGTCGGAACAAGACTGCAATTATTGATGTCTTGGCCAGGCTTTGTTCTCATCTGTGCGCGTGAAAACTGCTAAGAAAGGACAACCGAAAAGAGAATAGATTAGAGCCTGCAAAACCGTAAAGAAAAGTTTCTTTTGTCATTGTGGGGTTAATGTGAAAATTTTAATTGCGATACGCTTCTGTCGTCGTACACGTTACTCCAAGGCCTTGACATAATGTCGTTAAAGCCGATCATATTTACTTGCTTTTTAAGGAATAAACTACACTGAATGGACGTTCCGAGCGTCACAACGCTAGTACGCTGTCGAATCGAGCGTCAACATTTTTTTTTCAGACGTACTGAGCAAATTTTATGGTAGTACGCGAGGGAGACGTCGCCAAAGCACTGGCGCTGGTCAACGGCTGAGACCTCACAAAGTGATAAACGATAAGTTCTCTACTTCTTGCTTAACGTTTCCAATTCAAGTCGCTCGTTAACGACTGCTGTGCTGTGTGGTGTCTGCTGGTCCCAGATGGCGTTCGAAGCTGGACCTGTTTCTAAGCGCCACGAGTGCACGAAAAACGTAGAACGGGCTATAGAAATAAAGGTCACTACTCCTCGCCCACCACCATGTTGTTCGTAAACCTGCTGCTCCGCGTCATATATTACTTAGCTTCAACCTACCTCCATCGGAAGATTCTTTTTGCGGTTGGATAGTTTTGTGAACACTATATATATATATATATATATATATATATATATATATATATATATATATATATATATATATATATATATATATATATATATACACACATACGATTTCAACCCAAGAAAATATCCGTATATGGAACATGACCGCGACGTCGATGGCAAAGGCAACAATGCACAATGCGCCTTTAGTGTCCACTTACACTGAAGGTCGTCTCGTTAGTAGTGCTTTCCGTTTTTCCGTTAGAAGTGCAAGTACTTTCTCTTTGGTAATGTAAACTTTACTCATAATATAATATGAATTTCGTAGTATATATATCTCGTACACATTGGGCTGAGTACTGATATCAAAATGTTACGAAGTTTGTTTAGTCGTTCAACTTTTCGTCCTAAAGCCACATGAACGAATATGTGCTGCAAAACCAACGATCTTAAAAGCAGAAAGGTGCTTACGTCAAGGAAGTGGGCGAACGCGATTGGATGAAACATCTATGCAAGCTTTGTGTGTGTGTGCGTGTGTGTGGAAACATGATAGCCGTGTGCGGAGCACGTATGTTTTCTCTTCTTTTAACAGACCGTAAAAAAACAATAGGTCACGCTGGTTATCTGCTCGATATCCAGGTAAAAAAAAAACCCTCCGCATTGAGTTCTACTCCAAGAACCCATACGTTACAGGATTCCATATTCAAATACCCAATATAAGATACGAGGCGATGATAATACGGGCTCGTTTTGCAAAACTCAAATGTGAAGTGCGAATTGTCATTCAGAACTGGACATCTCTGAAAGTATCGCTGACAAAGGTGTACGAAAACTGGATACTCTTCGCAAAGCCTGTACGTGTATCTTTTACATATGCCATGTTTTTTGTGTGTGTGTCTGTAAGGAGTGCTTATGCGGACGGACACGTACGAAGCAAACACTACATATCGGAGTACGCACACGAACTTGTTCAATAGACGCCTGAAATATGCGAGCAATACTTTGTTACGGTCCAGTGACGTTTCGATTGAAAGAAAATGAACTTACTACATGGCATGAAAATAGGTCAATAGGTCATTCGCAATGTGCCTGTGAGTTTCAGGACACTGTGGTGACGTAACGACTATAGCTTTGACGTCTGTAGGCGTGAGAGTTATTTGATTTTACGATAATAGCGTTCTTCGCATATTACCTCCAAGTCACAATTGATGCTGCCGCTAAACTATAGTCGATTTGCGTCAGTTTTTTTTTTACGCTACTAATACGGGACAGAAACAAACATTATGCGAATGGTAGTCGCCACTAGGTTAACAGCGCAGGTGAGCTGTATCAAATAGGTTGGGAAACAACTCATTAACGAGACTGTTATATCCTGGACCGTGGTGCATTGTTCCCACATCACGTCTCGGGGCTCGAAGCCGCACAAACTGTACATTACTTTCGTTCTCGATGACCTCCTGTTTCGAAACTGCGGAAACGTCCCACACTCTATTGAAACGATCTGTATGCGATGTCCAATAATTCCGTATGTTTCCGTATGAATACATATGTTTCCTATATATTTTCTATATATTTCCGTAAGATTCTTACGGAAACATACGGAATTATTGGACATCAGATACGGATCGTATCAATAGGGCAGAACCAGGATGCGGTCCTTAAAGGTGCGTTACATAGATATTGGCTCGGAACCTTTTTATCCTATGTCACCCATGAACTTTACACAAAACAACACGGCGACGTCGACGGCAGAAGTGCGCCTGGAATGTAAATGCGATCGCTGTCCCATTACAATGTGTGGGCCACGTCAGCGTTTCGGGTACTCTACACCGCTTCTGCACAGTGGACTGTTACATAAATATTTTGTGATAGCTGACTGTTTTATTTATTTATTACACACAGCGCCCATACAGGCATTGCAAGTTTAGGGGGGGGGGATACAGGAAAAGAACATGAAAATTTGCAGGTTTACATAAGTTTGTGTAAAAGAAAAAAAGAAAAAGAGAAAAGAAGTAGATTTGCAAGACGCAAAACATACACAGCTGTACCGAGCACAACTGCGTCAGAAAAGTAATAAGTATTAGAGAAAAAAATGCAGAAACCACAAAAATTGATAAAAATCCCATAATAATTAAAACAAAGTGCAGCATTCGGCTATAGCCCAAGGGCAAATTAACCCCAAAACAACATAGTTTACAATCTAGATACCGTACTGATTATGGCAACTGCCAGGCGCACACACGTAGTTTATAGGGCTTAGCGGTGGTTGCGCAAGTTTTTAAACAACCTGTGTATGAAGAAATTGGCGGGATGAGTGTGAAAGCGCTTTCAGAACACCAGCGCTTAAGTGTAAGGAGAAATTAGTAATCAAACTGCACTGTGTAACCTTAGTTCGAAAGAGTCAGTACTGTCCCAAAGAAACTCGATCTGGTGTGCTCAAATTTGGGTGCACGTTAAAGAACCCCAGGTGGTCAAAATTTCCGGAGCCCTCCACTACGGCGTCTCGCATAATCAAATGGCGCTTTTGGGACGTTAAACCCCACAAATCAATCAATCGAAACTCGGTCTGACATACCGACGGAAGCCGAAATATGATTTAAATAAAAGAAACGGCAATTTACGTTCCGGTGTCTTTCTTTCGTGATTCTGTTTGTACGAGGGCGCTGTTTGTGCACGCGTCGCTATGTTCAACGCTTGACACTATTGCGCAACTCTTAACGTGTTACAATGAGTAGCGAGATAAGATAACGCCAAGAGGAGGTCGCTAATGGGACAGTTTTTCGTCGCAATATCTTTTCTGTGCTTGCTTTCGTCATGCCTGTGTAGATATAAAAATAGTGACAGCAAGAAGTAAAAAAAAACACGCAAAAGACGCGCAGAAACAAAAAATTCCCTGTTTTTGTTGCATTGCGGGCTGAGTGTAATCGCTCGATTCAAAAAGACGCTATGATACTTTCGGTGTGACGTCAGTACTCGTACATCTTACTGGCATACGCGGCTAAATAATGGCTCAAAATCTATTCTTCTTAACCGAACCAGCTACGGAAATCCGAGGAATCAGAATAAACAAGGACGAAAGACCGTATTTTTCACGCTGGATTTGAAATGCATGCAATGCGGCTATTGCTGGGGCTCCTGCTAGGAACAATAAATCGCTTTAGACTGTTGCGCTGGGACATGTGCGTACAGAGACTTTCAAAACTGATCAGAAAAAAAAACGAATCGAGATGCGGCAGAATTGAATGAAATCGTATATTGGAGATTAGTTACTGAAAGTGAAGAATATCAACGTTCACATAATCTTTTCAATCATTTTTGCATTAAAAGCACGAACGAAGCACCAGGAACAGTAAAGCAGATCATTCGTACATTAGAAATGCACGAAAAATCACTGTATAGAAAATGAAGTCCCGCTTGCCCAGCTAAGTATGCCTCCGGCGCTGCGTATAGGTTCTTTCGTTTTATTCCTGTATACATTATGCGCGTGTTTTCAAATCCGTGCTAGTTTTTCGCCGACTTCGTGCTTATTTCGAATCAGCAAACGACACAAAACATTCGAAAACTTTACGCAATATATTCGTGTTAATAAATAGGGTCTGTTCTATTCGAACGTAATCGAACCCTGTCCTATTCAATCCACGCATCCAGTCGGGTTCTGTATCATTCGATGTTGTCTAATATTCGCACACCTCTACTCGGGCTGTATTTGATCTCGCATAACAAAATATTAAACACCAGAGCCACGTATGGCGAAGATACCAGCTGATTACGGCGAATTGACACGTCGGAGAGCGGAATAACTCCGTTTCTCGAGAAATCTCTCGTCGCACTGTTTCCTTTCTTTCTACTTGACCTCATGCTGCTACTTATGGCGGCTTCTAGCCTAGAATTCACTTGAAACTCGTTCATCACGAATCTGTAGAAAGCGCGAATGTGCGTATTCTTAACAAAAAAAAAATCATTTTCTGCCTTACTTTTCCTGTGAATGTGTGCACCCGTTTAGCACTATCGCCATTCAATGTTTCGCTTAGAACTAGTTCTCTTGATGACCAAGGATGGTCTCAAGGTTAAGCCTGTGTTGAAAAGGTGGCAAGGGACTGCGAAGGTAGTATTGCGGTTTCACTTGGAAGCCGTCGTTACGCGAGCCTGGAATTAGAGTTGATTTTTCGAACACTAGGGCGCGCCACTCTCACATATAAAGGAACTACATATCTGCGAACAATTTCATATCCCATCTTCGAACGCTTTCAGTGCACCACAAATCGTTCGTTATTTGATTGCTTGCTAGCACAGAATAGTCAAAAGTTGTTTCCCCATCTTTATTCAATCGCACGCGCACGCGCTCGCACTACTACTTTTGCTGCCTCATTTTTTCTTCGCACAGCAGTGGACTGGAATGGCCTTCCCCGTGACATTGCAGCCATCACGTGTTCATTAACGTTTGCGCAAAACATAAATACATATTGTTTGTCAGAAGATCACTCTCTGTAACCTCCATTTGTTACCCACCCCTTATGTAATACCCCCTAACCGGGGTCTTTAAGGTAATAAAGTGAAGTGAAGTGAAATGCTTTGCAAAACAGACAAACTGTACGCAGCAATGAAAAACCGTGTGGCGCTCAATGTTGCTTTGACGCAAAGAAAAGCGGCCAGAAGCGACCGCATTGATAGCGCAGCATGGCGGCAGGCACGACGCACGTGCTCAGAGCGCGCCAACGACATCGGTTCGATTCCGCTCTCCCGCGTGTCTTTACTAGGCGCACGTCACTCAGTCACGTGACCCACAGCCTAATTGGATGGGGAAGGGGGGAGCACGCGAATCGGGTGCGCTCGCCACACGGGGGTGTGTGGAAGCAAGCGCACGGCTTTCTTGTCAGGTACGGAGCGCACGATCTGTGTGTTTGTGTGTGTCTGTCTCACCGAAGGGACGAGGAAAAAAAATGCCTTCGATGGTGGGACAAGGGAAGGGCGGGGATCTCTGGGGATCCAGAGCCGGATGAAGCGAGATACGCTTGAAAGCGTGGTGGTCATGACGCGATTCCTATACCGTCTGATAATCTGCCCCTTTTTTTCCATTTTCCTGTGATGACATCTGCCGTTCGGTAAGGTTTCGGTAGGGGATGAGAGAACTGGTGCTGCTAGAACGAAGGCCCCCGAGATCAGGACGTGTTTGGCGACATTGCCGCTAGGGGCAAGGGCATATACTCCGTGACGCCGTGAGCCCTTCCGAAGCTAGTTGACAGCAGAACCTTCGAGATTCGCGTGAGTTACTCGGCCAAGACCTTCGTTTGATCTCATTGTCAACTCTAACGCTTTTGAATGAGTATTCGCGCAGGGTGGGGGGGGGGGGTAGCTTGCTCTTCGAAGCGCGTTATGTTATATATGGTTTTGTCAACAGAAGCAGCGACAATCTCGCTCACCGTATGACACAGAATAGGATGAAAACAAAGTTTTGTGCATGCGTAATAACCACACGCGGGCTATTTTCCTAATATAGTCGTTGCTGTAAAATGTAGCGTACCTACCAAATAAGCGCTGGTTTTCTGCTATAACGCGGATCGCTCCAAATAAACGTTGTTTTTTTTGGCAGTCAGCTCTCGTATTTGTCTTTCCTGTACGACTGCGTGTTTTTGGGTTGGAATTTCTCGGAACGCGAAATTAACTAGTCGGAACGAATCAATGAGTTGAGTTGAAGAGGTACGGTACCGAAGTTCGACTCCAGAGTCCTCTGCTGCGTAGTAATACATGTAACGTCGTGATCGTATTAATTTCTGGACGCACCAATATGGCGACTATCGCAGAAATTTTTGAGCAAGTTGGCAAGTTCCGTGACGAGGATTTTTGGCGATTCAGTCTGACAAAGTCGTTCTGCAAGAAGCTTCGCGAAAGCTACTCGATAAGGGGGACTTTATTAAGGATAAAGTCTCAAGCCGAAAAAAAGGCCTACCTTCGGAAAAGGATTATGCAGCGGCTTTCAGAAGCATGTCTGGGAAATTAGTATAAAAAGGGTGGTTGATTGTTCGAAAACGTGACCCAATTTTCACATATATTTGGAAGCGATAACATAGTCTTTGATTGAAATTAACGCGTTCAGTATGGTTTAAATCTGTGTCATATGCCCCTTGTTTGTCTAACCAATATTATTACAGTGAAAATTATACAGAAGAGTACATCGTGCGATAGAGTTTGCTTTTACCACCAGATAATATTACCCTATTGAAAGATCGGCTGCTAACCCGCAGGGCGCGGGTTCAAATCCAGGCTGCGGCGGCTGCACTTCCGATGGAGGCGGAAGTGTTGTAGGCCCGTGTGCTCAGATTTGGGTGCACGTTAAAGAACCCCAGGTGGTCTAAATTTCCGGAGTCCTCCACTACGGCGTCTCTCATAATCATATAGTGGTTTTGGGACGTTAAACCCCACATATCAATCAATCAAAGTTGTTTCTGAGTCTTCTTATGTTCGAAAAAAAAGTTTTGCTTGTAAGCAGTTCATGCTCAATAGACAGCACGTGACAATACGGGACCACCTAAATATTTTGGCTTCCAAGTTTTCGCGATGCGTAATGATTCAAATGTCAGCTTCATAAATCGTAGTGACCGGAAAATTCGTGGCAGCGCAAGAGAAAAGCTCGCTCATCCGACCCTGTTCCCGTCTACAGTTACCAAGCTACACGATGCGGTAATCACGTGACTTCATCCAATCACAGTCAAACACTTTCGCGACCACACCTGCGACTTAACCAAACGTGAAAACGCGAAGTGTCATTTTTTTCATTGAACTGTTTAACGATTTCAGTAACGACAAATTCATGGTTGGCGGGAAGGCTGCGCATAATGATGCAAGAATAACTACGGACCCAGACACCGCTTCGGATCATTTCGTGTCCGATCGCAATGAGGTCAGCAAATAAGTCAGAGTCCACATTTCAAGAATGTGGACGCTGAGGCTTGATGCCGTGACTGTGGTGTGTCTGGCTGAACGTTATAGGATGACTAGCATTGTTTAAAGCAATTTGTTTAAAGATGAAGCTCGTGCGACCCATGTCTAACTTGATATCGAAGAATAGGTCGTTTTTTTTTATTAAGGGGCTACAAGTTGCTTTCGTCGTAATGTGATAGCGGATTCATTATGTCAATGAAACCAAGAACGTCTCGCAAGTTGAGATTTGTGAGCGAAATTTCGCGATCAGACCACTAGAAATCAGTAAATGGACAATAGCTTTAGTTAGCCACGAAATATTGTTGAAATGACGCTCAGTTTGAACGATCCGCGAAACGAGCAGTTTTTTTTAAAGGTACTAACTTTTCGTCAGTGACAATAGCGGTTCCACAAGATTTCACACAGTACCATCGTTTTGGGCCACTCGCGACGTGATCGCCCAGTGCTAAAGTGGTCCGACACATGCGATGTGAAACACCGAGACGACTATTGTAGCCCGTATGTGCTTTCGCTTAGCCGTACGCTCTGTCATCACAAGACAATTGACCTTCCCATCTGCAAGACGTACGAGTTCTTACCGGCCGTTTGAAGACATCGTAAACGTAAAATCGTTCAAAGTTAAACTGTTTGCTTTGAACGATGTTCCTCGCACTTCAGAAAACTGAGAAATGTAGAAAAGTAGAAGGGTAAAGGTGATGCACAGAATTTGTGGTAGCGAGTAACGCAACGCGTTTTTTTTCTTAAACTCGTTTCTTTACGAAAGGTCTACTTAAATGGTCTTCCGAGTCTGTTCCGACATTGTACGCACCGTTATACAGAGGGACATCTCGTGGTTTGCACGTTGACACAACATCGTCTTTCTCTCACTACCGCACAGCGCTCAGGCTTCAGGTGCTGCGAAAGGAAACAAAGATCTTTCTTGCCCATGACGCGGTTCCATGCAAAAGGCTTCTTCTCTGCGATACGAGGTCTAAGTTCTACGTCTACCAAATAAATTTAAGAAAGGTGAAAATACAAGAGAACCGAGGGTAACGGAAGATGCAGTGCAGGCACACAATTTCAAGCTTTGTCCTGTGCCTGTGTTTCTGGAAAGCATGACCGGTGCTTCATAATGCACTCCAATATTTTTGATTTTTTTATTGGCATCCCGCCCGATACGCCACATGCCGGCATGGGCAACCCCAGTATTATATTTAGCTATTTTCTAACCAGGGGAACAAACGTAGTAGTGTTACTTCACACAAAAAGAGACAACAAACACGGAAGGATAAAAACACGTGGCTGTCCACGAAACTTTTTGTATTGACCCATGACCGAGTTTTTAGGTAGCTGAAGCAGTGGCGTATGCTTAACGAAAGAAGCGAACAACAATGGTCTGAGGCAATGTGGAATTATTTTGCTGTATTTAATTCGTGTCGCTAGGTCTCGGTTCGGCTTGTCTCGCTTTTATGGCTAGTTCAAGTAGCTCAGGGACGTGCCACCATGCCTGCCTGCCAATGGGTTCCAAAATTCATAAACCGCCTTAGTATTACCTTCAAGTCAACGATCTTACGGAACGGGACGGAACAAGAACGAGGGAGATATGCCATTCATATGCTTACAGAGGTTAGCGAAACGGCCGCTGTCGTATTTAAAAACCCCTCGTTTTGCCTGTACTCCATTCTGTCGCGATCGTTGAACGCCAATTTTAACATCCCGTAATTTTTTTTTATTGCGGCATCTTTTTCACTCTAAACTTGGACCCCAAACTTCTTGCAAGGCGTTGGCTCTAAACATGCTAATTTGGTTCTAAGAATGTCTTCTCATTTTATTTGTTTTTGCTTACAGCTTTTTCAAAGTCCGCATCAGTTGCTAAGCTGAAGGTCGAGTTTAAAAATGAAATCAGCCCAATGGTCGGCGCTGCCGTGCTGCTCGAAATTATGGACATTGAGGAAATTGACCGCGGCAAGGCGTCTGTGAACCGTCGTCTTCACTGCCCAGGACGTACATAGCAGAGTATAAATCTATATGCATACTACTGGCTCGACGCATGCTGCTGCGTGGTTTGAGACTTTGAGGACTCACGAAATTCGCTCCCGCAGTCTAACGCGCGGGTGAACTCAACGCACACGAACAGCCATACATTACTGGCGCACACTAACAATTCACAAGAGAGCGGTCGCACAACGCTTTCACGTTCAATCCCAACCCTATTGAAACGATCCGTATGCGATGTCCAATTATTCCGTATGTTTCCGTATGAATACATATGTTTCCTATATGTTTTCCATATATTTCCGTAAGATTCTTCCGGAAACATACGGAATTATTGGACATCGCATACGGATCGTTTCAATAGGGTTAAGTAGTTCAACCCCCAAACTAGCGACACTTTTTCACTAAACTGAACTTTGTTTAACTAGTACGTTCGCTCGACAGGTGATTTAAAGAGTTTCATACTGATCGAACGACTGCAATAGCCCGTAAAAGCATACGCCGCGTCCTGTCGTGTTGGATGTGTGAAGCCTAAACCGTCCAGCTATACTCGGTTATCGCAGAGCCCGACGCGCACCACGCGTGATTAAACGGTTGGTTTGTGAAGCGGACCGTTCATTCGTATAAGCGGCTGACGACAGTTTCGTGAACCCAAGCCTAACCCCCATATTCAGAAACGTTCCTCGACTCGACTTTCACCCTTCACTTGACAGAGTTGCGCACTGCGCCACTACTCGGCTGAAACTGACGCTGAGCTACTGAAGAATAGCAGCAAATTGTCACTGTTATGCAGTGACTTTCTCTGCCTAGAGATGGCGCTCCCATCGGCTTTCTCAAGTGAAGGTGAAGCGTTGAGTGGCAGTGCGTTCTAGGATACGGGGGTAAGAGTACCGACATTGTTGGTACAAAAAAGAAAAAGTTATTGAGACCATCGGGAAGGAGGTGATGTAAGGCTGGGTGAGGAGGAGAGGCGGGAACGTTTGCCCAGTGCCCGGGGTTCACATCACGTGTTCGCTCACGCGGGCTACAACGTATCGACTCTTTTTTTTACATTTTTTCCCTGTATACACACAGTGAACTAGGTACAAATCCCAGTATCGTAAAAACTAACGCCGGCAGAGGTGACAGGGTAAAGTTGACCGGACGTTACGACTGTGACAGGAAAGATCTTCGAGGCTTTGGTACACAAGTTTTCCCGACGTTATACACATTGATTGCAGAGGTCTTGTACATGAATGGCCGCAACAACGGCTACAGTTCCGGTTCCTCGCACAGTACTACGCGAGCCGGTTTTGAAAGAAAGAAGCGGTACAGAACTGCTCGAGAACTGTGTGCGGTGGCAATACCCAACTGCAAACGCTGGTAACAAACGGACTTTCCTCATCCGGGACCACCCCCTCATTTATCAACCACATCAGTGTTCAAAGCTTTCAACCCGCCAAAACATCTTGTAACACGCATCAATGTTTCCCATTCCCGAACACTGTCTTGTTATAACAACTGCCATCAACTAACCTGACGGACAACCACCCGTCTTAACAATTGCCATCAAGTAACCCGACAGACAGCCACCCGTCTGAACCGAAACAAAAGGGAATTTACCTCATGATGTGCGCATCGCCTTTCAGAATGGTAGCACAGGAGCCCGGCAGCAGAATGGCGTTTACGATTAACAATTGTTCGTGCTCTCGCTGTTGTTGAGAGCGAGCAAGTGACATAGCCCTGTCTGTAATGAAAGAGACCCATCTGCAAGAAAGACGGCATTGCGAGAACAACTCTCAAAGGCGACTGAAGCCTGGCGGATGGAACAATACACAGTATCACAAGGGCGTTCGTGCTCTTAAGTGAAGAGGTCACGTCGCTTACGTAGTGTTGTGATGATGATTTTGATTGTTTACGTGGCGCAGTGTGAGATTGTTTTGCACCATCATTGGCCAAATGTTCTTAAACCTGCGTTAGCGTAATATTTAAGCGGGATGACTTAGTAGCCGAGCACGTAAAAATTGTTTTTTTAAACGCTAGACATTACCGTGACACTTATCCTTCTGTAGTATTGTAACAGGAGTGCTATAGGAAGAATGACCAGTTGAAGTAAGCGGATACGAAAGCAAAAACAATGGAACTTGCTAAACAGCGCAAAAGCAACGTGACAAATCAAGGAATGGGACGATAAGTCAGTCCGTTAAAAAACGTTTAGACTGTAGGTGTCCTTGCCTCTCCTCCTGTCTCTCTCAATTTTGGAGAAAAAAAACTGCTTGTAAGGCCTACTCTCAGATAAAATCATCACTAAGGGCAGTCTTAAGCTTCGGACAAAGCTCCATGATGGTCTCTTTCGAAATCACTCCATTCAACCTTGCAATTACTTTCAACGCTGTAGCGCTGTCCAGTCGTCCCCACCTCGGGTTTCTCGAGAAGTGAGACTTCGGGGTATTCAACAGGCCTTCAAACTGCCGAGTTTACAACACCATAGCCAATTCTCCTCCATACGACCGTGTGACAACACACCAGACCTTTGCGGACACTCGCCCTTACTCAAATTCACCACTCGCCGCAGCGTCTCCTCCATATATACGCCCCACCTGCCATGACCTCCCGCCCTTGAGCACCTGTTCTTCGCCCTCTGTTGGCGAGAACTCCTTACAAACACTAACACCACTACTATACACTCTGGCGCCCGGCAATGCAACCAGCACCACAGCCGAAGAACACAGGCCTCCCTGCATCAAGGGGGCGATGGCGACGACACCACAATTCCACGACTCCTCTCCGTACCCGGGGACGTCATCCCTTCGCTGCCGTAAGTTCATCAGAGGCGTGGCAGCAGTGGGTGAGAACCACCACCACCACTACCACCACGACACGGCACACGTAGAGCGGGAACGCGCAGCACGTTGCATATTGCCGAGTGGACGGCGGGGGGCTGGACAGGACCCTTCACCCCCTGCCCTTTGGTTTTTCACATTTTGAGCTGGCGAGACGAGGACGCGAAGGCTAGAAGCGTTCCTCATAAGTACTCGACGATATCACACTTGATGGATGGGTAGCTGGAGTAGAGCGCAGTCCTGTCCTGCACCATACGGCTGAAGAGGAACGGCAGCAGCGGAGCGCCGTCGGGTTCGATTAGAGACACCGTGGCGGTGCCCGATGGGGACGTGCCCGACGCCTGGTGGTGTTGTGAGGACGACGACGGCTGCTCGGGACCCCGCAGGGCCCCGAGGCTCTTGGCACGCCGCCGCACGCTCATCTGCTGCTGCTGGTGCTGTTGTTGGTGGTGCTGGTAAGGGCTCGCCTCCGGGGCTGCTGGCACACGGGGAGTGCGGCAGCGGGAAGCCGATGTTGAGTGGGGAGGAAGAGGAACAACTGTTAGAGATCGGTATGAGACGTTGAACAGAAACGCTGTATCAGTTTACAAAGACGAGGTGCGCTTCCAAAGAATTAGAAAAAAATAGCGTTTGTTACTCGCTTTGGTGAGATCTGACTTGTCATAAGATCTGTTAATTTCCTTGTGAGTCCCACGACTCACTGAAGAGAGAATCTCCTCTCTAAGGTAGTACGCGAGTCCTTTGAAATAATACATGTCAATAGCAAGTGAGGACTTCTTTCCCACCACTCCCCACCCCACCCCCCCGAAAAAAGTCGAAATACTATTTTTTTCTTGTAATCAAGAGATCAAGATGGTGAATTTTACAGCGGGTGAACCTAAGAAAAAAAAACTGGGACAGAGTCGAAAGGAGCGCTGAAATTCAACTGCCGAATCTCTGTGCAATTCCTTCCCTTGTGTTGACGCGACGTTAAATTCACCATCATGAACTTAGATCAACTAGTTAAAGCTTCTAGACTTGTATTCTAAAGAATTTCGGAAGCAGTAGATTCACTATCCAAACATAACCAGCATTCACAAGGAGACGAAATTCATGTGACAAGTGAAAGGCGTCCACATGAATTTAAACTCACACGGGCCAAGCACTGAAACACAACTATGCAACGTCAGGCAGAGCGTTTCTCTTTCATTCAAGTTGTGGTGGTGGTAAGACGTCATACGTGACGTTTCATATCAGTTCACGTGACCCCTAGCTGCCGATTTGCAACTGGACTCCCTCTTGGCTCCACTGAAAATTTTCGTTCTTTCATCACTTATGCATACGATAAAGTTCTCATAATCTACGTTGGCGCCATTCGCGGTACAAGCTTTCTGCAAAAACAAACACACAACAAACGACACCTCAAACAAAACGAGGCAACGAGAAGGGTGCCATCAATTTGCCAGCATACCAGTTTCAACTTAAACAGCACAATGTCAGATTCTCGTCGTTGCAAAAGTTCAAAAACTAGAATGTTATAAACTCGGAACTCATAGCACTAGCTAGAGTAACAAGTGTTAAAGGAGAGCAGAAAGAAGCTCTTTGTATATTAAACAACAGGCATGACACGTGTATTGATTTATTTACCAACTACGTGCATATTACATTTAATCTGATCCCTCTCTATAGCATTTTCAAAGAGCACGCGTACCTCCTTTTCGACCCTTTGAAGGTTGTTTCCTTCAGCTGGCAACACAATACGAGCATAGCTAATCTTAAACAACGCTTAAGCGAGGGCATGAGATGACCAGTGGCCCTTCTTAGAAGTGCTCGCACACATCCGGTCATCACAGTGAAACTGGAAGCAGGCATACGAGAGCATTCAAGATCACAAGAGCATAGCGTGAACAAAAATGCCGGCAGATTTGTGAAGAAAACTGCGCTATACGTGAATTGCGAGCGGCCGGAAGAAGCGTAAGCAGGAAGTGGAGGGATTCGTTCGTGCGCCGGCTTCCAAAAGTTTTTGCAATGCCGGGACAAGAAGCTCACTGCGTGCGCTCTGGTTTGGTTATACACGTAGGCATGTGCACAGGTAGAAAAGGCGCCCCCCACCTCTCCCCCGATTCATATAGGGAGGGTGTCAAGTCTGCCCTATGCACTCCCTCATTGGACCTATGAAGTCAATAAATATGTAGGGTTACGACCATGAAGGCCTTTGACTGCTATGGTTGCTTTTACCCATGTGCTATTGCATTCTAAGTACTGTTTATTTATCCACTGCCCCCCTCCCCCCCAGTAAGCCAGGAACGAAAGGAAGGTCATTGCGATAAGCATGACATGTTTAGTTTAGCCACTGTAGCCCCAGTAATCCAAGGACCAAAGGAAGGACCCTGTGATATGCACGACATGTTTACTTTACCCACTGTACCGCCAGTAAGCCAGGAACCAAATGCTGGTCATTGTGATCAGCGTGACATTGCGTCATTTTAATTTGTGCATCCAGTATGAAGCACCTTTTCTTCGGATCAGACCACTTTCGGGGGAGGGGAAGCTGCCACAACTGTCCTCCCTCGCCCTTGGGATGAACCCTAGGCGCACTTATGGTAATACAGTTAAAAAGAAACAGTTGCGTAACTCTGGCACAGTTCAACAGCGTCAAGCTCAGCGGTGTACCAGTGCATGGGTGAAAGCGAGCGATGTGCGCGCGTGTGCTTTAGTGTTGCTTTTTCAAGCTGATTGTTTTTTTAACTTACACTCATCTGACTGGAAGTCTTGGCAGTCCTGGTCTGGAAGCGCAAGCAGAGGTGACAACTCTGCGGGAGGTCAGATGTCACAGTGTTCCCTTATTGAACCTGAATGCTCTAGACATTCATCACAATAAGCATAGCTGTAGACATTCTCGCGTTTTGCATTTCACTCTATAGATCCGTCGTTGTGGTAGTGACGACGCTGCTACGGCTGTTGAATCAACGACACGTTATGCCCAGGAAATGGAAATGAGAGAGAAGCAGGCTGTGGAAGCGACCGCTGGTTGATTTTCTAACCTCACGTGGTGCGGATTCGCCGAGAGAGTAGAATACAGATATGATGCACTAAAGCTCTTATTTTTTGGCTTAGTTGGTGCACTCTTGAATGTATATGCAGCAAGGGCCTCGCGAAAAAAAAAAGAGAAAGAAAACACAGATGAGGAAAGGCAGGAGCAAAGAGCGGGCGCAAACTTCAACTGTAATTCAGAAAGGCAGAGCAGCCCAACACGAATACATATCCCGACACGTGCCCATCGAAAACACAGTCTATTTCGTCATATGTCGGGTAGGCGTGCAAAAAAAAGAAAAAGAAAAGTTTCTACCATGGCAGTGTTTCTGGTATTTCCTTAATGAAGTCTTTTGACGCTGTATTGTTGTTAGACGTATGTACATGTCGAGACTATGTGTATTCATATAAGGTTGCCTTGGCTTTCTGAGATAAAAAAGTTTGTGCCCGTCCTCTGCATTTGCCTTTCTTCGTCTGTGCTTTTTTTTCTTTTTTTTCGCCCATCTCTGTTTCATGGCTTCAGGAAGTGATGAAGCAGAGCTTTAGTTTGAATTAACGGTATATGTTCTGACGGTTCTACATGTACCATTCCAAAAGCAAAGAAGTTCGTTTGTACTTGAAATAACTTACCCAGTGTTATTTGTCCTACTGATTTTCTTTCGCCTCTTGAACAGTCACAGAGTGCGGATCGACTTCGACAGTCGTAGATGAAATGCACTGCAATCCCTGATGTCAAAGAAGGCTTTCAAGAACTTCTCTAAGGTATCCAGAACTTTCAGTGCGCGGCGAGCTGATTGGGGTTTCGATCGGGCGACGAGTGTGCGCGTTGTGCTAATCAACGACCTCAACACTGTGACTTCTCGCACTTTTAGTACTTTCTAGGTACGCGTGGTACACGAGCTCCTATTCGTGCTATCGTTTCATTATGCCTCTCTTTCCTTCTTTCATACTCTATTCCTTTCGTCCAATTTGACCCTTTGCCCGTGTAGAGAGAGAAAGAGGATAAGTTAAGAGAAAGGCGAGGAGGTCCACCACAACTGCAGCATCCGCTTTGCTATCCCACGTGTAGGGTAAGAAACCGGGTGCCACCAGGTTAACCTCCCTGGCTTTCTTTTGCTTCTATATCGCTCTCCTTCATGTCTTCACGTTTGCGTGGTCATAAACCTACGAGTCCAGCTGTGAATTGCGCTAGGTCATCAAGCAAACTAATAAGTAGTAAGCGCAGCGCGGGTGTTTTCTGCCATGTCCAGAATTCGAACGGCGGACGCGTTTGAAGGCGTACGCAAGAAGGGTCGAACGACACCCACCGTCCGAGGAGGCGGCCCTGTCGGCGTGCAGGGCGAGCCCGTTGGCGAGGGTGCGGTGGTGCGACTCCCTGCCGCCGCACGGCGCCGTGGGCTGCTGGTGGTGCTGGTGGTGGTGCTGCTGCTGCGTGAGGCGCAACTGGACGCTAGCTCTGCGCTGCTGCCGGCTGGCTCCTCCGCCGCGATTCATGGCGGCCGGGCTGCCCTGAAGCGACGCCGTCGAGTGCTTCCTGCGACACCCCGAGAGAGAGGGTCCAGATCTCAGTCATGCTACATCTAGTGCTGCAAAGAGGCTGGGAAATGAACACTGTGCAAAAAGCTGGCTGCGACATAGCGGAGCGTCGGAAACCAAAGTTCTTAACCCTGGCTAGAGTCCTCGATGTCATCCAGCAGGGGCGTGGCACAATTTTTTTTCTCACAGGGGCAGGGGTCAGAAAGTTGAACCCCCCGCCCTCACACCCGGTTACGCCAGTGGCACCGAGAAAACTGTCACAAAAAGCCGACATGTACGACTGATGTGCTTACTAGTATCATCCCGTGCTGTGGGCATAAGAGATTGTTTGCGTGGGCTTTGTTTCTATAACTTTCTAGACCCGCTCCCACCCAAGTGCAGGGTAGCGAACCGAACGTCGGCTCTAGTTGACTTCACTACCTTTTGTCCCTTTATTTCTGTCATCTAATCTGCATAGAAAAGTATATTTGTTCAGCACATACAGCTTTTGGAGAACACCAGCCGTTTAAATGACTGAATCAGAACGCCATGGCATCCTTCCATGTGCCTGCATCATCACTCTCTGACTCGTTTCATCTCTCTATTCCCCACTATATTGTGCCTAATGGGGGTAGCAAGAGAAGAAATAACAAAGAAGCTGATGCAGAGATGTTAACCAGTCTTGAACAACCGGCTTTCTACCTTACACATGGAAGCGAGATGGGGGTGACTGAAACAAGAAGAGGAAAGGATGGAAACCGGACGCTTGTCTTATTAACATGCCTGCATTCGCCGTCCTAATTTTCGATATCTTCTCGATCTGCGTAGAGACGTCATCAGGCTACGATGACGCCACGGATGGGTTCTTTCCTTTGATCAGGGAGACGATCAAGGCATACTTCACTTACAGCGCAGTGGAGTAACTGGGGCGTCACACATTGTCATGTTATGTTCACCAGGCCGCCATTAGCAGACATAAGTGCCACTCACCAGCGAGTCGCCTGTGCGAGTTCGTCAGTGTGCTGCTACAATGGTAAGGAATGTCAAGGTAATCCCTAGCTTATGCCATTATTCTTGACTTATAAGGCTGAATAACAACATGTTTTAGCAGAGAGTTTATCTTAGTGTGGCCATAAAACTAGTTCGCACTTCGATACATTAATGTTTTTTTCACCATTAGCAGTTGTCGCTTGCGACGACTACTTTGGGTTACAAGCTGCGATTTAATTCAAAGTTGAGAAGAGCAAACAGCAAAGTCTTGGTGATTTCGGCTGTTTTCTAAAATGCCGCACAAACAAAGCTTGCAGACGCCCCGCCGCGGTGGTCTAGTGTCTAAAGTATTCGGCTGCTGACCCGCAGGTCGCGGGATCGAATCCCGGCTGCGTTAACTGCATTTCCGATGGAAGTGGAAATGTTGTAGGCCCGTGTGCTCAGATTTGGGTACACGTTAAAGAAAACCAGGTGGTCAAAATTTCCGGAGCCCTCCACTAGCGTCTCTCATAATCATATGGAGGTTTTGGGACGTTAAACCCCACATATCAATCAATCAAGACGCAGCAAGAGCTGCCGCGTTGGAACTTGCTGAATGACAACAAATAAGTCCATACATGAGTGCGCTGAGCGAGGTTTTTTGTTATAGAATTGTGCGAAACAGCACATCATAGGCATTAACAGTCTGGTTGAGGGACGAACATTGGTGAAAAAGGAGACGCACTAAATAGGTGCGCGCATATATATATATATATATATATATATATATATATATATATATATATATATATATATATATATATATATATATATATTGTAGTGAGGAGGAATGCCCACTACTGCAGCGACATCGACACGTGGGCGCGAGGCACGAGCTAGCACTGCCTGGTTGCTGCTGCGACGCTGCCCGTATACTCGGCCTGCTCTTGCTGCTTCGGTACCGACGCCGCTACCGCTGTTCACCTTGCATTTACATTATATTTTGGTGGAGGTGCCGGGGTCTTCCCCAGTCCTGGAACTGCGTAGCCGCAAGCTGCCGTCCGTCATGCCTGACGACGCTGTCTTCACACCCCCACCGGCTTCGCCACGCAGGAGCTGTCCCGGTGCCCAGCTCTTGCGAGAACCCGACATCTTCAGCGGCACCGACGACAAAGACGTTGAGGATTGGCTGGAATCGTATGAACGAGCCAGCGCTACTAACAAATGGGACGATCCCACAAAGCTTGGCACCGTGATGTTTTATTTAACGGATGTTGCCAAGCTGTGGTACAGAAACCATGAGGCGGATATCCCCACCTGGACTACCTTCAAAACCTGCATCGCAGATGTTTTTGGACGCCCTGGTGTGCGCAAACTTCGCGCAGAACAACGCCTACGAGGCCGGTCCCAACAAACTGGTGAGACATTCACCAGCTACATAGAGGACACCCTTGACCTCTGCCGGCGTGTCGACCGGTCGATGGCAGAAACTGACAAGGTGCGACATATCATGAAAGGCATTTCCGACGACGCCTTTCAAATGCTGCTCTCCAAGAACCCTGTCACTGTCTCTGAGGTTATTGAGTTGTGTCAGAGTTTCGACGAGCTGCGACGACAGCGTCTTCTCACTCGACGCCCTGACGTCCCGGATGACACCCTCTCCAGCCTGACCACCACATCTGACCTTCAGTCGCTCCTATCGCAGATTAAGGAGTTTGTTCGTGCTGAGGTCGCTCGTCAGCTATCGCTGCTATCAACAGCCGACCAGCCAGCGTCACCTCTGCCAGCAAACATTCGCCAGGTCATCCAGGAGCAGGTTTGCGCGGCTCTGCCATCTGCCCGTGAGACTTCACCCTTGCCGAGCCCTGTTGCCTGTGCCGAGGTAAATGCACCTCTAAGCTATGCTGAAGTAGCGGCTCGACCACCTCTTCAGACTTTTACGTCTCTTCCCTCAGCCGTGCCGCTCCGACCCACTCCTCGGTTCGCTCAGCCAAGGTCCGTCCAGAGTAGTGGACAATGGCGTATACTCGACAATCGCCCAATATGCTTTGCCTGTGGGCTTCCTGGCCACATAGCGCGATACTGCCGTCGGCGCGTTCCTGTGTACCGACAGAGCTACGACCAGAACTTCGAACCTGCCCTTTATGTGCCACCACGCCGTTCGTTCACAGGCTCTCAGCCACCCGACCAGATGTCATCGTACACCGATTACCGCCCTCCTGTTGACCGCCGCTCGCCATCACCTCGACGCCGCTCGCCATCGCCGATGCGTCGTCGTCCTTCATCGCCAGAGCGGGAAAACTAATTGCTGCAGTTCCAGAGGCAGGAACTGCGTCGCCAGCGAAAAGACCAAGGCCTCTCACTTCACCAACGAATGTTCTGGACGTACATGTGGACGGCGTCCGTGCACTCGCTCTTGTCGACACTGGTGCCGCAGTTTCAGTGATAAGTGCTAGACTCTGCCGCTTGCTGAAAAAAGTTATGACGCCACTAGCTAGTATATCACTTCGTACAGCCAGCGCAGATCACGTCATACCGGCCGCTGCTTGTACTGCTCGCATCACGATTGATGGCCTCATTTATGTCGTTGAATTGCTAGTGTTGGATTCCTGCTCCCATGACCTCATTTTGGGCTGGGATTTTCTCTCCGCTAATAAGGCCGTCATCGATTGCTCGCGCGCTGAGGTGGCATTTGAAGTGTTTGACGATGCTCCATTATATGGTGCTCATGAAACCGGGGACAAACTATTTGTTGCTGAAGACGTCATCATACCGCCGCACTCTTTTGCCCTTACCATGGTGTCTTGCAACTCTCTCGCCGAGTCTAGTGCCCTTTTCACGCCATCTGCTCTTTTCGTTCGTCGCAAGTGTTCGCCGCTACCTTATGCCCTTCTAGAACTTCATGACGGCGTCAGCAGACTACTCATATCGAACCTGTTATCATGTCCTGTAACACTACTTCGGGGTGAGTGCGTCGGGCGTGTTTACAGTCTCGACCCTTCTGCAATTATCGACATGCCGGCTGGTCCTTCCGCCGAACACGAAGTCGCCGGAGTGACCTGTGCCTCTTCGCCGCAGACTACTAGGCCGGACGTACTGAGCAGCTCCATCGCCGACACGTTAACCGTTTCGCAACGTGCTCAGCTTCTACGACTACTGAACAAGTTCCGTTATTCCTTCGACTGCCAGCATATTCCCCTCGGCCGCACGTCAGCCGTGTGTCCCCGCATCAACACGGGTACCAATGCGCCATTGCGTCAAAGACCCTATCGCGTGTCCGCAGCCGAGCGCCAGGTTATCGATGACCAAGTAGCTGACATGCTCAAGCGTGGCGTCATCCAGCCTTCGAACAGCCCCTGGGCATCTCCAGTCGTTCTCGTTAAAAAGAAGGACGGGTCAATTCGCTTCTGTGTTGACTACCGTCGTCTTAACAAAATAACTCAAAAGGACGTTTACCCGTTACCGAGAATCGACGATGCCCTTGACTGCCTCCAAGGTGCGGAGTTCTTCTCTTCTATTGACTTACGGAGTGGCTACTGGCAAGTCCCTCTGGCACCTGAAGATCAGCCTAAGACGGCCTTCGTCACACCTGATGGCCTTTACGAATTCTGTGTCATGCCTTTTGGTCTTTGCAACGCACCCGCAACATTCGAGCGGATGATGGACAATCTTTTGCGTGGCCTGAAGTGGAAAACATGCCTGTGCTACTTGGATGACGTGATTATATTTTCCCCGGATTTTCCAACGCATCTCCGCCGGCTAGATCAAGTGCTGCAGTGCCTAACTGACGCTGGCCTTCAGCTCAACCTTAAGAAATGCTGCTTCGGCGCAAGTCAGCTCACCATCCTCGGTCATGTTGTATCTAAAGAGGGTATTCCTCCTGACACAGCCAAGCTTCGGGCAGTTGCAGAGTTCCCTAAACCTGCGTCTCTGAAGGATCTGCGCAGTTTTCTTGGCCTCTGCTCGTATTTCCGCCGCTTTATTCGGAATTTTGCTATGATCACCGCCCCCTTGACTGAACTTCTACGCAGTGACTCGAAAAGTTACGCTTGGTCACCCGCCTGTGACGATGCTTTCGAAAAGTTGCGCCGTCTGTTAACCTCGCCACCAATCTTGCGTCATTTCGACCCGACTGCTCCGACGGAGGTACACACCGATGCGAGCGGTGTTGGACTCGGCGCCGTGCTCGCGCAGCGTAAATCGGGATTCCAGGAGTACGTAGTCGCATACGCAAGCCGTACCCTCACCAAAGCGGAGAAGAACTATTCTGTGACAGAGAAGGAGTGTCTGGCAAGTATATGGGATCTAGGTAAATTTAGACCGTACCTATATGGTCGCCCTTTCGACGTAGTCACCGATCACCATGCGCTTTGTTGGTTATCCACGTTGAAGGACCCCTCTGGCCGTTTAGCTCGCTGGGCTTTGCGGTTGCAAGAGTTCGACATGCGTGTTGTCTACAGGTCTGGCCGACGTCACACTGATGCCGACGCTTTATCACGCTCACCTATGTCCGCTGAAAGCTCTGCATGTTTATCTGCCGTGGACAAAATGGTTGCGTTCCCAGATAACTGTGACATGGCGTCTGAGCAACGCAAGGATGACTGGATCAGCTCTGTTCTGCGATTCCTTTCAGATCCGTCGACTTCTCCATCTTCTCGAACGTTGCGCCGTCAAGCGGCTCACTTTGAGGTCCGCGATGGCCTCCTTTATCGCAGGAATTACAAGTCTGAGGGCAGAAAGTGGCTACTTGTCATACCTCGCCATCTTCGTGTTGCAATATGTTCAGCTTTCCACGCTGACCCTCAGTGCGCACATGCGGGCATCTTCAAAACATACGCTCGGATTTCCTCCCGGTTTTATTGGCGAGGCATGTACACCTTTTTGCGCAAGTACATTCAGTCATGCCCGCAGTGCCAACGACGGAAAGCTCTGCCTCATCATACCTCTAGTCCGATCCAGCCAATTCCTTGCCCAGCCAGGCCTTTTGACCGCATTGGGATCGATCTGTACGGGCCTCTTCCACTCACGGCTTCCGGAAACCGTTGGATTGTTGTCGCTGTCGACTATCTGACGCGATACGCAGAAACAGCCGCTTTGCCTGCTGCCACGGCACGCGACGTATCTTCTTTTCTCTTGCGGCACTTCATTCTCCGTCACGGCGCACCGCGTGAACTTCTCAGCGACAGAGGACGTGTGTTCCTCTCTGAAGTCGTCAACGCACATCTTGCCGAATGCCGTATTATTCACCGGACTACCACCGCCTACCATCCGCAGACGAATGGATTGACGGAAAGATTCAACCGTACCCTAGGGGATATGATATCAAAGTATGTTGCCTCAGACCACTCCGACTGGGACCTCATTCTGCCTTTTGTGACATACGCCTACAATACTGCTCCACAGGCGACTACGGGCTTTTCACCATTTTTCCTGTTAAATGGCCGAGACCCGTCCACCCCACTAGATACCATTCTGCCCTACCACCCCGATTCCTCCGAGTCTACGCCCATCTCTGAAGCTGCCCGCCGCGCCGAGGAATGCCGTAAGCTCTCCCAGTCGTTCACAACCATCGACCAATGGAGACAAAAGTCTCGGCGTGACGATAACCACCCGTACCCTAACTTTGTTCCGGACACTCTTGTGTGGCTTTGGGTTCCCGCTGTGCCTACAGGGCTTTCCTCGAAGTTTTTTTCAAAATACCAGGGACCCTACCGCATTGTCTCGCAGACTTCACCAGTTAACTACATCGTCGAACCCGTTACGCCATCCACAGACCAGCGCTTTCGGGGACGTGAAATCGTTCACGTACAGCGGCTGAAACCTTATTACGACCCGCTCGTACTCTGTTCACCGTGAGTCGCCAGGATGGCTCCTTTTCCGACGGGGAACGAAGTGTAGTGAAGAGGAATGCCCACTACTGCAGCGACATCGACACGTGGGCGCGAGGCACGAGCTAGCACTGCCTGGTTGCTGCTGCGACGCTGCCCGTATACTCGGCCTGCTCTTGCTGCTTCGGTACCGACGCCGCTACCGCTGTTCACCTTGCATTTACATTATAATATATATATATATATATATATATATATATATATATATATATATATATATATATATATATATATATATATATATATTAAAATAGAGGTGTTGTACGTCGAGAAACGTCCAGACGCAGCTTGGCAAAATGAGCTTTAACAGGCAGGTCTGGCTAATGGCGAACGGCGTGCGCGAGCTACCACTGCAGCCACCGATCATCGTCGTCTTCTTCATTGCCAGCAGAGCGTCCGTTATTTAGATTCATTAATACATTACAATTACTCCCCGCGAAATAAGGAGCCATCCTGGCGACCTATGGACAAGTAAACACGGGAGGGTCGTAGCAGGGCTTAAGTCTCGAGACGTGGACAATTTCCTGGCCACGACGACGTTGGTCAGAAGATGGTTCCAGTGGCTCGATGAGGTAATTCACCGGTGACGTTTTTTGTAGCACACGATATGGGCCGTGATACTTGGGGCCAACTTGGTAGAAAGGCCAGGTGTAGCCGAAGGGGCATGCAGCCAGACGAGTGAACCTGGATCGTAGGAAGTAGTGTTACTTGATGCGTCATGGTGGTGTTTTTGGCGTCCTTGGTCTTGAGTTGTGAATGATCTTGCAAGTTGGCGGCATTCTTCAGCGTATGTAGCGGCTTGAGACAAAGTCGTGGACTCTGAGGAGTCAGGTTTGTACGAAAGGATGGTGTCCATAGTGCAAGAAGGTTCGCGTCCGTAAAGGAGGAAAAAAGGAGAGAACCCAGTAGTGCTTTGAATGGCGGTATTATAAGCGAACGTGATAAACGGGAGCACTCGGTCCCAATTGGAGTGGTCTGACGAGATATACATAGACAGCATGTCACCAAGGGTGCGGTTGAAGCGCTCTGTCATTCCATTGGTCTGGGGATGATAGGCGCTTGTAGTGCGGTGAACGACGTGGCACTCACGCAGCAATGCTGTGATGACGTCTGACAAGAATACGCGACCACGATCACTCAGTAACTCCCGAGGTGCTCCATGCCGTAATACGATGTTGTGAAGAACGAAAGTCGCAACGTCCTTTGCTGTAGACGAGGGAAGGGATGAAGTTTCGGCATACCGTGTGAGATGGTCGACGGCAACTATGATCCAGCGGTTACCATCAGCGGTGTTGGGAAGGGGACCGTAGATATCGATGCCGACGCGGTCGAATGGTCGGGACGGGCATGGTAAGGGTAGCAAGGTACCGCTGGCGTGACAAGGGGGAGTTTTTCGTCTCTGGCACGTCGAGCAGGCCCGACCGTATTGTCGTATAAAACGATACATGCCACGCCAGTAATATCGGAGACGTATGCGAGAATAAGTCTTCAAGAAACCTGCGTGGCCACATTGGGGGGTCGTCATGAAACGTGGAACAAATTTCGGATCGCAGATGACGTGGAATCACGAGTAGCCACTGACGTCCACCGGGTGCGTAGTTGCGTCGGTACAGCACGTCGTCGCGAGTGGCGAAGTGCTCGACTTGCCGACGCAATGTGCGAGAAGGGGGGGAAGCCGTGTGCCCAGCCAGGATGTCTAGAATCGAAGCAACCCAAGGGTCCTTGCGTTGCTCAGATGGCATCTCGGCGATGGTGACGGCAGTGGCATCACAGGTTAGACTTTCGCAGCAGTCCGGGTCAGGGGGTAGCGGCGAACGAGATAGGGCGTCTGCGTCCGAATGTTTCCGGCCGGAGCGATAGACCACGCGAATATTATATTCTTGGAGGCGTAATGCCCATCGGGCGAGGCGACCGCTTGGATCCTTCAGTGACGATAACCAGCAGAGGGCGTGGTGGTCAGTCACGACGTCAAAAGGGCGCCCGTACACGTAAGGTCAAAATTTCTCTATCACCCAAATAATGGCGAGACATTCCTTTTCAGTGACTGAATAGTTGGTTTCGGCTTTGCTAAGAGTTCGGCTTGCGTAGGCAACCACGTACTCTTGGAAGCCGTCTTTCTTCTGTGCAAGAATAGCGCCTAGCCCGACACCACTAGCGTCGGTGTGGATCTCTGTGGGTGCCGATGGGTCGTAGTGTCGCAGAATAGGCGGCGACGTGAGGAGGCGGCGCAGTTCATTGAAAGAATCGTCACAGGTGGCAGACCAGGCGGAAAGGTCTCTAGAGCCGGCGAGGAGCTTGGTCAAAGGAGCGATTATTGTCGCGAAATTGCGGACGAAGCGCCGGAAGTAAGAGCAAAGGCCTATGAAGTTTCGGAGCTCTTTCATGGTGGTCGGTTTGGGAAACGCTGAAACGGCTGTAAGTTTGGCAGGGTCAGGAAGAATGCCGTCTTTTGAAACCACGTGGCCAAGGATCGTAAGCTTTCGAGCAGCGAAATGGCACTTCTTCAGATTCAGTTGCAGCCCCGCGGCAGAAATACACGCGAGTACTTTCTCGAGGCGGGTTAAATGGGTTGCGAAATCGGTTGAAAAGACGACAATGTCATCTAAATAACAAAGGCAAACGTTCCATTTGAGGCCTCGAAGGATAGAGTCCATCATCCGCTCGAAAGTAGCTGGTGCGTTGCAGAGGCCGAAGGGCATGACTGTGAATTCGTAAAGCCCGTCGGGCGTGATGAAAGCAGTTTTTTCACGATCGGCCTCTGCCATGGGTACCTGCCAGTATCCAGAGCGCAGATCTAAAGAAGAGAAAAATTCGGCTCCCTGTAGGCAGTCCAAGGCATCGTCAATGCGTGGCAGCGGATAGACATCCTTGCGCGTGATTCGGTTGAGACGCCGGTAGTCCACGCAAAACCTGATGGATCCGTCCTTCTTCTTCACCAACACAACTGGAGAGGCCCAGGGACTGCTTGACGGTTCGATTATGCCACGTGTAAGCATGTCGTCAACCTGTTCATTGATGGCACGGCGTTCGGTAGTCGACACACGATATGGACGCTGCCGTATTGGCGTCTCTTGACCGATATCTATACGGTGAACAACAGATGACGCTCGACCTAAGGAAGGCTGATTGTCGTCAAACGAGGCTCGAAAACGCTGTAGGAGCTTGATCAGCTGTTCCTGCTGCCCAGGGGTGAGGTTACAATCAATGGACTTGCGGAATACATCTATAGGTTCATTAGCGTTCGTTGCGGGTGTAATGGCACAAGTCGGTAAAAATGGCTTGTCTGGATAGATCGGGTCTTCGAAAATACAATTTAAGGTCTCGAGGCTTCCCAGACACTCGCCGCGTAGCAGGATGTACGGACATGCACAAACGTTGCACGCATAAAGTACCGCCGAACCATTGGAAAAGTTGATGACGGCAAACGGGAGGACGATGGTTCGGTGTTGCACACTAGCTATAGTTGGCTGGAACAGGAGCGTCGAGTTAGTGGCAGCAGGAGAAAACACAGGCACCAAGACGGCGGACAACGGCGCGATGCGGACGTCAGCTGCGGCAAACACTTTGGAGGGACTGTGGTGGTCGACATCAAGACACGGATTCGTCAACGTGAGTTCAGCACGAGCGCAGTCGACGAGGGCCTGATGGGTAGAAAGGAAATCCCATCCTAGTATGACGTCGTAAGATGAACGTGGGAGAACAACAAAGTTGACGGCGTACCAAACATCTTGAATAAGAACGCGTGCTGTGCACTTAGCTGTCGGCGCGATGAAATGGGAGGTGAATGTACGCAGAGCAAGATTCGTAAGCGGCGTTGTAACTTTTCTCAAATCGCGACACAGTTTTTCACTAATTACAGAAACGACGGCGCCTGTGTCGACAAGTGCACGTACAGTAACACCTTCTACTAGCACATCAATTTCGTTGGTCGGACAAAGAGGAGGTCTTAGAAAGTTCGACGACGACGCAGTTCTTGCCTCCGGAACTGCGGCTGTCAGTTTTCCTCTCGAGCGGGGCTCGTGCGCCGAAGCATCGGGGAGACAGATCGGCGACCGGGCGGTAATGACCGGCGAGAATCGACAGGGCGTCGTGGGGACAATGAGTCGGTGATAGGAGAAGATGGTCGCCGGGGATTCTGGGCAGCCTGGTAATTTGCAGAATTCCCGTGGTCTGGAGGCTGGAAGTTACGACGGCGACAGTATCGTGCTATATGTCCCACGAAACCACATGCGAAACATATGGGCCGATTATCCAAGGTGCGCCATGGGTTAACGACAGAAGGTGCAGAGTGCGAAACGGGATGGGGTGCCGTGTATGTAGGCAGCGTCGTAGGATAGGAGGACCCGGTGCCCCTGTATGCGCCAGAGACAGGTGGGGCAGGGGGTCTAGCAACGACGGCAGCGTAGGTCAGCGGCGTAGGGACAGATGGCGATGGAGGCAGTGCCTGCGTGACCTGTGTCTCAATGACCTGGCGTAGACGTGGGTCTAACGATGTCACTGGCGCGGATGCTTCGGCCACAAGAGAAAGCTGACGCGCAACTTCTTCACGAATGAACTGTTTGATGTGGGGCAGTAAGGCGGTGTGATCAGCAGCGACATCGTGCACGAGGGCGGAAACTTCAGCCGTATCTTCAGCGGCCCTGCGCGTCGAGACACGCTGCTTACGCAACTCGTCGTACTCCTGACAGAGCTGGACAACATCGGTGATGGTCTGTGGATTCCTAGCGACGAGCATCTGGAAGGTATCGTCGTCAACTCCTTTGATGATGTGCTTGATTTTGTCGCGTTCGGTTAGAGATTCATCGACGCGCTTGCAAAGAGACAAGACATCTTCAATGTAACTTGTAAAGGTCTCGTCCCTGTGCTGGATTCGACTACGGAGGCGCTGTTCCGCGCGAAGCTGGCGCACGGCGGGACGACCGAAGACCGCGGCGATGGTGGTCTTGAAGGCGGACCAGGTTGTGATTTCGCCTTCGTGGTTCTTGAACCAGAGGCTGGCCACATCATCGAGGTAAAAGCGCACGTTTGTGAGCTGGTCGCAGGCGTTCCACTTGTTGGAAGCGCTTACGATTTCGTACTCGACGAGCCAGTCCTCGACGTCTTGTTCGTCGTTGCCGCGAAAAATTGGTGGGTCGCGTTGCCGAGGCACGCCAGTACAGTAGACTGTCGTTGGTAAGGCAGCTTGAGAAGGGCCAGGAGCAGTCATGGTGAACGGTGAGGGTAGCGTCCGATTGCGAAGTTCCAGGTTGATGGGAACCCCGGCTCCTCCACCACTTAAAATAGAGGTGTTGTACGTCGAGAAACGTTCAGACGCAGCTTGGCAAAATGAGCTTTAACAGGCAGGTCTGGCTAATGGCGAACGGCGTGCGCGAGCTACCACTGCAGCCACCGATCATCGTCGTCTTCTTCATTGCCAGCAGAGCGTCCGTTATTTAGATTCATTAATACATCACAATATATATATATATATATATATATATATATATATATATATATATATATATATATATATATATATATATATATATATATATATATATATATATATATATATATATATATATATATATATATATATATCTATTGTGAAGAAGAAAACACATCGTTTGCAAGCAACATCGCCACCGCTTGGGTACTGGGTGCTGGGCTTCTCTCGCTCGGCTCGTGCTGATAATCGCCGGCATCTTGCTTGCTTGCTTGTTCCTTCTTTTTTTTTTTGGCTCTCACCCACTGAGGGGGATCGGCCAAGAAGCCGGTGGTTAATGCAAGTAAACACCTATACATTTTCTAGATTAGGGGAATATGATTACTGTGTTTTGACTGTGAAATTGATTTGGCGCAATGTAAAAAAAAATAAAAAAAATGAAAAAGGGGGGGGGGGAGAAATAATAGAATATGTTGAATATCTGTGGTGGAATCGTTATATGAAATTCTCCTGAAAGTTGAATCATTGCAGTGTATCAGCTAAATAATAAGTGGTAGTGTGACTAGTAAAATTCGAGAGCTGATGGCTGACTCAGCAAGGTAATCTTCTTGTGTTATATATAAATTCGCAGAGAGCCCTGCAGATGTTCCTGTCGCTATGTCCCAATGAAATGGCCCCAAAAGACAAAATATTGGGAGTATTAAGTGATATTCCTAATTTTCTGAATAAAATTTCGAAGCAGTTTTTTCTTTGATTTTTGAATCGGTGACATGTGATAAGAAAATGGTCGATATGTTCAGGTTCGTTACAGCTTGAGCACAGAGGGGATGGCACCAGACCAGACCTGTTTAAGTAGAAATTAAGAGGTGGTACACGGCAACGTAATTTTGTTACCAAGACTTCCAATTTACGCGTGGGACACCATTTATTATTCCATGTGAATTGCAGGTGCGAGAAATCTGGATTCGGTATAATGGTTTTTGATGAGTCTTCAAGAAGGGAAAGTTTTCTAAACCTCGCTGCTGTTACATAAGCTGTAGGAGGCATGATTGGCACAATCGGAAGATCAAGAGATGTTCGCGCAAGTTTGTCAGCCATCTCGTTTATAAATATACTACGATGGCCTGGCACCCATATCATTCGCACTAGGCGAATGTTTGCTGGGATTAATGATTTTAAAGTCTCTAGTACTGCTGGTGTCGACGACGATGATAAGAATGAACACACTGAATACGAGTCAGTCACTATCACAGCTGTCGAATGAGTCGCAGGAAGTTTACGAATAGCTAGTATAACGGCCGTTAATTCCGCTTCAAATATTGGTGTATAATCTGGGAGGCGTAATGAAAATGACCAGAATAATGAGAGAGAAAAAATACCCACACCTGCCTTCTCGCCACTCATAGATGCATTCGTTGCAATTACTGTATTAGTACCTAATTGAGACAGGTGTTGTTCTAATAAACCAATCAAATATTTAGAGGGCAAGTGTTTAGCGTTCATGGGGAAGATATCATCAAATTCTATTTAGACTTGGCCGATTGGTGTGACAGGTGGTGTGATCTCGAATATATTAACATTTAAAGCATCTAGAAGTGTTTGAACAAATAGCACTTGGGGTTTATATACACGGGACCAATGCTCATTGAAGAAGACACCAGGCTCGGCAAAGAATACAAATAGTCGCCTTCTTAAAGTGGATTCAGAAAATTTTAAATAGGTGTTTACTGTTAAAATACGAAATCTGCAAGCAAGGGTGGGTATCCGAGCTTCTTGATACAAAACATTGTTAGCTGTGAATTTTGGCACACCTAAACAACTACGTAGGGCTTCCCGCTCTAAAAGAATGAGGGGGTTTATTTTGTATGCTGGTCCACCAGAGAATAGTACACATCCGAATTCAAGAATCGGACGAACGTACATGCGATAAATCATGATCATCGTATCTCTGCGAAGACCGGAACGGAGGCGGCTAAGCCTACTTATCATTCCAACAGCGCGTGTAGCCTTAATTTTAATATATTCAATGTGGTCACGCCAGCTCAGTTTTTGGTCGTACAGTACACCCAGATATTTAATACAATTAACCTGGGGTATTATTTCCTGATGGTACTGAAGAGAAATAGTAACTGGTGCGTCCAACGGAAAAACTATTAGAGCACTTTTAGTTACGTTCAGGTTCATATGAATTTTCTGAAACCAGGTTTCCAATGTTGCCAAATAACGCTGTAAAGTCAAATGTAGTGAATAAATATCGTTGTCAGATGCAAAGAACGCGATATCATCTGCATATACATATACGTGTACCTTATCACTCTGTGGTATTGAACTTAACAAAATGTTAAATAGCACAGGCGATAGAACAGAGCCTTGAGGAACACCTCTCGTTTGGCTACACTTCGGCGTGGAAATACCTCGTTGGAAGCAATAAAATTTTCTGTCTTTTAAAAATTCGTATATCCAATTTGTTATGTACTGCGGGAACGTAAGCTCTTTTAGGACATTGATAAGAATAGCATGTTCAACACTGTCATATGCCTTGGCTAAATCAAGGGTTACTAGGGCCGCATATTGTCGTCTGTGCCGAGCAAGCTTTATACGAGCCTCTAAATCAACATGCGCCCACCATATAGAGTAACCTGGTCTAAATCCAATCTGGCACGCACTGAGTATCGCATTATCTGTTATGAACTTCGTAACTCTAATGTAAAGTATTCTTTCTATTAACTTAACTACGTGTGATGTTAAAGCGATTGGCCTAATGTTATCTATCTGCATTCCTAGTCCCTGTTTTTTAAGAAGCGGTATTATTTTTGCAAGTCTCCAGTCAGGAGGTATCCAACTATTTTCAAGTGAATAGTTGACAACGTTAAGGAGGTCTTCAGGAGAGATGTCGAATAATATTTTTAACATTTCCGAAGTGACGCCATCTGGTCCAGGACCTGTGTTTGGCAGAATACGAACGACGTGCGCAAGTTCATCCATACTTACTTCAATAAAATCATTTCGGAATGACGGTTTTGTACACTTTATTTTGATTTGTGATGTAAATCTCTTCTCCAATTCTATTGCAATTTCCGTTAATGTATTTTCCAAATCAGTTGGAGAAAAAATAACTGAGTCAATATTTACGTGTGCTGTAATAGCTTTACGATTACGGAGAAATCTGAATAGAGCTTTCTTGTTGCCACTCTTGGATAAGTAGGTGTACCGTTTTTCTTCATAATCGTCTTTCGCTAATGAAACTGTTCTCCTAAAGGTAGCTTTAGCAAATAAATAATTTCTCCAATTAGTTGGACATTGGTTGGTGAGGAGTTTTTTCCATGCAGCGTTGCGGCGTCTATAATCTCTGGCGCAATCCGCATTCCACCAGGCAGATATGAATTTTCCCTTTGTTGAAGATATAGTGAACTGTGATTTTTTAATTGTACACTTTAAGGTGGAACAAAGGCTCATAGCTTTCATATTTGTTTCCATATTGGGCAAGGAAGACAGCGTTGACTGTAAGTTCTTTTTAAATTTAGAGTAGTTTACAAAACTTTGCACCTGGCGATCTACCGTCACTAAAGGAATGCTGACTTCAAATACCAGGGGGCAGTGATCACTACTTGTAGCAGTATCAAGAACAGTCCAAGACGATATTGTCACACTTGAGCTAGCAAATGTCAAGTCTAAGACGGACCTCGAATTACATCGAACGAATGTCGGAACTCTGGAGTTCCAACAAATAAGGTTATTCCGGTTAGTCCAGTCCCACAACCGTTTTCCTGATGAATCAGTGCGGAATCCCCATGAAACGTGATGTGAATTGAAGTCTCCCGCAAAGAGCATACTGTTTCTGCAAAACCTCGCAGTCACGTCAAGGGCTCTTTCATCTTGTATTCCAGCCGGAAAGTAGTTGTTGACTATAGATAGTGGCGCGCATCCGGGAAAGTGAACTTCCAGAACCATTACTTCATAATCGTGTGATATTTGTTGGTAAACTAAGTGTGCTTTATGGCAAATTTTGGATGAAATGAAAAACATTAATCCTCCACCACGTGAGTCTCGGTCAAGTCGAAAGCACTGATAGTCTTTTAGATGGAAGTTTTGATCAGCAGACAGCCAAGTTTTTTGTAAAATTATGACGTCTGGAGATTGTTGAGAAATTAGGTATAATAAGTCTGTAGTTGCAGAGAGAATTGAACGGCAGTTCCACTGAAGTACTTTAAGGTACCCTATGATGATAAGCAAGCAGTAGCAACTGCTTGATCTAAGATACTATCTTTTAAGAAGTCCGCTTTAGTCATTGGTTCCCTCATACTCTTTTTTGTTTTCGGATGAGAAGAATTATTAAGTTTGCTAGTGGGTGATCTGGTGCGTTTCAAAAGGCGAGCATCCATATCTACATCCCGATTAATTATTGATTCTGAATGAGATATACCTTCCTGCTCAGTTGTGTTAGGACTGGAAAGCATTGCCTCGTTATCGATAGAGACATCTGACTGATGTTCGGCAGGTTTACTAGTTGAGGCACTAGGAGGTTGGATAAGCTTAGTTATTCGATCAGATGCACCCGACATCTGTGAATCCATAATACTATTGAGTGAGTCGGACAGATTGAGTAAAAATTTTTCTAATACTTTTTCTACGGCCTTTTCTACCATAGCAGAAATGGACTGAGAAAGTGATGCATCCATAGAAAGAGGTGGACGAGCTGCTATACCGGCATAACCCTGACTCCTGCTTTGAATTTCTGCAATTGCTTCTCTACGAGAGCATCGTCTCCTTTCAATGATTTCAATCACCTGAAGTTCTTTTGATCTTGCAGGGCAGTTAGGATCGTCTGCAGCGTGATTTGCCTTGCACAAGCAGCATGTCTTATTGTCTGATTGACACTCAGCAGTACTATGACCAGCCCCGTATATGGCTCCGCATATGCGGCATCGAGTCTCCGATCGACAACCTTTAGTACTGTGTCCAAAGCGCCAACATTTAGCACATTGCAGCGGACGGGGAGCCAAAGCTTCGACCTTATAGATAAGCGGCCATGCCTTGATCTCCGAAGGGCGATCTGTACCAGCGAATGTGGCAATTACAGTTTCAGTGGGAACTTTCTGTTGGTTTTCCTGTTTGGTACAGCGGTAAACAGAAATAACACCTGCTGGGGAAAAGATGTCCAAGACTTCTGCTGGGCTTAGACTTGCGTCTACCCCCCGAACCAATCCTTTGCAGCAAGCTAGATGAGGTGGGATAAAAGAGCTCACCGGATGTGATGCAAAAGTAGTGCACTTCAGAAGGTCTTGGATGCAGGCCTTGTCTGGTGAGCAGCATAGTATCCCCCCGCGTCCAAACTGACGAACCTCTGTTATCAGTAGAGAGTGGGGAGTGATCGCACGAAGTTCCGTTTGGATTGTCTTGGGGTTTTTCATGCGGATGAACCCACCGGTGGTCGGCACCAAAGCGACAGGAACGCTACGGGTTCCATTGCGGAGAAATAACTCCAAAGGAAGATCTTGAGGGGGTACAGAGGCTGACCAGAGGGCAGGCCTCTGGCCCGGAGAAGAAACAGACATGAAATAAGAAGAAGTTACACTTATCAATGCACTGCAACAGTTGCGGAACAAGAGGTAGATCTAATAGAATAAAATAAAAGTAACCGCCGGCTACTTGACCGCAACCCTGAGGATGGAACAAGGAACGCAGCCGCAGGCACCCGATCGTAGGCTCGAGCTCGTAGGCTTCGTAGAGAACACCGTACGACCTTCTGCGTCTGCTTCCTCGTGTAACGCGTCAAAATGGCATCTGCTTGACCGTTGCTCTTGCCCGATCGGTTTTCATCGTAGGACCACCATCGCAACAGTCACCAATAAACCCTTTTTCAATTGGTGGAGGGTGCTGACATTCCCCGTCGCCTGAACCTGGGTGCTGCCATTCGCCGTCGCCTAAACCTGGAGCTCCGACTCACTCTCCCCGCTCGCCGTCTCCTCGCAGGCGATCTCTCTCCCCAATGCGTCCCCGACCCGCTTCCTCCAACCGGGAAAACTGAACGCCGCAGTTCCAGAGGCAAGAACTGCGCCGTCATCGAAATACCCAAGCGGTGGCGATGTTGCTTGCAAACGATACGTTTTCTTCTTCACAATATATATATATATATATATATATATATATATATATATATATATATATATATATATATTATCAAGGCATGTGCCAACCAACAAGCCCCCAACGGATCCTTCTATAAAATGAAAATGCGACGCGAATGCCAAAGTGAGGCTTACCTTTCCACCGATATCTCCATGAAGCTGTCCTCTTCAGTAACAGACCTGATGGAGATGATTGACGTCGTATCCTCTTTGCTATTTTCTGCTGGAAAGGCAAAAAAAGAAACAAGAAACGGCAGTGATATTACCGCGTAATCAAGAGGGCGAAATCGACAGTTTAACAACGAGGGAAGGTAGAAAAAGACACGCGTAGCGACAGTCGATGGTACGAAATGGCAGGCTTACCACGCTCTGAGGTTTCGAGTTGGGAAGGTGAGCTGACTTCTGGAATTGTTGTAATGGCGTCATGCGTGACGACTATCACCGGCTCTACGTCTTTTAGTTTCAACAATAATGACTGCAATTCAATGTTTTTCTGAAACGAAACGGGGTGGGGGAGGGGGAAGAGAAATGCGCATGAGTAAACTACGCAGCGTCTACACCTTGTACTACCGAAGCCAGGCAAGTTCAGCACGTGTCATTTCCGGCGTTCAGGGTGTTAGCGTTAGTGTTGCTACAGGAGGGTTTGGGCCGTACAAAGAGGATTTAAAAAAATGTCCGGAGTGGAAGCTCCCGCAATGCCTTGCCAGCAGAAGTAAAGCCAGCTTTTGCCCCTACCAAGATGTCGAAAACATGCCCTTTTCTGGTACTGCCCACTTGGAGATCAAGTGGCTTCGGTATGTTAGTGTAAATTCTACGTCAGTTCTATGTTGAAATATAGTTGTTCCCGACAAAATAACACACAGAAACGTCTATGGTTGACTGAATTTCTCAATAACTTTGCCTCCAATTAGAGGCTTACTAAAGAAAATTAGGAACACTAAGACACACTTGGAGCACTATGTGACCCAGAAAAGTTTCCACATTACACTCGTTGGGCGTGCGAGGGAAACGCTCCGTTATTAGTCGCTGAACGAAGATACTTTATCATGCCCCTAGTAAGATGGCCGCCGCAGCCACCATCTTACCAGAGGCACGGCTTCACTCCTAGGCAATAATTTCCACCCCAGCAATTTTTTAAAAAAATTCTCCTCAGACCCTTGACATGTTGAGAACCGGTAATAGCCCTGCTTCAGCGCATCCCTTTGTGTCAGGAAGCTGCGTCACCATGCAATATGACGATTCCTTGCAGGTGGTCATGCCTGTCTAAAGCAGTTTAATGGACGAATGGTTTGCCGACGCATATAGTATGCGCAGGAGGCGACAGCTCTCAATTATGTCCTGGGTAATATGATAGATATATCCAGGAAACTCGTCTTTTTTTCGTCTAGTTTACTGGCTATGACTAGCATTTTACCGAGAACATGATTATGAATTTAGTTTAAGGGTTTGAAAATGGCGCTGTGTACGCCAACGGGCGTGAATCAGGAATGGGTTGACGTTCATTGGTTTAGGGTTTCGCAGAACGTTCGCACTCTAAAACACTTCTGGCACAATGTTACTAAAGAAAATCTGCGCGAAAGCTCCCTTGGTAGTCGTTTAAATGATGTACACGTAAGTGTATAGTGCTACCACCTGCAAGACTGTGGTTGCAGCCTTCCTCGGTCCGAGTTGACGACGTGAATGCGGCTGAAAGAACTGAAATGCTGGAAGGCAGCTGTTTGGTTACAGGTGCTTCTTACTTCATTATGCCAATTAAAAAAACGAAGAAAATATTCATCAAGAAGTTTGTTGTTTTTCGCTGAAATGCGTCTTTCATAGACTCAGTTGGTGGTTGATATGACTTCACTTCTGGTAGTGGGGTACGCAGTTGATATGGACTACTGCTACTGTTAGCTTTAACTTTGCCATTGAGGCTGCCACCACCGTGTTGCATGCGTCTTGAACGGTTTCTTTATTCTACTAGCAAGCACGAATAGGACTTGACACAAACGTCATAGGAATACTTCTCAGGCACTGGACATCAGCGATGTTTGCGGTAGTCTGCGTCTTCATTTCGTACCCATCGTTTAAACACCACTTCTGTGTCGCATACAACAGTGATTGACTGCGATAAAGTGTTCGCGTTCCGTCTTTTTCTGGACTTTGTTTAAGCCTTTGAATGTCCTGCTTCTTTGGTGTCAAGTGTAGGTTTGACACTGACGTTCATCCTGTGGTATTCTACGCTTAGGATGACTTGTCGGCCTTTTACCTCTACCCTGATAAAACTCTTGTATTCGATGCTCCTGAAAAAAAAAACATAAAGCGACCACATCCCTATTGAAACAATCCATATGCGATGTCCAATAATTCCGTATGTTTCCGTATGAATGCATATGTTTCCATATATATTTTTCATATATTCCCATCAGATTCTTACGGAAACATACGGAAATATTGGACATCGCATACGGATCGTATCAATAGGGATATAACCATGCATGGCAGTATGGGAGAAGGGGGAGGGGGATGTGAAAGGAGATTCATTACTTCTTCTAGTCGCTGCCTGCAGCGCATGTTCTCGTCCTGCAGTACTTTGATCCTGGTGAAGAGGCTTTCGTCGTCCGAATCACGCCTCGGCTTCGGCGGCTTCAGGGTGGCCCGAACGCGGTGTTCGCCGGCCTGCGGGTTGCGCCGAAGCTCCACAAGCTGCGATTCAAAGAACGCCAGACAGCGGGCACGGGGGTTCACTGAGTGCGCGAAGTAACTGATAGATAGTATATCGTCAACCTGAAAAAAAGATATATTACGCACGAGTACGAGTCAGCGAGTGAAACAAATAACGACCCCGTGACCAGCTCTTGTAATCATAGGCGCGAGCGGCCGGGCCAATTCTTTTAACGTTACACTGAATTTGAACAGCAGATCGTATCTGTAGTTTTCCGCTGGGAGCCCCGCCGCGGTGGTCTAGTGGCTAAGGTACTCGGCTGCTGACCCGCAGGGCGCGGGTTCGAATCCCGGCTGCGGCGGCTGCATTTCCGATGGAGGCGGAAATGTTGTAGGCCCGTGTGCTCAGATTTGGGTGCACGGTAAAGAACCCCAGGTGGTCTAAATTTCCGGAGCCCTCCACTACGGCGTCTCTCATAATCATATAGTGGTTTTGGGACGTTAAACCCCACATATCAATCAATCAATCAATCAATCAAATCAGTTTTCCGCTGGGAAGCTGTTATGAAAAAAAAAGGGGGGGGGGTATAAACACTGCTCTCTGGTGTCCTCCGGTAACTCATAAACTACGACTAAGTAGGACCCGAAATGTCGGGCCCCTTCATTTCAGCAGCGAAGCTCTTGTAGCTGGCCTTAGTTTTTGTGCTGTGGTCAGAAAACTGCTCAGGTGGGTATGTGCCACAGGAATCGGGGGAATCCGGAGTACAGCGGCTGCCAGTATCCAAAGAAAATGACCACGTGAAACAGAGAGAGAGTGAGTGAAACGACTCCACTTTGTCCACGATAGGTGCGAGTTAACTCGACGTCAGTTGGCTAGAAATATAGAACGAGAGAGAAAGGGCCATAAACAAAGAGGAAGGGAAAGTAGAGAGAAATCAAGGGGACAAAGCCAAGAAAAGATAGAAAAATACAGAGCAGTACAGGAACAGCAAGAAAAAAAAGGAAGGACAGACAATGGTCAAAAGATTGAGAAAGAGAGATGAAAAAATTATAAACAGCTAAAAATACAAGAAACGGAGAAATAGATACAAAAGAAAGAAAAAACAAGAGAGAAAGAAAAAAGAGAGAGAAAGAAAGAAAAACAGAAAGAAAGAAAGAAAGGGAAGATAGACTACAAGCAAAAGATTGAGAAAGAGAGACAAAATTTATAAACGGCTAAGTATACAAGAAAGGAAGAAATAGATACAAGAGAGAGAGAAAAAGAGAAAAAGAGAGAGAAAAGAAATAAAAACAAAGAAAGAAAAAAGGAAAGAAAGGAAGGAAAAAAGAAAGAAAGAAAGGCATGGAAGGCCGACCGCTCGTGCTCTCCCTTCAGGCTTTGCCCCACTAGTGCGAAGCTGTCATATTTATTTGAGGTAAAAAGCTTTTTCTTTCATTCAGTACTTTGGTCGGTATTTCCATGTTTCAGTTACAGAACGGGTTTTACCATCTGCTTATCGACCTGTTCACAACAACATACGTGCTCGAAGACGAATGCTACTTTCTTATGACTCTAAAGCAGATTTGTGGCGAGAATCCTGAACTCTTCGGCGCACACAATAAATACGCTTGGGACAACTGCCGCATTCAAGTTTCTCTAGTGAGAGTGCGTCAAACTATACAAGTTCGTGATGCTGCAGACCGGAATGGGGTTTAATATTTGGAAAACTTGAAGACAGCCAAAAGCTGTGCTATGGCCAAATATAGACCTTGTTAGCAAGAACCACAAACACTCAATGTCGGTGCTAGACCAGCCCTCTAAAAAATGGAGTATTTGGGAGTAGTTCCGCTACTCAACAATAATCGTCATCTGGCTTGCTAGCATTACCTTTTTTGAAAACCCGGCTCTCGCCACTTTCCTGGTGGGAATGCTATGTTACACTTAGAACGCACGGGTCGTTCATGAAAGCGACCTATACCGAAACCGCGATTATAGCACGAGGAAAGTAGTCGAAGTGGATGGAGATTATTGTTTTGTATCAAAAAAGACTCTTAAAATACTTGATTTTTTTTAGAGTGAGGTAATAAAACATACATACAGAACCCAGGCAGGGATGAAGACGACATACGTAACACAATTAAAGACATTCAGTACAATGTTTACGTGATGATGGTATCGCATTGAGATCGACAATATTTTGTGAACCTCCTCGAAGTACGCCATCCTCACGTAACCATGTATAAAATTTCTTTTCTTTTTTCTTAGGCAACCTTGTTCTAGCCGTGACGGTCCTCCGCGTTGATCCGTACTTGTCCAAGTTAAAAGACCTTGTCACCCTGAGATTCAAGCTAGCAGTCGCGTATGTTGCAAAGTACCCGTCGTCCTGCATTGATTCTGTATTGCAGCCACGCTGCAACAACGGCAGCTTTTGACATTTGCGTGAATTCGTATGCAGCGATTCTGATTGCAGCAACTACAAAATCTCATCGCACGCTGAGTTGACAAAGTAAATAAAGACGACACAAGGTGTCAGCGCATGCGTCCTCGACGCCGTCAACACCAAACGAAGCACGCCACTTCACGAGCACTTCACTGGCAAACCACAACCACCAGATGCCGTACCAAGCTGGTGCGCTTGTGAGAGTGCTCGCAGACAAGCATGAGTGTGTCGATGTGTGTGCAGCAAGGGTGGTGGTGGTGGAGGCATGCAGGATTCGGGGAGTCCAAGGAAGGGTAACAATACTGACTGTTGGCCTAGTTGGTACTTGCTTAATGACATGCTTTGGCCGCAAATAACACACACACACAAAGTAAAGGAACACTCAACGACAAGCACAAGCACAATCGCTGCTTGTGCTTGTCGTTGAGTGTTCCTTTACTTTATGTGTGTGTGTTATTTGCGGCCAAAGCATGTAGTTATCCAAGGAAGGGCCAGGTTCGATCACATCTGCCGCTATATCTTAGCGGCTAACGCGTTGCCATACATCTTGGCCTCACCCCAACGCCTCTCCCTTCGTACTGGGCATTACGAGAAGGCAGCCGCACTACTGCCTTCTCGGCCTCCTGTTTCTGCCGTTCATCAACTGAGTGGAACGGCCTGCCCCGTTCTATCACTGGTATCACCTGCCCATAATCATTTGCAGAGAAGCTTAAGCACTAATTTAATCTTATGTTTATATGTGGTTACTAACTATATGCATATCTGGTTGATGTGTATAATTACAAATGAGTATATATTGTTTACAAATAACTTTTTGTATATATATATAATTGTGTATTATCATTATGTATATATGTCGCCCAATTTTAACCCCACCCCTTATGTAATACCCCTCTTGAGGGGGCGCTTAAGGAAATAAAAAGCGAGGTAAAGTGAAGTCCTGCAAAGCTCGACGACCCGGGTTCGATTCCAATGCCTACGTAACCTGCCTTTCGAAGCATATAAGATATGCAACAACATTGGTGTGTTTGGATTTAGGTCCCCTGCGTGGCGCTTTCGGGACGGTGTTTCTGACGATCACGTTGTGACTTCGGCAGTCTCGACATTATGCTTTAAAATTTCTATCCTGTTGGCCTAAACATCACATTTAAGGTCGCACAAGTTGCGCTAACCTGTCTTTTTCGAACCCCACCGCAACCTTTTTTTTACTATTATAGCATGACAACCCGCTTCGTAAATGTTTATTAATAATCTACATAATCGAATTGGTATTTGATTAAGGGCTAACGCCCGCGCTCGCACATCAAATGTTCGCCGATCAGAAAGGATGACTGCTCCGAAATAATCATGACAGCGACAGTACACATCGCAGAAAAGTGTATTTATAAAACGTGCCAAGATCACCGCCCACATAACGACATATGCAACAAAATAGAATAAAAATTGTAAGCAGCCAAACGTATATCACCTCCTATGAATTGAATCCACGTACCGCGTACTTGTCGGTTCCATAGATTGCTGCAGCACATCTCTTGCAGATAGCGGGTGTTTTGCATTGTTAACGAGGATGCACGCTTAATCGGCTTATTATGTTAATGTCTGACCGGAGGGCTCCGATGAAACTTATAGTTAATAACGGCGCGCGTATGCAGTAATTGTACTTGATGCCCTTGCTTCTGCAGGACGCATCGTTTGAGGTAACGACGCCATTCCTCTGATACTTTGCTAGAACCACCGATGCGGAGAAAACTCGGATGAGTTGTCAATTCACGCTGCTTCATGGTTCCCAATCAGCTAATTGCAGTTGCGAGAACAACTTGTGCGTTCGAGGACGTTGATTGTTTTTTGAAGCTGCGCGAGGCGACACTTTTACCTCCCTTCGTGTTAATGGGCAGAAAACATACTTTGTTTTACCCGGTCCTGCTACACTTAAAACAAGCTATATTTATTTTCGTGCGAGTTTTCTTTAAAAGGAAAGATGCCCTTTCAGTGTTGGAAGCGTGGGGAGATGATTTTGATCAGCGGAACCGCGTTGACAAACCTAAAGACCTCCGGTAAAGTCGTATGAAAGTGGATCTGTGAATTGTTGGTGTTATAGATTCATGTCGTACATTATTTTAAGGAGTCTGCACTACTTTGAAGTATGCCTTATACGCTTCTAGTGAAGCTGCTAGGGTAATTCACCAGCCATGCCCACCCCTTTTCTGGCAGTGCATCACAGCATCAACTAGATGCTGAATTAGGTCCATTTTATAAGCCACACATTAAAAGCACACTTCCAAATGCTATCCGAAGCCTAGCGAGCTCAAACTGAAAGAAAAGGCTGTTATACAGCAAAATGCGCTATGCTGTTCTGATTGCAATTATTAATGTTTTATTTTAACCTGCCCCTGATAAATAGATTTTGTCACCTTTCTAGTTTGTGAACAATTTATTTCGACGAGAAGGCTTTTATTTGATTTTCCAGGAGACGATATAAGCTCGGGTTAAGCTCTCGATAAGCTCAAAACTACAATACGAATGCGCAGAAGGCACGTACTCTGTAAAGTTTTCCAAAGACATGTCAAAGCTGCAGGGGAACACTTATTGCGCTATGGCATCCAATTTGCCGTGGTGCTCGGTCACACAATGTCTTGTCTATTTTTTTATATTCTGTTCGTTTAGCTAACTCATTGCAATCACGCAAAAAGCCATTGCACATTCGATGCTCGCATCCGTCGCCATCTTCGCCTTTTAGTTTCTTGGTACGATTCCTGCTTTATCTGGTTAACTAAATCTGCAAATTGTGAAGCGATGTCCATGGGTTGGTGAACTTTGGCATCCTACCAAGCGTAATGCAGCCGTCATACAAGCAATAGACACGAAGACTGAACGGGAAGCTTCAGTTAATGCCCATCACATTTATATCCAGCGCCTGTCCTATTAACGTGGCTCTTGTGTTGTTGTTGCCTTGCGTTTGTTAAGCTGTACAATACTGGCGTAGCTATAGGGGGGGGGGGTGTTCAAACATTGCGAATTTTCTCTCTTTCACGCGTGTTGGTATAATACCCGCAGATTCGCATAAATACAAACGCAAACCTATATAATCAGTGGTCGAGCCCCTCGCCCCGTAAAAAAAAGCTCCAGATACTTCCTCTACGCAAAAGTTTATTCACTACTATCCCAACTAGCCCAAATTTCTGCGTTGAATAGTGTGAAGCGTGAGCTCATAGCAGTGTTTCTAACGAAGTACTAAGGCCCTTACCCATGATAGCCCGTCGAGTTTCCAATGACTTCCGTTGAACTCAACGCTTCACTCAATGATCAGCTGTTACTTGCGCAAAATGAGACAACGGACGAAACAGACACGAATGGTCTGTTTCGACCGTTGTCACAGAAACTTTGCGCTGGAAGTAACTGATCATGGAGTACTCAACAGGCTCAAACCCACATGTTGTTAAGCTTAATTCAAGGTACGCGTTAAGCCTTCTTTTGGCGGTGCAGAAAACTCGGTGTTCACTCAAGGTCTACGTCAAGCCTCCTAGCGGTGCCGAAAGCTCCGTGTTCCCTAAAGGTCAAGCTTCCTTCCGCCCGTGCAAAAAGCTAGGTGTTCACTCAAGGTCTACGTCAAGCCTCTTTCTGGCTGTGCGAAGAGCTACGTGTTCACTCAAGGTCTACGTCACAGCCTCCTTCCGGCGGTGCGGAAAGCTCGGTGTTCACTCAAGGTCTACGCGAAGCCGCTTTATAGTGGTGCGGAAAGCTCGATGCTGCGGCGCTAACTTGCAAGAGGTGGGCAAGTGGCGAGGCGGTGAACTGGGGTGAGGGGAAAAAGGGCGTCCGCAGAGTGGGGTGGGATGCAGGCCAGTGCGTTGAGTGAGTGGAGTGAGTGAGAGGCACGGACGGAGAAAGAGAGAGAGAGAAGGGAGCCACACGTAGAGCGTTGTGTGAAATGGGCTCACCAGTCTCACCTTGGGTACAAACACGAGGCAGAGCGTGGTGGTGGAACAGAAGATGATGAACACTGAGATGATGATGAACGCGGCGTCCTGCTGGTCGCGCAGCACGAACGAGATGGCCGCGCCGATGGTGCACATGATGACCACGTTGTACACGCTCATGCCCACGTATTTGGAGTCGTTGAGCGCCGGTATGCTCACGTGGCGGGTCTCCCACGCCAGGAAGCAGCCGAACGCCTGCGCGCGCGTCAAAGAACAGCGGTCGTTACATGGGGTGCACAAAAGGGAAAGGCGTGAAAGAAAGGCACGGAGGTGAACAAAGCTGTGTTATGTTGACTAATTCTTAATAAGCAAAGGGAAAAAGACTGAAAAATTAGGATGAGACCATTTCCCACCTCACATGCCCGGGTAAAAAAAAAACAACGACCGTAGCTGGCACTATAGTGGAGCAAGGGCATTGTGAGGCTGATCGGTCCCTATCTGGTCTTAACCATGCGACGTGATGTCAAATTTCTACGAAGTGATATCAAACGATGCTAAGTTAACCAAAGTAATGGCAAGTGATCCAAGCCGCTGCCACCACGCGCCGGATTCATACAAAAGAAACGAGTGCATGCGAGGTTGTGACGTCATGTCTGGCGTGACTGAGCTGTTGCGTGCAGTGTCCAGGGATGGTGGCGCAGCAGAGCGGGAGCCGGCGAGGAAGGCACACAGGTGTGCCGAAGTAATCGTGCGTTGCCAACGTGCGGCTACGTCATAACGGTGCGGAATTTCTTGTTTAGTTGTTGTTGTTCACTTTGGAGAAGTTACGACCGGCTTAAACAGTTCCTCTGTTAACAAGCTCAAGTGTTCTCGCAGGTTAGTGCGTCTCAAGAAACGCAGTAAAGCGTTCGTAGCATTGTACATCGCAGATGCACCGAACCATGTTCCTGAAGCGCTTCGCTTCCGTTAAAGCACCTGACATTTGAATTATTTATGCTCTACAGAGGGCATCGTTGTATTTTAGAATAATGATGAGTGCTACCAATTTCCTATAACTTTCCTGCTTGAACTGCATACGATTTAAGCACTTAGAAGAGCATGAGTGTAGAAGCACATAGACGCGTAATCGCTTGCGCGTACAAGTTTGGACTTCGATGCGACGAGAGGTGGTGCTTGGAGTTTTCTTTGGTTCGCTGCCACGTTGTCTTTCGTGTCTCCTATATACGCTTGTGTAGAGGCCATGGAATTCATGAAGCGCAAGAGGCCACAAAAGCACAAGTTTCACGAGTATTCGTTTTACTGTTACGTTAAAAAAATTTTCAGTCGTGTTTCCGGCTGATACGAAAAGGGTGCTCTCTGTTACATAAAAGTTATATATTGTAATTTTCCATAATCATCACCATCCCTATACGTACCATGAGCAGTCCTTTGTAAGCGTATATTGAGCCCAGGAAGATGGTCATCTTATGGCTCTGGCAGAACTCCATTTCTGGAATGACCGACACGTCCTCGTTGCCTTGCGACGCCTAGGGAGGAAGAGTAGTGAAAAAGAGTGAAAAGGAAGTCAGTCACCAAGACATTAATTTCGTTTTCACAGAAGCATCGCTATAGCGAACGCCCAGAAGTACAGTCAATTCGAATGTAACGACGAAATATTCTACGCAATGTGGCACAAAATCACAACTTTTATGGCTCAACGAGCTATACATTACTGTTCTACAGAAAGCGTAATTTGGGTGTCCACGTGAGACAACGATTATCTCGTGTGTCTCTCCTTGAGTTATTCCACCTCGCTCAGAAGGAGATCAACAATAATAATCGTGCTATTAGCGTGACATAGCACAGTTTTCTGAAGTGGAAACGAAAGTAAGCCACATTATAACTATTAGGCGGCAGAAAGACACCCGAAATACTTTTTCTTTGGAGTGCATAAAAGTTCCATAATTTAAAAAAAGAAAATGTACATAGAAAGGGAGTTTGCCTTTTTCTGATGTGATTAGATAGATAGATAGATAGATAGATAGATAGATAGATAGATAGATAGATAGATAGATAGATAGATAGATAGATTTTCGAAGTGAGATTTTTTTTCGACGCTGTCTTCAAACTTATTTGGCAGCGGCTTCGCACCAATTTATTCAAAAGACGCAGAACCCACCCCTGGTCACAAAGAAAAATAAGGGAAAAAATTGAATGACTTGCCATGTGAATCACGGCCCGAGCTGAATACTGTCTCGAAACATCCAGCCAATGGCCGGCAAGGAATGTCCCGTTTCCTTCCTCCTTAACACATTTACAGCCCACTTCATATAATCGCGTTTTTAAGGCTTCTAGGCTACACGCACGCATTCAATTAATGCCTCCCGCCGTTATTGATTGGTCTAAAAACTTCACTAAGGAGAAGAAGAAGAACAAAAAAGAAGTTGAAAAAGCAGTGCCATAAAACAAGAAAAAAAATTTAAAAAATGAAGAAACGAAAGTTTCCTGAGCCTCGTGGGAATATTGCTAAGCACCATCGCCGCGAACGTATTTTGAACGCCCCGGTCCCAGACGTAATCAATCAGCCCTTTTTATCTTATTTGATCGCGCACTAAAGCCTGTTTGCATGCTGCTTTTGCCCCGATGCCCGCGTTTTTTCACTCCGCTCCCCACTTTCTCTCCCCTTGAATGTTTTGTTTTTCCCTTGTTCCCCAGAGGCGTCCATACTCGCACTCTCGATTTGACTAAATCTGTGCACTGCAGCGGTCACCATCCGACTGCATTTTCGAAGGCCTGAATGCACGAAGCCTTTTTTTTGCAAATGATCCTTGCTATTCGCAAGTCGCCTCCTGTGGTAACACTCCACAGATCTGTAACACTCCACAGATCTGTAACACTCCACAGATCTGTAAGGACATCTCGCCCTTGCGCACAATACCAATATGCACTTGTTTGCTCATCGTACACTGGCTTGTAGCATAGCTTGGGCACCCGCCACGGTAGCCTAGTGGTTATGGAGCTCGAACGCTTACACGTAGGTCGTGGGTTCGAACCCCGACCGCGGCGGTCACGTCTTCGATGGAGACGAAAGTTCTCGAGGCTCCTGTACTTAGATTTAGGCGCACGTTAAAGAACCCCATGTGGTGCAAATAGCCGGAGTCCTCTACCACGGTGTCTCTCATAATGATGTAGTTTTGGACTGTTAAACCCCAACAAATAATGTTAAACATGGTTCGAAAACACACAAAGACAAAGGTGGAGTAACAGACGCGTCCGTCAGTTACTTCATTTTTGTCCCCAACTGAACGCATTATGCTAACAAGCCGGTTGAGTTACATACAACTACATTTAGGTTCATGTGAGATGATTACGGAACTGGACGCGGAAAGCGTAAGAGTAGATCAGAAAATTAATATGCACAAAAATAAATAATGTGCAACTGTGTTGGCAGAAAACAGAACTTTGCGATAATTGCTGAGACGCTGGAAGTTGTAAAGACCTAATTAGGATATGTAGGAACCGTGGAGCCGAACCATGAGAGTGAAATAACTAGAAGAATAAAAATGAAGCGGATCGAATTCAGCAAGAATACTCATATGATGAATGGCAATCTGCCCCTAACCCCCAATTGTATATAACAGCTGCATCTTGCCAGTACTTACCTATGGAGCAGAAGCCTGGAGGATTACAAAGAAGGTTCGGCTCAAATTGACGACGACGCGGCAAGCGATGGAAATAAAAATGATAGGTGTAACCTTAAGAAACAAGAAGAGAGCAGAGTGGGTTAAAGAACCAGGGTTAAGGATATCATAGCTGAAATCAAGAAGAAGAAATGGACATTGACCGGGAACGTAGCACGTTGGCCGGATAACCACTGGTCATTAAGGGAAACTCACTGGATTCTCAGAGAATGTTAACGCACGAAGGGGAGATAAATATGTCGATGAGAATAAAAAGTTCACAGGTATAGCGTGGCAGTAGAAAGCACAAGACCAGGTTGATTGGCGGATCATGGTAGAGGCCTTTGTCCTGCACTAAGCTTTGTCAGGCTGCTGCTTCTGCTGCTTCTGCTGCTGCTGATGATGATGATACGTGCGGCAAAATTTTGTAAATACATCGCAAGTGATCCTCGCCTCCCGCCCTTGAGGTCTGTGTTTGACTACGAAGCCTTGAAAAATATTTGGTGACTGTTTGTTTCCTTCTGTCGCCCTAGCGCGTTTCAAAACATTTACTCACAGTGGCACATCAAGGAATAAAGAAAAAAAAAACATCACTACGAAAAAATATGGGCACATCAGGGTGACCGTTGGATAGTGCATTAACCGTGTTTGAATTGGGTGAATTCAACAGTTTTTAAGTTATATATATATATATATATATATATATATATATATATATATATATATATATATATATATATATATATATACATATATATATATATATATATATATATATATATATATATATATATATATATATATATATATCTATATATATATATATATATATATATATATATATATATATATATATATACAACGAGCAAGAATGCGATTCTTATTCCTTTTTTATTTTCACGTACTTGCCGGCTTTTTTGATAGTAATGTTTATAACAACAGAGAGATGAGTGTGTAGTTGGCGCGTATCCATGCTGGAAGACAGGGTGCGTTAGTGATAAGACGGCATTCACGGTGTCTTCACTTCTTTCTTGCGTCCGTGTTGGTACGTTTAGTCCTTTAGCGTAAAGCTTAGTCGCTCGTTTACATCAGTTATTCAGAGCATCCGGAGAACTCCGAAAGAGCCAGACGAATGTACCATGAGATTACCCATCCACCTGATTGAAGGCTGAATGACGCCGCGGCCCAAGCTTCGACGAGTGCTGCACAGTTTAGTACGAGGCGTTAGTGCGCGTGTGTTTGTGGGAAGGGGCTTACACACAGTTCAAGCATTTGCTTCTCTTCGGGAAAGTTTTCCAAGGCAATCCGTCACGACGTGCGCCTCGGGCCCGTGTTGGCACTTATCGCCAGTGAATTTTCGAAATATGGTAATGCGGACATGTTTTCTCGGAGCGCACGCCGAAATCGTTTGCCCGTCACCTTACAAAGTCCCCGCCCCCGTCCCACCTCTTTTCACTTCTCACACTTCTCACCCATATTTCGCATTTATGCTCTAACTTCTGGCAAAAAAAAATTGCCCGCAGCTTCCCTCGGGGGAACACTGAGGAGGATGCGGAGCATATAATTGGTTAACGGGGTGTTAAAGTGCGACTTACTTGGGTCGATGGCTAAATTGGTTAACGTGGCTGTGAAATGGGGTGTTAAATTGCGACTTACTTGGGTCGATGGCTAAATTGGTTAACGTGGTTGTAGGAGGGGGTGTTAAATGAGTGAACACGTACACACGTATGCGAAAGGGCGGCGCTGGTCGAAGGGACGTCGATCATTGTGTTTGTGGATTCGTTGGCATTCATTTCACGGCGACTTCGGACGTCGACGCGCCGTACAAACCAACGGACGAGCGGCAACTGAGCGAGCGAGCGCCGACCTTGAGTATATATACAGCGCGACGGCGCATGTGCTGTCAGCTGTCAAATGTTCTCGAAGGAAAAGCGCGCGCGCGGCACAGATGGCGACGGCGCGACGGCGCATGCGCTGTCAGCTGTCGAATGTTCTCGAAGGAGAAGCGCGCGCGGCACAGATGGTGGGTGACGGCGCGACGGCGCATGCGCGCGCGTCAGCTGTCGAATGTTCGAGAAGCGGTGCGGACGGCGCGGACGGCGCACTACAAGGCGCGAGTATAAGATGCTTCCGCATCTAAAAAAAAAATCACCGCACATCCACGGAGTGAATGAGGAGGAGTGGGGCGAAGCGTCCGACCGTTGTCCGTCTGCCCGTCTGTCTGTCTATCGAAACATGTCGAACGACGCGAGCGCCTTCTAGTGAACGCTTCGCATACAAGGGGTGGCTACGAAAGACAAGCGTACGCCTTAAAGGAGCCCTCTAACGCTTGAAAACATCGGTGCCGACTGCATAACTCGTAGTGGCGATCGCCAGAACTACTGCAAGCGGGAAATGACGCCGGAAGGTTGCCGTGATATGATTGGTTAAATGTAACGTTAAATGTGATCGTGGCATTGTATCAAAATAGGGATTGCTATTGAATGAATTTTTTCATTAGCATGATTGTTCACTCAAAGCAACAGGGAATAAAGCTTTTCGACTTCTCCAGTTCGAAAACTGCAGAGGTGGTCATAGAATGCACGGAACGCCATGTGCTGGAGGAAACGCCGGCAAACCAACACCACCTAGACAATTCAATAGTCTAGGAGGTGGGCAAACGCGCCAGCGACGCTCATATATTAAAGTTTTTCTCCTCCTCTGGGCGCCGTTGTTTGAAGAAACTAAAAGAAAGGAAATCGTCATTGCAAAAAAAAAAAGAAATCAGTAAAGCTACAAAACAGTATAGAAGCGTTCGCGAGCTGGCTGGTGGTAGGTGGTAAAAAACATTTATTTCAGAAAAAGTATACTAGAGAGTGCCGACGTGGCCCATCGGCGTGCTAGAGTGGCAAGACCCTATTCCGGGACGCCAGTGGAGCTGGAAGCTGCCCGTGCGCGCTCCACCAAGGAGCGTTGTGCAGCCAAGGTAGAGCAGCCGAGCAGGTGCTCCTCCCAAGGCTCTCTAGTTTGGATAGGAAAAGGGGGTGAGAAAGGGACGGGATTAACTGGGCACGATGCTACGACGTGATATGTGTCGGCGAGGACATGACAGGTCGAGCAGGTGCCATTGATTTCCGGCAAAAAGTGCCTGGCGACCGCCGGACTGATAAAGGTGTTTGTCTGCAGGCGGCGTAGCAGTCGTTCGTCCGCTTTCTCCAAACCGCGTGCGGGGTCCGGGTAGAGGCGGCGCGAAGCCCGGTAATAAGCCAAAATTTCGCGAAAGCGCGTCAGGTTGGTATTGCCAGATTCCGTCTCGGGACATGGAGGGGCAACGGCCCGGACAGGAGAAGCGCGGGCAGCGGCATTTGCCGCCTCGTTGCCGGGCAGGCCCGAGTGGCCTGGGGTCCAGACTATACGAATGGGATGAGGGTTAAAGCGCCAAGAGGCTGCCTGTAGCAGGCTAGCCGCCAGCGGGGCAATGGAACCCTGAAGGTACTGAGAACAGGCCGAGCGCGAGTCCGTCAGGATGGTGCGTGAGGCAGGGCGAGAGGCACCCAATGCTATGGCAACCTCTTCAGCGTGCGTTACTGTGTCTGTTCGAAAGGAGAGGCCATCTACGTGTTTGCTCTCTGTAATCACGGCAGCCGTGAAGTGACCCGAGGGGGAGGGACGCGAGCTGGCTTGTTCCGCCCGTGTCATTCCCTCTTCAAGTACCACATTGTTTGTCACCATCGCAACGGCGTCCTTAACACGCTGGACGTAACAGGCAATATGTCATGCGAAGTTTCTGTACGGTAGGGCTTTCAGTTCATTTCATTGGGCAGCCTTCCGACGTCAGAGGGCGAAGGAAACACGGTAAAGTGAGCCCGCGAAAATCGAGTCGAGGGTAAGCATCCATTTCTTTGTGCTTTGATATGTCTAAGCGGAATAACTTTGCACTGCGTGGCCCTATCACTGTCGTTCTTGAGGTACTTATCTTCTAAGTCGTCAGTGTACGCAACCATCTGAAAAAAAAAACTCATCTAAAACAATGAAGTTGTGAAAACTGTTAGAGGACCCCTTTAAGGAGCGCGCCGCTATAAAGTGACTGGCGGCTTTCTATTGATACCTTCACAGCGGTGTTTATAAAAAGTGATTATTGATTTAGAGTACTTAATACTCTACTACGGCAGAGCTTAAATTCGTCCAGTGGGCCTCAGACGTGGCGACTGGCTGAAGGTCAGCAGTGTTGTCGATGGAGCCCCCACAGCATTCCGAAGCCGCCCCACCATGAGTAAGATTGCTGATCGGTCACTGTATCGAGGAATAATCCTCAGAAACCTTTTGCGTTAAGAAAAAAAAAGGTGTTAACGATTTAGAGTACTTGATACTCTACTACGGGAGAGCATAAAGCCGTCCCCATGCTTGGACCCGAATCGGAGAGCGATTTGTGAGTGTGCACGAGCTACATGCAGTGCTGGCACACGTCACATCGAAGGGTCTCCGCATTTGCACCAGTTTACTCTTCAGGTTTTGTCAGCTTATGTAGCTATGTATGGCAATCGCAGCAGCATGAATCGCGACTTGTATAGTCCTTCGGTTGTTCTTGATATCGTTTATGCTAACTTCGCTAAATGTAGTTTGAATTTTGCATTTTCAAACGTGGTCATAATGAAATGAAAAGCTACTACCGAAGGCAGTTCGGTAGGTCGCTGATTGGAATAGGCATCAGGACTGCACGTTTCAGCTTCGCTGGTTAACTGCCTGTACGGAACGCTTGCTTGGTGTGTGTTTTTTCCTGCTTTTAGGGGCGAAGCTCTTTATAGCGGCATCCGTTTGTCCCTAGTAGCCGTAGTAGTGTGTAATAAGTATAACATTTTGACTTTTAAGGTGGTGCCGGTGAGGGATTTCTTCTGTGCGTTGTTGAACAATAAAAGATAGTGCTCAATGTACATGCCAATGGCTGCTAGGGGGGGATGAGAGACAGGAGAATTCGGCTTTAAAGTAACGCGCACGCTGCGAATGTTTCATTGTTCAACAACGCACAGAGGACTAGAAAGGGTTGCTACGTTATACTCGCTGGGCGTAACCTCCTAGGGTTTAGAAAGGTTAAGCGAGCGTTGGGCCGCAGTGGCATGAATACAGTGAACTAGTATATACCATGAACTCGAGGTGGTTAAAGGTGGGAAGTAGACACGAAGCGCAAGCCGTAAGAAAGTGTGCGTGTGCTTCCTCTCATTCAGTCCTTGGAATGTTCGCTGGATGGCGGTGCTTCTATATGAGAAATATATGTTGAAAAGATGCGAGATGGTGGTACAGAGAGTGTTGAATAGGTGGACGAACGGACGCACAGACAGATGCATGGACGGACGCACGGATGGCTGCACGGACGGACGCAGGAGCGGATGCATGGACGAAAGCAGGGACGGACGAACAGATGAACGTGCGGACGCACGAACAGGCGCACGTACGGACGGGCGGATGGACGCACGGGCGGCCACACAGACGCACGCATGGATGGATGGAAGCAAGAACGAATAGACGGACAGATGCTTCGCCCCACTATCCATAATTCACTCCGTGGATATGCTGCCATTTTTTTTGCTAACTATAGAACGACAGAAAGTCGAACTGTTCAAGCATAGATTTGATGCATAAAAATTGGCTGCGTATCTGCATGTTTTTGTTGCAAATGTCGTAGAAAGACAATAACCTTCTGTCGGCCGTACTACGCGACTCCTGGTCTCACCCGCGACTACCCGTGACGCTGTTTTCTTGCCATTTCGGTCTTGCCAGGTGGCAGCACCATATCGTCGGCAGAGGAATTTTTCGTGCGTATACAGCGCCGCATATTCAGTGTAGCGTAAGAAACACTAAGGTCCTTAAAGCTACGTATCTATGTAGCTTCGAGTAAAGGAATGCGCCGCCTAATACTTACGTATTGATGTTGGGCCACGAAATTGCGTAATATTTGATTTTTCATCAACAATGTTCACAATGGTTTTTACAACTTGTGTCTAGCCACTTTAGTTCCTAATTTGAAAGTATCTTGTAGTTGGCATTTATTTCTTTGCCGTTGTTGTTTTCTTACCGAATGTATACCAACCAATTGTCAGAACTGTACTTTTTACTTATACTTTCACTCCGTTATTTTTCAAATTTATTGTTATATGTCCCCCTATGTAATACCCTCGTCGAGGGTTTGTAGAGGTACTTTGAAATAATAAATAAATAATAAATAAATAAATAAATAAATAAATAAATAAATAAATAAATAAATAAATAAATAAATAAATAATAAATAAATAAATAAATTTCCAATGCAGCTACCAGTTCAAGATGGTTCAAGCGCGCTTAAACTTTGGCCTGGTGGCGGAATCATATGACAGACGGACAGACAGACCAAATTTCCCATGTTCTAAGAAAGACTACCGTAATTAAAATGAAGGTGGGTGTGTACACGCACGCACAAGCGAAGGATAACGGACGATACAAACGCTAGACAATTAACCAATTAAAACGCCGCACTGATCTGCGCATGCTCAGAAACAGCAGTGCCACCATCTTTCATTTCGAGACACTTGGGGCCTAACCGAGAAATACTTCTTGAAACGCGACATTTCCATTTTCTTGTGTCGGAAAACCGATGGGTGGAATAACGGTCGCGCTTGCGCTAATGCGGGTATGCCAATGCGTCAATCCTTTTTTCTACATAAAACTGTCAAGATATCGAAAAAGGCACCAACAGATTGGACACACACCAGATAAGAAGTTAGTTACCGTGTTCTGCCAGCTGTAAGCAAAGCATATTGAGTTACAATATTGGGAGCCGTGACACCGTGAGACAACGTCCACGTCAGCAAGGTAAGCGCCCTCGTTCTGCGATGCATTCTAGACGGTAATGAAAATAACGCGCTGTTTTAACTTCCAATAACACAACATTTTTCTTTGCTCCCTTCGTGTTGTGCGATATGCACGGTGCGAAGCGGGGCCGTCGGGAGAAATCGTGTCAGGTCGGCAAGGTGTGTTTTAGCAGCACGCTTAACACGTGAAAATGAGCGAGATTCCTAAGCTTACGCTAGGAAAATTGCATTTCTTATTACATATCGCATCCCGCTCGGGCTGCCTGTGTGGAACAGTACACCTGAATTTTATGCCGATGCACGCTCCTATGCGGCTGCACCACAACTAGGCAATCTAGGTGCCTGCGCGATCCTTATTACAATGCTCGCAAACGAGAAGGTACAGAAAAACAAACTAACACTAATAAATAAGAAGCTAGATTAGATTTGTGGGGTTTAACGTCCCAAATAAATAAGAAGTCACTCAAAGCTCTGGATTTACGCGTGTGTGCTGTCTGAAATGGAAACAAATCGCTGTTGTAATTGAATATTTTTCGTTCAAGCCAGCGACATCCCTGTTTACTGTCTCATAGAGGCTTGGCTGCACGCGAATGAACGCTGCCTTGCGAGGCTATATATGAGATAGCTGCATGAACGGCGCACACATTCCGCCAGGTCCCTAGCAATGCTTGAGTACTGAAAGCGTTTCGAATCTTGGCGCGACCTACACTGACGAAACGTAGCATGAAACAAGCAATGGCTATACCAAGGTATGAATACCTATCTGTGAGTGTGGCATATCCTAAGACGGTGTTTCAGCGACTGGGCCAATGTTTTACTAAGCGTGTGACGTGAGGAAGCCAAACCAGGAAGGACACCCCCCGCAAACAGTGCCACGCTGCGAGCCGTACCGTAGTGCACAGCGTCCTGCCAGGAGGCTATAAGTGTAAATAATTGTTTTGTTGTTGTAAAACGCTGCTTCCCCGAAGGCGTGCACACATTTCGTATAGCCGAAATCGGCAGCGACCCCGTATAAGCAGTGCCTCGCTCTATGTTGGACGTGTTTCACGGCACACAGTTCTTCGTCGGCCTGGGATGCACAGGGCTCCGCATTGTGGCGGAGGGAGGAAGCTGAGCAGAGAACTCGGTGCGCCACCATGCAGAGCGTATACGCGGCTCGGTTTGCACAGCGGCTGCCGCGTTGGCGCAGGTGGCCGGCGTGCAGCGGCAAGATAGATCGATCGACGCATGCAAACACGAGGGCCGACTTGGCTCACTCATTCCAGTGCGGGCCCCTAGGGAGCCGACAGGGTTCCGCCGCTACAGGAGAAAGCTCGAGCTCAGAATCGACGAGCAAAGTATCGAATAAACAGAGTGAAATGTGTTCGATAAGGAAACGGGAAGCAAGGCGAGAAGAGCCGTGACATTTACAGGGCATAGGGATAAGCGTCTGCTTTCATTATTTTTCTTGTTGTTGTTGCTGTTGTTGTTTCTTCGAGTTTGCGGTATCTGTTCGGGATTTCGCGTGTGTTTTTCTCTGCTGTCTCGACAGAAGCGGCAGCAGCTGGTCGGCGGCTCTTTGTCTATGGTGCCGCTGGGATGTGTAAGCGCAACGTTCCGCCGGCACGAAATACGAACGAAGCCCACCCCGGGCCCCGACTTCTTAACCGTAGACGTAGGAGAGTAGAGACGTGAACGAAAATTGCAGAGCGAGGGAAAATTGGTAGCCCTCGGTAAACTAGAGAAAGCTCACTAACGTGACTTATTTAACGCGTTGGAAACGCGCAAACTAGCGCGTACGCATTCACCAATTCGGTATTACGAGAAAACACACGTGCACGCCAACGCGTCAGCACGTTCATGAGCAGGCACCCATATAAACGGAAGTCACGTGTACAGTACTGGAGAGCTCGTTCATTCGCGGGTGTTGTCTGCGGCAATTGATTATTTTACTCTTAAAATATGCCTAAAGACGAAAAAAAAACCCTGTCACCTGTCGGATCGTTCGCAATGAAAAAGCACCGCATCATTGACGGGTTATGTTGGTGGTTATCTCTTTCTGTCGCCCTTTGTCACTGGGGCACAACATTGTCACTATTACTGTACTGCAGTTCGCATAAAACTCGGGGGTACCCACAGGTTACAACAGCCTATATCTGTGCCGTAGTTGTCCGCCGCCACCGACAATGTCCGTATCCGTTATCGCATGCAATAAGACAGAAATAAAAACGAATATGGCACTTGAATTTGGGCCAGAAGCGAGGTATTTGCGCATTCATCACAGAACTACGCTGGTCCTTCAAACTATACCTCACATTAAGGTCCTTCAGAGGCGTCATGTCTGGCCAATAATCCCAGTAAAATATGTAATACAGTGCGGAAAAAGATTGAAATAACCACCAGTCGTCACAAAATGCGAATTTCACAGCTATAGCGGGTCGCCGAATGCCTCTAGCCTCTAACAAGCAGCTCAGCCGTAATTTTTCATCGTCTTATGCTACAGCATGAAGTGCACGTAATTTCTTAGATTTGTGTAGTGGATACCACGTTCCTCAGCAGAATGATAAAAAATAGTAGGTACTTTTCTACCTCCCGAAATAGTTATGATTGATGCCGCAGTGGGTACCTGGCAAGTTTACTTTCATTAGTTGCCCCGAGAGGGTTTAGAACGGGCCCGGGAAAAGCCGCACAGTCACAGCTTTGGCTGTGATTGTGCTGCGGTTTTGAAGCAGGCATGGCAATTTTTTTTTCATTTTTATCTCAGGCCTTGCTTTTAAGGTTGCCTTTCGTGGTTGCTTAGCAAACTTTTAAACAAATGTGCTAATTAATTGAAATAAGAAAAAAAAACGAGAACTATGCGAAGCCGTGGCAAAGCAAGAGCCGTTTTCCCAGTCGCCGAGAGGACGTTAATCGTTAATGGCACTATAGGTCTCTTTCGCCCATACACAGTTTTTTTACGACTGTCACTCCAATCTTCGACGCACGTTTCAAATCAGTAGCTTTTCTCGTTAGCGTCACAGAAAACGGAACCGAGTCGTGGTTTATATCTTCGAGAATCGCGCGCCTGTCTGCGCGATAATAAACGTCGAAGCGCGGCTTGCGAAAGCTTTCATAGGCTATGGCTGTGGCTTCGCAACCAGCGTCGTTCGTGCATTTACGCGTCGTCCCTGTTGAAGACATCGCCGCGAATAACTGGTTCTTTATATAATATCGACCAGTTCAGCGGCCCACTCTCGCTTCTTTCCAAGATGTCTATCACTAGTCCTCGCGTGTGTTTATTGAAAAGAAAACATTGCAATGTCTCGAGCAGACGCCCAGACCGATAGTGTGCGGTTGTGCAGCTGAAGAAGTTAGGCGTGGCTTTAGCTGACGTGCCTTGAAAGGGCCCTTAAATCATTCCGAGTTCGAGGACGAAACAGTAGCTTAGTTCTCCCATTCATTGCCTTTCCCACAGGCGCTATTTCCTCCTCACCACTAGTGAAACGTGTGTTTAGTGTTAGCCGTAAAAGTTATTACTGCTTACGTAAAAAAGGATGAACTTAAGAGCAGGTCTAGTGGTTCAATGCAATTAATTTACCACGGGGTCGGTGCCCTCCCAAGAGACTATGAACTTGATTCTGCCGAGCACCAGGCCAGAAGTGTGCTTGTAACTATTTAGCCAATAGATGCCTGACGGCAGTGATTCCCTGCCTCCCACAACAGCGGCGGATGCTCAGCTATTTCACCGAGGCTGTTTTGGGTTAAGGTGCGCCTAAGGACTTTCGCAGAACCTCATGAGGTCACCTTTCGAGAGGAGTATCCAGAAATAACCGAGCGCCAGGTCAATGTACTCCTCTACCCATTGAGATTAACCAGTGAGTTCTCCCCGGTCGGCATAGGGAATCGAACCCGGTACCTCCCACATTGGAGGCGGACGCTCTAGCCATGTAGCAACCGCTGGTGCAGCTGCAGCAGTGGTGGCTCTTATGATTGGAATGTAATTGTTGAATTTGTCAGCATTTCAAGCTTTCCGCCTACATAAGTCGTTATCCCCGCTTGCGCGGCTGCAAATCATCATCATCATCATCATATTTTATTTCCTTAAAGACCCCACAAGGGGGTATTACATAAGGGGTGGATGTACAGGATATAAAAAAAACATTTGCCACATAAGGGGTTGGTATACAGGATATAAAACTTTTGCTACATTCAAAGTATAAAATATTGCTACATAGGTGTGGGTATATACATTGCCATAAAGTTTCATTGACAGAGATGAGTTGTTACTTTTTTAGCGAAAGTTGATGGGCAGGTGATTGTGACGACGTGGTTTGGGAGGTCGTTCCAGTCCTTCACAGCCCGCCGAAAGAAGGATGCGGAGAAGGTAGCAGTCCTAGTGCGGTAATGCGCAAAAACATAGTGAAATCAGTGGATGGCACACGCTATTTATGCAAGACCACGCATAACGGGTGCGTGACCGCATGGAAAAGCAGCGTAGTAGGTGACTCACTTCCGACATTTCTCGTGTATGGACCAATCGAGAGCCTATTTTGTCGTGACGTCACGTGAAGAGACAGCCGAAGTCACGAATCGCGCCGAAAAGGCGGCGAACTCCAGGAGAGAAGAACGCGCTCGTACTCTGTGTTTACGGAGGTTCCTTCTGGACTTTTTACATAATAAAAGCGTTTGACTTCTATAGTTTCTCAAGATCCATGCAGTGGCGTGGACCTGGCGTTGCGCCTATGATTGCGAGGTGTTGGGTTCGATTGCCAGCCTCGCAGATTGAACTGAGTTGAAGCTCCTCTAACGAAAACGTGATGGGCGTTCTCACATAAGCGAGAGCAGCCAATCGCTGCCTCCCCCCCACCCCCGGGATAACCTTTACTGTAAAACGTTGCTGTTTCAGTGAATTACGAGACGAGACAATGGAAAAAACTTTGCACTTTTCGCACGCAAATGAAGTCACAGCGAGTTGGCCACTATATACGACCAACCCAGCTCTCGCATGCACGCTTACTACATATGCATTCTTGCACGCCACCACGCCTTGGTCATGAGCGTTTCATGCGTTCCATTTTGTTTTCAATCCCCGCAGGCTTTTCTGCTTGCTAGCGATACAGATTGCAAAAAAAAAAAAACGAGCTGCTGGATGACGCCGAATAGCATTCACCCCGATATCTGCATTTGTGTTTCATTTCCGCCTCCTCTACTGTCTTTCTACGTCTTCGTTTCTCTTTCTTTCTGTATTATTACCGTCCTTCTCTATAGACCTTTTTACTGAGGGTTCCCTGGGTGCCACAGTAGTCCTCTTATAAACGTGCATGACCCTCCCGAAAAAATGCACCACCGAGGCTGTGATGTGGGCTTTGCTGCCCCTCGGGCAACAGCCCAGAAAGGAAGTAATCCTCCTTTCCGGTAAAGATGTCTATATATGTTTCGTCTTCTCTCTCCTGCGACCCCTCTGCCAATTTTATTCTCAATCTGCCTATTTCTTCATCCTAGATTCGCCTTCTCCCCATTTTCTGTCTATTTATCCCTATATTACCTTCCCTTTCCACCTCCCTCTCGTCTATTTGTGTCTTACCTGCCCTCTCTCTCTCTCTCCGTCCTTTTTAATTTCTTCTCCCTTTCCCTCGCTATATTTCTCTCTACCTTCCTTCCCTCTTACCTTCATTCTCTCTCTTTATATATATATATATATTTATTTATATATATATATATATATATATATATATATATATATATATATATATATATATATATATATATATATATCTTTCTCCCTGTATTTCCCTAGCGGCTCACCCTTTATATATATATATCTTTCTCCCTGTATTTCCCTAGCGGCTCACCCTTTGATGCTTTGATATCCCACTCGACGAGCGCAGTGTCGATATCTCTTTCTCGCTTCGCTGTCCTTCGCCCTGCTTCGCTGGTGCCGTTGCAATGTGCCGCCCTGGTTTCTGTTGTGCCCTTCAAGAGTTCGCGCTTGTGCACTTTTCGGGCTCGCTTCAACGCACTCGCGCTGCTCCTCGCTTTTTGGTGACACGCGAGTCGATCTCGCACTCCGCGCCGTCGTGGCGTTTGTTGTTCGAGCGTCTCTCCAGGCGCACTACACGCCCGCCCTCTTTCTGTGTGCGAGCGCTGTGCGCGCACAACAAATTGGGAGGCTTTTTTCCCTTCCAACGTTCCTCATCGTACAATAAGAATCGCGCTCTCTGCTTGTTCCTTTTCGGCGGCGGCGGGTATTCGCAAGCCCACTTGCAATGCAGGTCTTAAGTGTGCCGCACTCGTGGCGTTTTTGTTTTTTTTTGTTTTTTTTCCTGGAGTGTGCGTGAGTGCCAGTTTCTTTGAGCCGACACAAAAGAATGTTTTGTACATGACACCGGTATTTTACTGCTGATTCTCTTTATTTTTTTTGTTCTGTGTCTGTGTCGTACACTTTAAGATACAGAGAATAATTTGGTTTTTTCATCATTAGGGCTGTCTTGAGACGTATTTGACTGTGTTTGAATACAGATCTCAACTCTGTTTCTTAATCCTTATATCTCGTCCCGAAGTGGGGACATCCAAAAAAAGAGTTAACGTATCTCTGTAATGATAGTCAAGCAAGGCAAGTCCGGAGTCACCAGAAAGAATAAACTGCTCTTTCTTCATTCTTTTTTTTTTTTTTTAGGGGTGAAGCTCCTTATGGCGTGGCTTGGGCGTCTCTCGTATGTAACCACCAGTGGCACATACCCGAAATAGGTATAACACTTGACCTCCAAGGTGGTGCCAGTGAGAGATTTCTTCTGTGCGTTGTTTAACAATAAAAAATAGTGCTCAATGTACATGCCAATGGCTGCTAATGGGGAATGAAAGACATGAGCATTCGGCTTTTAGTCAACGCGCACGCTGCAATCCCCATTATCAGCCATTGGCATGTATACATTGAGCACTATCGGACAAGAAAGGGATGCTACATTATACTCGCTGAGTGTAACCCCCTTAGCTTTAGAAAGGTTTAGCGAGCGTTGAGCCGCAGTGCCATGAATACAATGAACTTGTATGTACCATGAATGAACTCAAGGTGGTTAAAAATGAGAACTAGATACGAAGCGCAAGCCGTAAGAAAGTAAAAGCCGAATTCTCCTGTCTCTCATTTCTCATTAGCAGCCATTGGCATGTAAATTGAGCCCTATCTGACAGGGAAAGGTTGCTACGTTGTACTCGCTGGGCGTAACCTCCTTGGTTTTCGAAAGGTTTAGCGAGCGTTTGGTCGCAGTGCCATGAATACAGTGAACTAGAATATACCATGAACTCGAGTTGGTTAAAGGTGGGAAGTGGACCCAAAGCGCAGGCCGTAAGAAAGTGTGCGTGTGCCACCTCTCGTTTAGTCCTTGGAATGTCCGCTGGATGGCGGTGCTTCTATATGGGGAATATATGATAAAAAGATGCGAGATGGTGGGACTTGGAGTGTTGAATAGATGAACGAACGGACACACAAACAGATGCATGGATGGACGCATGAACGGACGCAGGGGCGGATGCATGAAAGAACGCAGGGACGGGCGCACAAACAGACGCATGGACGGTCACACAGACGGACGCATGGACGGATGAATGTTTCGCCCCACTCTCCATCATTCACTCCGTGGATATGCTGCCATTTTTTTTGAGAGTGTAAGCCTGCTGATGCGTGTTCAAGCTCGGAATTTGCGTTTAAACATTTACTTTATCTTGCTTTCATCGATTGCGAGTGGTACTTATGTAACAACACTTTAAATGTCTCGTTTTAAATAACGCCTGATGTGCGCATCATCGATTACGTGTTTGAGCGAGTTCGGGTGTAGAAGTGAAGCAGTCGACTGGATTCGCAAAACCATCTACAAAGTTCGCAGCTGCATCTGTTCGCGTGATGCCTTACGGATGCCTGGTGGGCCTGTCGCCGATTCGCGAGAGGGAGAATTATGGGTTTTTTGGGCACTTAGCCACTGTGGTGCTTATAGAGATTCAACAATACTTCGAAATGGCTAATTTTATGTGCAAAGTCGTTCGTTTTCTTGCAGCATGGTTGAGGCATGCACTTAGAACCGATGCCCGGCCAGCAGTTTCAGAGGTGAAGCTTTTTATGCCGCGGGTCGTGCGCCCGCGATGTATGCTGTAGTAGTAGTAGTAGTAGTAGTAGTAGTAGTAGTAGTAGTAGTAGTAGTAGTAGTAGTGGCAGTGACAGTGACAGTGGTAGTGGTAGTAGTAGTAGTAGTAGTAGTGGCAGTGGTAGTAGTAGTAGTAGTAGTAGTAGTAGTGGTAGTAGTAGTAGTAGTGGTAGTGGTAGTAGTAGTAGTAGTAATAGTAGAGGCAGTAGTAGTAGTAGTAGTGGCAGTGACAGTGACAGTGGTAGTAGTAGTAGTAGTAGTAGTGGTAGTAGTAGTGGCAGTGGTAGTAGTAGTAGTAGTGGTAGTAGTAGTAGTAGTATTGGCAGTGGTAGTAGTAGTAGTAGTAGTAGTAGTAGTAGTAGTAGTAGTAGTAGTGGCAGTGACAGTGGTAGTGGTAGTAGTAGTAGTAGTGGTAGTAGTGGAAGTGGTAGTAGTAGTAGTAGTAGTAGTAGTAGTAGTAGGTAGCCGCCTCTCGTTTTGTCCTTGGAATGTTCGCTGGATGGCGGTACTTCTATGAGATGAATGTATGATAAAAAGATGCGAGACGGTAATATTTGGAGTGTTCACTAGATGGACGGATGGACGCAAGGATGGATGCAACGAATGGACAGAAGAAAGAACGAACGGAAAGATGAACGCACGAACAGACAGATATACGGAAGGACGCACACACGAACGGACGGATGGACGCGTGGACGCACAGAAGCACTGGATTACACACTGGGAAAAAATGCGTGCGAAATATAGTGTTGTAATGTGCTGATGCATGCGCGTTGATTACAATTTATGGTTGTGAAAGCTGTGCATATGTGACGTATGAAGTTGTGGAGTACATGTAGTAGGGGGATTTTTGTGTGATAAACTGTTGTTGGACGTTGTGGAGTACATATACTAGGGGGATCTGTGTGTAATAAACTGTTGTTGAAAGTTAGCACTGTGTTGTCTTGAATGTGCCTTCTCTTGTCAATGTGCTTTGTCTGCGCTACAATATATTATCTTCACTGGTATCACCGAGGTCACAAAAAAAGTTTAATTCACGTTGATGATGTAGCGCTTACAACAGCTTTCAGATCCAGTTATTGCAAACCAGCAGGAGGGAAATGATGATAACAGAAATTTTAAAAATGAGGTGGGATAAAAGTGAGAGTATAAACATATGAACGATAGCGCACGCAGCAAATCTATAACAAAAAAAATGGACGCGCCATAGACCGAACATGGTGTCACTGGAGGCCTAATGAAGCACGACTAATTAGCGAGTGATGTTTTAAGACCGATAGAAGTACGCGTGTCTATAGGTGGACGCAGTAATTATGGAGTAGCTTAAATTATATTGGCTGTACGCTCTTATTTGTGTGTGCGCGCGCACGTAAACCATTATCTAAGCAGCTCGCGTCTTTTTTTGGCATGCCGCCCCCATCAATATGCGCCAATCGAACGCGAAACCTAGTAGTCATCGAGCTGCCATATACAGCTAGAAGGCCAGAGACAATCTACTGAAACTAGCGGGTAAGAATAACCGCGCTCAGGAGAGCAAGTGGAAGTTTCTTAGCAGGAAGAAAAATAAAAAAAAGCATCAAAGCCACGCTGGTTCACTAAAGAAAAGCGTGGAAGAACAGTAACCACGAGAACAACGACACCAGTAACTTGGAGCGTGAAACAGTCATTTAGTTTTTTTTCTCGCTTTTCTTTACTTTTTTTTTTCATGCGAATGAACGCAGCAAGAACCCGCGCCGGTGTCGTTTCGCCCTTGAGGGGCAATTTCGCTGCCGGGCGTTTACTTGTTACGAACCGGAATGTATCGCTTCGCAGCACCCTGGGTTTGCTCTTAGAGTGCTCTTAGAGTGCACATCGGCCCGTTTTCGAGGAGAAAAAGAAAACACACCGAAGTAGCCCAGCTGGCGGCTCCCTACAAGGTAGCTTCGAGGAAGAAAAGAAAAGTTGAAAGAATAACAAGTCGTGCGAAACGATGCAGCGGGTCGGGTAGTGCTCGTTTATTTTGGCCTCCTATTCCCCACGGTGTTTTTTATTCTTCTTGTTTCTAAAGCCTAACGCTCTTTATGTGCTCTCCTTTATGGTTCGAGCTCTCTGCTTCACTGCTAACGCGCAACACAGCTAATGATAATTTGCTGTTGTGGTTTGTAGTGATGTCTCATACGTTCCAGGCAGTATCAACGCGCTGCACTGCGTATTAAAACGTAACCAAACAATTCCCATCGAATATTCCTGGGGTGCAGGGTTGTTTTCGCCGTGTTCGAGGTATTCTGTAGAAAAAAGAAGTGTCCTAGCGGTACGCAAGCATCGTTTTTTTTTGCATTGTTATGTCGTACACGAATGCAAAATTAACCAACAGTAGCCAAAGTTTACGACACTTTTATGTAGTTGTGCAGCTTTACCTTCTAGAACCGCGATATGATTGAGGCACGTCATACGGTTGGCGACTCAAAACTCAACGTGGACATCCAAGATTATTTAAAGGCACACGCTAAATCTAAGCGTACAAGTGTTCTTACATTTTTTTTCTTTATCGAAATGCGGCTGCCATGCTAGGGATTGGATCTGCGTCGACAAGATCAGCAGTTTGACACCTTACCGGCGAAAGGCCTCACTACACGTATATAGCCGTCAGCACCTTTTAACACGAACGCTCCACCGTGTGTCCCGCAGCAGTTTGATTGACACTGGCACCACGTACGGTTGGGTTGTATTGCCCAGATGCTAACCATACATGCCGACATACTAATTCAAGTCTACCGAGGTATTACCTCGGCAAAAGCGCCCGGCACTTCGATGCTGGCATCAATCAAACTAGCCCCAGCCACGCATCGAAGTGTTCGTGTTAAAGATGGTGACGGCTGTATACGTGTCACAGCGCGGGAGAGCGTCAGAGCGTGGCGGGTTGGTTAGACGTCGCGTCACTCTTTAGTGGAGGTGGTGGTAGTGGTTAGAAGAGGAGAAAGGCACCTAATTTCTGCAGCCCGGTCCGGAGCACGGTGCAGTGCCTTTAGTGGAGGGAGAGAGCGATCATCTACATGTGAGGGGAGAGGGCGAGCAGCTACGTGTGGCTGCACGCACTTTTTCTTCATAGAGAGATTTTCTTCATAGAGAGATAGAGAGAGAGAGAGAGAGGTCGCACGAAGAAATGTACTCGCCGCGAGCTGACGCGTCATGACGCGTACGTGTGGACAGCACGCCCCGCCAAGGCGCGCAGTTCGACGCCGAACAGCTGGCGCCGGCAGCTTTGGGCAGAGTGAGTACATGTACTCTGTAGCGTGATATCGAACTGAACTCGTCAAAGGAAATCACATCATCGATCTCCGTCTAAACTTTCCGTGTCGCGTACAACTGCGAGATCTGGCTAAGCTGCTCGTATCAGTGTCGGCGTTCCGTATGACGCGTTTTCTAGTAATTGTTGCTGTTTTACGTCCGGAAATCACGATGTGCTTACGAGGAACGCAATAGTGGAGGGCTACGGAAATGCGGACCATTTGTTGTTTCTTTAACGTGCTCTGACGTCACTCAGCACACATGCCTGTAGCATTTCGCTTCTATCGGATCAAACCCGCGATGAGTTGCCGAACTTTGTAACCGTTACAACATCGCCGTGGATGAATATGTTTTCTGGTCAAATTCAACGGATGGTTCACGAGCCTTTTAAGGGATTTTTTTTAGCCAGTTTGCTCATGCATTCGCTACCACAGACGTTGTGGTTGGAGTTATTAGTTTACTCTCTGAAGATACAGCACTTCTTAACGGTGCCTAGCTTGGAAGATCGGTGAAGTCTGATCTTCCAAGCTCTTCGCGGAAGCTGAGGGTCAAACGATGTAATTCCCGTGACTCTCAATGCCTTCTCAGAAATGATTTCTACCTGGAGACGTGATCTTTATTTCTGCAAGTATAGCAATGCGCGCACGTGATCTGAGCGTGCGTCGCCGCTACGGAACACGATTTCGAAGACTGTCGTACGCCTCTTGCGCCTTTTTCCTGGGGCAGTGCGCCGCGACCATTTCTCGCTGAATTCACGTATTCACACTGATTAACACTGGCTGAAGTTAGCTGGCATTGTCTAAATGATTGCTAGGGCTAGCCACTGTTGGCTGAGTGCCGGCCAGTACTGCATGGTTGCTGCTGTTAAAGATAGCTCAGCCGTTTCTCATGATGAGGAAGCATAGGTAAACATTGGCTGGTTCTGGTTAAATAACGTGTAGTTATGGCTGACATGAGATAAAAAAACTGACTATTTTCGGCTACCGCTGGATAATAAAGGCTAAATATGATTATATTGTTGCCCATGCTGTATAATGTTGTTTAATGGTGAAAGTCTGCTCGCATTTTTTATGCTGCCTAATGTTGAAATAATACTGACTAATGAGGGTTAATATGTAGTAAATATTGTTTATTCACCATTGTAAAATCAATACATTTTTACCAAATCTCAATTTAACAGTGGAATAGTATACTTTTCATTGTTACGAACCGAGACCTACAAGATAAATATCCATACAAATGGGAGGAGAAGCTCAGAAAGGGTGAGGAGGTGGGGCACTACATCCCGCCGCGTAATGAACGGATGGGACCATTTTACGGGCCACCAACCCTTGCAGCGCTGCGTCGAATCAACTGTACGAGACACCGCCCCGTTTCTGGAAAGACACACACGCGCGGGCACTACACTCACTCGCGCGGGTGTGAGGCGAACACCCGAGCCGCAATTGCGAAGCGAACAAGTGGCGCGTGGATGATTGAGGGGCTCGGTCGGCTCCGGTTTTGGCTCGACTTGGCTTCTTCCCGCGAGAAAAAAAAAAAGGATGTACACTGGCTGCTCCGGCGCAGTCGGGACTTGCTGGCTCGGTTTCTCGGATCGACATAACCGGTACCAAGCAGCTGGCTCTTGAGTCTAATTGAAAAGTTGAGGCCGCCTGGCAGTTGCACCGAGGCCCATCCTCCTCTCAGCGGAGCTCCAGAACTTGTGGCCTCCGGGTGACTTGAAAGGTCATGAAAAACTACCTCTCGTTCTGAGGACGCTGTATTAACTTAGCCTCCTTTCGCGGGTGGCTGATATACAATACTTTTTTCTCAAACCTGGTGATGATCAACCAGTTCCTGTAGTTTGCGGACGTATGCCTTGTCAAACGAGACGCCGTGTTTGCTCGGTCATTCGTTCCTTCATTCGTTTGCTCATTAACTCACTCTCTTTCTCACTCACTCACTCACTCACTCACTCTCATGGATCACGGCGTGGAAGTAATGCTGAAAGCAAGTCCGACAGAAGTATAAAAACTTAAGGACGAAAGCAATATATCACGAATAATGGCGTAGCGAATGGCTATTGTGAAATTAACGTCTGTCCCACATTCTTTCTACAGCTCGGTTTAGAGAGCGGTCATATCATGTGAATGGTGGTAATAGATTTAGCGAGCAAACACTAACATCTCCGGCTTCTCATTAAATCCGCTATTCTATACGAATGCATTGTTACTCTTGGGATATCTGTCATTCTTGCTATACGTCACTATCCTGTTTCCAGCTGTCGAATAAGCCGTATTTCGCAAGTATTGCAAGCTCGTCGAACTGCATGGCTCCGGGTAATGCCAGCATTTCGTTATTTTTTCGCGAAGTAACAGCGCACATACTGACCATAAGTCGAGTCGTAGCTAAGAGCAAGACGTCAAGCTGTCGGCTGAACTTTGCCTCGGGAACGAACAACTTAAGCCGGGCAAAACTTCGATACGAGCCGCGTTTTGCTTAAGCCGGCCCTTCGGCTTTTTTTTTTTGACCCAGAAATGAGCGAGAGCATGATATGGAAATGAGGTGCTTTCGTTCTCCTGTCTAATGATGCATATTCGAGATGATAAACACGGAGCTGTGACACCGACGTCGTGGTTGGGAAAGCTCTGAGGCCAAACGGGCAAGTGGCTGCGATATTTTTTTTCCCATTCACAATTACCTTAACACTCATGCGTTTGCGATGTCTTGTTTCTTCAGTTACACAATTTTCACGAGAACTCGTTAAGATTAGATACGGTGAATGATGCAGTAATTAGCGATGGGGCTCCCGGCAACTTTAAAATATTGAAGGTCCCGCTAGTATTCTGTATTCCGAAGAGTTCAAGACTGTAGTCACAATTTTCTTCTGTAAGAGGTGGTGAGGGGTTGAGTCACTCTTCATGTGTGTTCGCACGTACATGAAGTATGTGTGCATGTATGTGTGCACATGTAAAATGAGAAAAGAATTAGAGAGGGGGGTACAAGGCGTTTAAACTTCTTCAGTACCTCCAACCTCACCGCGGCCCTGGTTATGCCAAATACTTCGCCACCTCTCACCTTTAATGGCAAGCGTTCGCTGTCTCGTATTGCTACGAGGGTGATAAATTTTGTCACATGGACGTTACATTACAGGTGTAGTCCGCTGAGTACTGTGCCGAGCGCAGAAAAGGCTGTGAAGGTGGATATGTGTCACTGAGAATACGTCGCATTGTTTCAGATTGGCCATAAATGCCTTGAACGCATGCTTGCACGCGTCGCACTTTTCTGCGCTTGTTCTTATCATCTGTAATCCACACCCTGACATGCACGATTTAAATTATTTATATTGATCACACTGTGAGCTAACATCTAGAGGCGATGGGGTGGTGATCGCGTCACTCTCTTATGCTGTCAATTGACAGCTGAAATGGGCTTTACGACATTTTAAATTTCAACATCGCGCTTAATAATACATACACGTATTAAATGTGAAGCATTTTTTGCGTACTGCAAACACTTTTGGCATATCTATCTATCTATCTATCTATCTATCTATCTATCTATCTATCTATCTATCTATCTATCTATCTATCTATCTATCTATCTATCTATCTATCTATCTATCTATCTATCTATCTATCTATCTATCTATCTATCTATCTATCTATCTATCTATCTATCTATCTATCTATCTATCTATCTATCTATCTATCTATCTATCTATCTATCTATCTATCTATCTATCTATCTATCTATCTATCTATCTATCTATCTATCTATCTATCTATCTATCTATCTATCTATCTATCTATCTATCTATCTATCTATCTATCTATCTATCTATCTATCTATCTATCTGTCTGTCTGTCTGTCTGTCTGTCTGTCTGTCTGTCTGTCTGTCTGTCTGTCTGTCTGTCTGTCTGTCTGTCTGTCTGTCTGTCTGTCTGTCTGTCTGTCTGTCTGTCTGTCTGTCTGTCTGTCTGTCTGTCTGTCTGTCTGTCTGTCTGTCTGTCTGTCTGTCTATCTATCTATCTATCTATCTATCTATCTATCTATCTATCTATCTATCTATCTATCTATCTATCTATCTATCTATCTATCTATCTATCTATCTATCTATCTATCTATCTATCTATCTATCTATCTATCTATCTATCTATCTATCTATCTATCTATCTATCTATCTATCTATCTATCTATCTATCTATCTATCTATCTATCTATCTATCTATCTATCTGGGTAAGATGGTGTGACGAATATGACGCGCTGGTCACGACATGATGAATGCCACAACCCCGTCGCATACGTCGTCAAACCCTTCCCGCCAGACATTGGCACATACCCGCGGTGAGTGGGTGTGCACTGGTATGCGGGTATGTGCCACAGGTGATTGAAACTTAGTATTTACCCGGTAACGGTGAGAACAGATATGAACAATTTTAACGCGTGAGCTATAAGAAAAAGCTTGCATCGGGAGCAATGGCCCGACGAGTGCGAAGAATAAATGTCAGGTTTCCAGAAGAAATCAAACCTCAGCATTCTGCGTAGCAATCAAGTGTTTTTCCACCGAGCCACGCCAGGTCTCGGACGTACATTTCAAGTAGATGATAATGTTCGTGAAACGTTAGCTGTGGTTACAGTGCTGACAGTCCAATTTAAAAACATTACATATACACTCCTATGATACAGCCGTCACGAGGGGTTAGCGTCATTGTGTAGTTAAGTGCCATGCATTAAAGTTGATTTTATGTAGCAATGTCTAGGGCTACCCTCACGAGCACCAACGCTTCATATCAGCTTGTCGCCTCTGGTGTTGCTAATGCCTATGTTCCTGTTGGCATCGTTGCGCAAGTTCAACGAAATGGTCATATAAACAGCGGCGACTATTCAACATTTGTACATATATGCAACATTTGTACACATGTTTAGCGTCATCTTATAACGTCTCGCTTAATAAAAAAATTACAACACGGTGAAGCTCCCTCTATGCTTCGTATAACGTAGATCCGCAATGTACGTGGATCTGCCGAATTTTAAAGCTCATCTTCCCCGTGAACGAGGCATTGTGGAGTTTCTGTTTATAGGCTTTAAACCCATGAATATGCTGTCGACGCGCGTCAACCACGCTCTGCGTAGGCTGCCCACGCGGAGCGTGGGCCTTGCTCTGCTAGCCCACTTACGGCTAAGCGAAGAGCGCAAGCGCACTCGCGCTCCGCTTAGCTGATGAGCGGAGCGTGAAAACGCTGACTTAAAACACTAAAATGCTGGTTCTGATGCAAGTGTTTGGGTCGAAATGACGATGCTGTGACATGAAAGGAGGGCTGCGGAAATGAAAGGACACGCATTACAAAGCCCTAATTTATCACTTTTTAATACTGCGCTGTACCTAAAGACGCTTAAGGGGCGTATGAAAATGCTGTTTCTCCAGTACTGTGATGAGCCACAGGAATGCTCGTATCGCCAACTGGGTATTTGTGAATCCTTTACCTCAGGCGTGGCACTTCGGAAACGTGAACAGTTGCCCATCGATAGCAGGCACATTCACGCCCAGGAGTTATGTAGAGCTTTAAAGAGCTTGATTGACATGCCGCCATAATCGAGGCACTTACGTTACCGCAGGAACGGTCTTAAGCTCCAGTGTCATGGCGAAATTCAGCGCCAGAATGCGCAGCTTGTCACTTCAGCATCGTTTGCGTGGCGGGTGTGGAATTCACGAAGACCGGCCGATTCCTCATCGGTGTGAGTGAGCCATATTCTCACTATAAACGCGAGCGGGAGGACTTCATAGAATATCTGCTATGATATCTCCGTTGATTAGAGGTGACTAGAATTCATTCATCGAGCACTACTGTTGCTGGAGCCAATGTTTCAACAATGTTTCAACAATGTTTCGTCTGGGCAGAAATTGTCTTCGTGCATGTGTATCCTTCGCTCATTATCTCCCAACCAATGAAGTGGAGGCAGAAGACAGACATGCTCTGGAAAGAGTTGGGTGCTGCGGAAAGACTGGAAAAATACCGCGAGTAGCTTCAGGTAGTGAAACAAGCTACAAATACACAATCAAAGTCTCTTCTCCTCCTCATTTTTTCTAGGGAGAGTGTTAAAAACGAACCCGTAGACAGGCAGTCAAGGACGGCACTTGCTGCCTTCATGGAGTTTATTAACAGTACACTAAAGGGAAATTTGGCGCTAGTGTCTGTGGGAGCTGCAACACATGCCACTTCAGCCGTCGTGGATATTATGAGTGTAGCGCATGGATTCGCCTAAGCTTCGTGCCATTGTCACCATATTACTCTGTGAAGCTTGCAGCAGCATTGTCGCTAGACGAAGTTCAGTAAAAGTTCAGCAGTATCTTCGTACAGTTTGAACCTTTTAGGCTCACCAGTTCAGATCAGCTCACGATCAGCTAGGCAAGTTATTCCCACGGTGGCAGAATGATCGGAGCGACACACTTTCTCACCAGAAAATATTTGAGAAAGCGGTAAGTCCAATCGTCGGAGCTTTGGCTCTAGCAACGTTCCACTTTAACGATTTCTGCGGGCCTATGTGAACACCTTTGACTTTTGCACAGTGCCACCACTGCATACGTGTCAGCCCATGTACTGACAATTTGCTCCTCTTTTTCTCTTCTCTTTCCTCTTTCTTATCTATACACTCCCCTTTTTCCTTTCCCCATTGTAGGGAAGCAAACTGGGCGTGTGCCTCGGTAATCTCCCTGCCTTCTTGCTTGTTGTTCTGCCTTCCTTCTTGGTTATCCCTTCAGGATTTCACCTTCGGTTGAACTATCGTCTTGTTTTAATCCTTTTGATGGGAGTCATCAGAACAGAGCACAATGTCGTCAATGTCAAGGACATGGCAGCAACCGACAACGTTCGCAATAGAACCAAGCTGCAAGAGACGTGCGATTGCAGATCGCGTCTCTCACCACAGGTTGTCCGCGGCGTGCCTCGCGGTAGAAGGGATCCACGATCTGCCACGTGGTCAGGATGATGACGTCGAGCATCAGGAACACCCCGACCACCATGAACAGTTTGTAGTCCTTGATCACCTGCGAGGTTTGGAGAGAAGGTGCGTTCGTTACGCCCCGATAGGGTTTGTCAAAACATGGAGTCTCGAAATAGCGAGGGTTACACGCAAACCATGGTTGACCCATGCACTGCGATAAGCATGGTAGACGTAGTGGTGCTCGTGTTAAAAATAACTAGCCGATTGTTTGTGTGTCCACATGGGCAATGTGAAGGTAGAGAAATTTGTACTGACATGAAGGAATTCGATGAGGCATTCAAAACCTGAGTTCAGTTTTCAAAAGAAACGAGCAGTTTGTATGAGTAGGGTTCAGCGTTTGTCGTGATGGAATGATGCTTGTTGTAGAAGCGCAGACGTCTGGTCCAGTTCGTGATACATACTTGTTGAAAAGAAGTCTTCGTCTTGTCTCTCTCACCTCTTTTTTTTTGTGCTGCTTATTGCGCTTCTTTTCACCAATATTGCTAGCTGCCTTGGAGTTCCCTACGTGCCATAAATAGCAGAGCCGTTCTCGGGTTGCTGCTCTTTGGAGAGTTGGTTGTTTGCTCCTAAAATATTTGGTACAACTCAGTTCGGGAGATTGATCACAAATGGTTCTATGCGTTGTTTAAAACGTTAACTACTTTGACGAAAAAATAGGTTTATAAATAGCTTAGCAGCAACTCGTTATTACTATAAACAAATAAAATTCAGATAAAATCGAGATAATAAAAATAAACCACTGTAATAAAGGAAAGGCTCGAAAAAGAGACTGAATCTAGTTGCTCTCAACGTTGCATCATTTTTATCCCCCGCAGAAAATCACAAAATCTTTAAAAAACTACTATAGCTAAGTAAAATGATAGCGGCAAATGAAAGACTTATTGCACATGGGCAAGCCCATTTTTCGGAGATGGTGTTTTGATGGGTACAACATTCTAGTTTTGCTTTTCATTGCTCTTTCATTAGGTTGTGAACTTGCAACTGAATTATTAGCCAGGAAGCCTTATTTTTCGATGAAAATGTCCTGATACACACTCACTAAGGGAGATAATTACACGTGTTAAATTGGCGGTGCCCCCCCCCCCCCTTTTCTTTTGAAGACAGGGCTACCGAACGTTGCAGCAGAGTCAGCAGTAATATCAAGACGACGTGTCTGCACGCGTAAATGCGGGTTTCAGAAGCCAGGGCGTAATACATTGCCCGCGTCTTCAAGCTATCGATTCGGCTGCTATTCTCGGAATCGGGTAAGTGCGGCGTGTTGCGTGTGCACCGCTTTACGAGGCCAGCAAACCGATATACGTCAGCTCAAAACAACGGGTATACTGAGCAAGCACATTCGTCATGCAGTTGTGTATATTTGCGCAATGGTCGTTTTCGCTTTTATTTTCGAAGCATAAATACGCGCATACGGAAAAAAAATGAAATATTCATTTTTGACTGCCGATGGCTTACAACCAACAATAGCTGCGACGTGTTTTGCTCAAGTAGCCCAATCATGCCGGAATAGTCTTGGTTGATCTATTGATTGGGTGATTAATTAAATAAATAGATTATTTGTTCATCTTTAAACGCATATAAGTAAGAACATCTTGGCGCCTCGCGGTGGCACTCCAAGTCCCGGAACCAGGCTCCAGTGCTAGTTATAACCAGGAAACAGAATAATGAAGCCTATATTTTCGGGGCTAGAACTAGTAACTCGCGGCGACCTAATTATGCGTGTATCCAAGGGTCAATATTATGGTAGCCCTAGTTTTTAAAAGCTTTTGTGTTAGTTGTTATGCGTCTGAATAACTGTTTGTTTCTGATTCCAGCAACAGCCTGAACACAGCTCGCAGAACCCGTAAAGCAATTGCAGCCAATTTTATTCAGGAGAACTGTCGTACCATGCATCAGCAACGCTATAGGTCACAGTCGCCAACGTTAGCCGACTCTAGTCGACCGTTGCCGACATTCCCCACCGTCAGGTAAGAGCAAAGAAAATTATTCATTCCTACTTGGGTTAGAGTTACACACCAGAATAGTGAGATCTAGGCGGCCGAGAATAGCGAGAACTTGAACTACGAGTCCCGGGGTCTTTTATCATAGTTAAAAATGGTTTTAAAGAAGTTTTTTTTAAACCCATATATGCCCAGTACATGTAGAATGGAGATTATGTTCAGTGTAACTCGAATGTTGTTTCTGTAAAAAAGGTAGCGCCACCTAAGATGTGTTTATGATGACCTGTGCTCGTCACATGCAGGTCTAGGTGATCGCTGGGCTAAAAATAGCCTCATGCTTGCAGTCACAAAATTGCTATTTCCCATGAATGTAGCTGAGCACCACACCGTATAAAATATAAGTAATATAGAGTCAAATTGTTCTCCATGCTGCTGATATTTTTGTCAATTGTTCGTCACTTATTGGGTGTGCAGTGACTTTCGTATGACAGTGATAGGCGTGTTCGCTTCGTCGGCGTCCTTGAAGCACACGAAACCACGTAGAAAAAAGAATAGTTTACTGACATATAATTTAACACACGCCACAAAGGCTACACTCAAACGCCACTCAGGCTACTTAGCGCAACACAGGCCGAACTTCACAAGTGTCTTTCTGAACGTCATCGTCGTCTTCTGTCATTACCTACAAGCTGGCATGTGCATTTCTAACATTCGGCCATCCTGCAACGCCTAAAGGCCTCGTTAAGGCTGTCCCGAGAATGTTCTTGTGACTTAAGATACAAATGTTTGGCCATCTTGCTCAACAACAGAACCAGACGACACCAAGAAAAATGGAAATGCCGTTGCAAATTCGAAGAAAGAACCGCCGCAGACGGGCCATAAAAAGTCGAAGCCTGAGCCTGACCAAGCGACGAAGCCGCAGTTTAGACTAGGGAACACTGGCATCGTACGCGTTGTGGTTTTTTTTCAAAGTCAAGACGGTCAAGATTTATGAAAGCTATGACATTCCCTTGAAAGTTTCACGGTACGAATGGGCAAACTTCTGCGTGCCGTGAAGAACTTAACGTGTCAGTGTCATGCCTCTTTTGTTATGTTAGCTTCTTTTGTTATTTATTTTTGTTTAACCTGTTTCGTTCGTGTATCGTTGGTTAGGTATTTCATATAAGAGAATGGCCGAACATCTGTCATAGAGTAACATAGTAATGCATCTGTACGTTAAGTCAGTCAATAACATTCTCGGGACAGCCTTAACGAGGACAGTAAGCGTTGCACGATGGCCGAGTGTTGGAAAGGCGCGTGCCCTTTGTAGCTAGTGAATGAGGACAGCGGCGTGACTGAGAGAGTCTCGTGCAGAGTTTGGCCTGTGTGGCGCTTAGTAGCCTGTGTGGCATTTTGAGTGTAGCCTGTGTGGCGTGTGTTCGTATGTGTGAGTGAATATTTCTTTTATTACGAGGTCAAAGTCAACAAATGCTAGTGTTTTTTTGTTTATGGTGTGTCAAACATAGGTGTCCTACATACAGCACGGCTCCAAAATGATTGTTTGAAAGAGTTCTTTTTTTTCAATAAAAGCCTTATTATGTTTTCTGGGGTCGTATAAGCAATCATTTTGGGAAAATAAATTAATTTTGTTAATTTTCCAAAGTTTGGGCATATAAAAGGTAATTAAACGTGTATAAAGAGAGCTTGGAGGCAATTTGTGGTGGCGGCTATGCTTCTTGCATAATAGTCACGGACGCAAATCAGTGGACAAGCACAAAACTATACAAACAGACACATACACACGAAGACACACGAAATTAGTCCCGGTTCTCGAACACGAACAGTGTCCGCTCCATAGATAAGTTCACAAACACAAATAATTGCACAAACAAAATGTCCACACAAAACAACAAAGTTCGCCAAGATATCGTCGCAGCCGATCATTGGGCACTTGTATTCTAACTGCAACCCTGGCGATTGCATAAGCGAATCCTACTCAAACACGAAAACAAATACGTAACCTAGAACACCGATTGATAAAAATAATGTAAACCGTATACTTCAGTCAAATTTAGCATTTTAAAGTTAACAAACTTTGTTCACGTTTCGTGTTTCATTGCAATAGTCACGTTATATTTTTTACTTCACTAAGTGGTCCCCCCCCCCTTTTTTTTTCGTCTCCCGAGTTTAATGACCCTGAAAATGTCGTACTTCTAGGTGAGCACAGCATACTGCTTACGAAACCCTAGAGCGTTGAAATGCGCGAAATGCAAAGCTTGTCAGTGACTCGTGGTAAATTATACGGTGCAGTACATCGCGAAAACACCGGCGTGTTTTGTTGTGGAGTGTGTCGCGTTGGTAGTGAATGGTTCTCACCTTCTTGTTGAGCTTTATGTTTGTGAAGATTGCGTGCACTCGCCACGTCTTGCTAAACATGGCGCCGAATGCGAGCGTGAAGCCTGACATGAGGACCCACGCCCGAGCCTGCGTAAAGAGAAAAACAAACATTGAAGGACACCTTGTGAATTCTAAAGTGTGCTGGGCGAAAAAAGCCTGTAGATTCAAGCCCGCGAGGCGGCTGAGGAGCTTGGCATCTCAGTCCCCACGTGGGAGCTGCCCGCAACACAGTGATCTGTGTTTTGGAGGACCAAATAAAAGTTTATCCAATCCAATCCAATTCAACTATGCCGTGTCTTTTTTGTCTGCTTTTTTTTTCCTTCCTTCTCTTTCTTGCATTCTCTTAGAAAGCACGTTATTGGTGGAAGAGGGTAAGAAGAGAGGCCACAGCGGGCACCTTTCCAGGGCACGAAAAGTGTGCTTGGTGCAAGCTTTTAGATTCGACTATACCGTATCATGCCTTTTTCTTTCTACTTCCTTAATCTTTTATTTCGAGGCGGAAATGTTGTAGGCGCGTGTGCTCAGATTTGGGTGCACGTTAAAGAACCCCAGGCGGTCGAAATTTCCGGAGCCCTCCACTACGGCGTCTCTCATAATCATAATATGATTTTGGGTGTTCAACACCAAATATAAGATTATTATTATTATTATTATTATTATTATTATTATTATTATTATTATTAATAATAATAATAATATATTATTATTATTATTATTATTATTATTATTATTATTATTATTATTATTATTATTATTATTATTATTATTATTATTATGTACACCGCAAACAGATTAGGGTGCCCTATAACGTTGCGATAACTCATGATCTTGTAGCACTGAGCAGTTAACCATAGAGTAACTATTTATGCAGTTACTCTAGTTCACCATGCCTGCTTGTTTCCAAGACTTCCACTCTTTGAAGTGGCAAATTATGCGATTTATTTTTTTAATTGATTTTGCCGACAAATCCTCGCTATTAGAAACGAAAATAAACGTAACAGTTTGTTTAATTTGCGAACTCTCCACCTTCGTTTTCTGATGTAAAGAAATTGAAAGATGAGTCAGTAAAGTGAAAACGGCGGCATATGAAACAATGCCGCTTTAGTTCGCAGTATACGGACTGCCAACAGAAGGAACAGATAAATGATTTGGGCATTATCATGAGTTCAAGCCTCTTGCGTGGCAAAGTGCGGGCTGGCTGTTTGTTCCAAGAAAAGTGCAGCGTTTCAAGAAGGAGTTCGTTTTTCACACAGATGATATCTGAGATTACCGTATACTTTAAACAATAAAACGACTCGGCACAGATTGAACGCGAATGAGGAAGAGCAAGCGCTCTCCGAAAACGTCAGGTCCGTGGCCCGATGAACATCAAATCGCCAGCTACCACGAGAAGAAAGGCGAGTGGACTGACCGCGCATATGTATGGAAAGTTGGCGACCGAGGTGAAACCAGAGTCCATTCCCAGAAGGATGACGCTGGTGTAGGTGAGGATGCAGCCCACGATGATGAGGTTGTTTAGGTACGGGCTCGACATCTTGATGTACCTGCGCCATTTAAGGAAAACAAAAGACATCTTGTCCGGAATCGTGTCATAGCAGGCATCGCGCAGACACTGAGAACGTTTTTAAGGTTTTCTAGAGGACGTATACCCGAACAAGCGCCAGTGATTTGCACGTCGCTTATCCCACACTCCACCGCAGCTATTCTTTTTGCGCGATGGCATTACAGAACTCGTTTCGCAGAAACTTTGTTGTCAGCATCGTTGCTTCTGACCAACAAATCGTCATCTCTTCCGTGACCGAAAAACCCAGAAAGATGCAAATGAAATAATTAATAAAGATTTCCTATTGGGAACCGAACCCAGAACGTCTGCATGGCAAGAAGGTGTTCTACCACAGAGCCACGTCAGTACTTGAAACAGCTTTGGAATGACAAGTTGTTTGCAGTTGCGTAACGATTCCAAGAGCAACACAACTATTACAAACACGAATTTCATTGATATGTGGGGTTTAACGTCCTAAATTCACCATATCATTATGAGAGACGCCGTAGTGGAAGGCTCCGGGAATTTCGACCTCCTGGGGTTCTTTAACGTGCACCCAAATCTGAACACACGGGCCTACAACATTTCCGCCTCTATCGGAAATGCAGTTGCCGCAGCCGAGATTCGATCCCGCGACCTGTAGGTCAGCAGCCGAGTACCTTAGTCACTAGACCACCGCGGTGGGACTTACCAACACCAAAAATGATGAGCTGAAATGTAGCACTTCTGCTTGCGAGGATGGTAGCTCTGCATAGTGGTACGTGGACCCACTTCAGTGAATGTCGCTCAACTAGAATTAACGCTACACGTAGTGATGCCTGAAACATTGCAGTACATACAACTCTGTGAGGCTTATAAAGTTAGACGGGCAGCACTGCAAACACAACTGATGTTTCAACAACGTTACGCCTGCATAGGGTCTTTTTCCAAAGCAGTTCCAAGACCTGGCGTGGCTATGTGCTATAAAACACTGAATTGCCACGAAGTATAATGCTTGGGTTTGATTCCTATGTGGACCATAGCATTCACTCTTTGCATACGTCCGCACCGCCGCGGTGGTAAGGTGGCTAAGGTACTCGGCTGCTGACCCGCAGGTCGCGGGATCAAATCCCGGCTGCGGCGGCTGCATTTTCGATGGAGGCGGGAATTTCGTAGGCCCGTGTGCTCGAATTTGGGTGCACGTTAAAGATCCCCAGGCGATCCATATTTCCGGAGCCCTCCACTACTACGTCTCTCATAATCATATGGTGCTTTTGAGACGTTCAACCCCACATATCAATCAATCAATCTTTGCATATGTCGGGTCAGCGCTTGTCAATGCTGGTTTTGCTTGACACTCTTGAACTTGAATTACCAACGTTTGTTATCACTGTTTCTCGGTAGATGGCAACTGCCGAAACACCTGTTGTGCATACCGCATACCACGGCCCACAATATACGGGTGTTAGCCACACGGGTCTGGAGGAAAGGCTTTGGCGTCTTACGCGACAAGATTTGCATAACATTCATCTCATGACCAGACACTCATAATCCGTAAACCATCTTATAATCCAATACTAATTTTAGTTTACCCCGACCCCAAGTTAAGGGAGGTGTTTGCAAGAGCACCCATGTATAAATAGATAGATAGATAGATAGATAGATAGAAGATAGATAGATAGATAGATAGACAGATAGATAGATAGATAGATAGATAGATAGATAGATAGATAGATAGATAGATAGATAGAAACGCTTAAAGTGTCCGCATGACGCAATGAAATGCTTCGCTTAAAAAAAAGACACTATATGAACATCATGTAGTGGAAGGTGTCTCCGTAGCACATGACATACTGCGTGGCAGAATCTGTAGAATCGCAGCAGGCTTAAAAACAAGTAGTTTGTGCAAGTAGTGGGTGCTTTAAAGCTGACCTACTCATTAAAAAGTGGGTATTGCGCAAGTGAACGTAAATCGCCAATTAGCGAAAGGAATGGCTATGGCGTGATGGCCACTCAGAAACTGAACATTCAGTAGACATTTTAGGATAGTTTGAAACGGCCGATGAATGGCGCACAAACGTTCCTCGCCTTGCGTTATGGTTGAAGGCGATGCTCGCTGGACCCGCTGGTGAATCTTGTAAACCTAGCATTTTTTTTCTTCTAACTACAACTTGTGATAGTTTGATGTTCTTTATGTATTTTAACTGATGTTTTTCGGTTGTGTCCACAAAGTTATCTGTCATAACTCTTTGTATGCGCACATGCAGTTTTGTTTGGTGTGACCAGATTGTTTAAGAAGAGAAAGACTTCTCTACCCTGTATATATTTACAGTGTCTGTATAGCTACATATGTATTATGTGTAATTGATATTTCCCGCTTCTGTCCACTACTTTTCTCATTGGACCCTACACTAGCCTCAGGCTATGGGTCCAATCAGTGTTTGTAAACCTCATGTGACAAATGATAATAAACGTTCAATCAATCAATCAATCAATCAATCAATCAATCAATCAATCAATCAATCAATCAATCAATCAATCAATCAATCAATCAATCAATCAATCAATCAATGCTCTCGCTCTGCTCTCGAAGGTCAAGCGCCCTTGAGGCGTCTCTCTCTCTCTCTCTTTTGTGACACGACCAGCAAGTAACACGCCTGTTTTTAACCCAACTGCTTTCGGTCAAGTACGCAGGTTATCAGAGTATTCTGAAGTCTCGTGAGCCGCAAAACTGCTAGGAAAGGGATGATCACGACACAAGTTAAGAATTGCTTTGGGTGCATGCGTCGTAAGAAAAAAAAAAGTGCTAGCATTTTCATTCGACTGTTGAATTCGAGTGATATTTTAACTGCATTTACGTTGGAGCCCAACTGCCAGCCTCGCTTAGAAAACGAACTTCGCCGACGTGCCTTCCCACTAGTTTGGCAAGCGCTTAAATGTGACTTTCAGCGGAACATTTTTCAATGCTTCGAGAAAGAAGGGGACGCTCGTCAGATGACGCTGCTTGCCTCTGGTTCCTGAACTTGATGTTTATGACGAGAAACACCGAGGCGAGTATGATCCCTAGGACACAGAAGATGCACAGGCTAGCGTAGATGGTGAGGTTGACGCGCGTCCTCTGGATAACAATCAGCGTCCGGTCCATGGGAGGGTCTGAGCCGCCTGCATAAAGGATTGAAAAAAAAAATTAGTAAAATAAAAATGATGAAAAAATAACACCATCTCCCACTAAAGGGGACCATGAGTAGCATGCGAAGCAGCGCGTGGCAGACCTAATTTTCCGATTATCACGGGCACCTTGTCTGATGTTAAGGCGTCCTTGCAAGTGGAGCACACCATGTATTCACTGTAGTTATTGTTGTTCATACTCGTCCCGAACTAGTTCTTGTTGTTCTTGTGCCCCTATTGATTGTGACGCATACCCACTGTGGGGTGTTGGCCAAGAATTGAGTGGTATTAAAAATTATTGTTCAGATTTAGAATAATGAAGATATAAAAAGATTACCGATGACCTAGCAAAGAGTGGTGCTTGATCTAGTTCATACAATAATAAATAAAGAAACGAATTTATTCTCAGAAAAGAGCAACAATATGACTTTTATACGTATATATTTTTGAAAACATGTTAGGATAATGAAACAGATTAATTAGTCAACCTATTAGTTTCATCTATATAGTCCCGGACGGCCGCGCATACTGTCGCGTTAGAGAACCGAGAAGTGGAAGTTCCAAAAGATAAAATGACAGGCACAGATAAGTCCATACCAATACCACGTAATGGTATTTCTAAAAGGGTTTTTCGTAATGTGTTAAACCGCGGCTGCAGGTCGAAAAGAAATTAACTATAGTTTCCAGTTCATCACAGAACGCGCACAGTGGCGAAGGGGCCTGAGCAGACCTGTCTTTATAGAAAATCTTGTTGGAGCATCCCCGCGCAGGAGCACGTGCGTTCGCCGCCCAAATCTGCAAAATCTCGCTCCCCGACGCTATCACATGATTGCTGAGAGAGTGTAAGGGCGAGAGGCCACAGCGTGGAGAGACCACAGCAAGGGGGAGAGGCCACAGCGTGGAGAGGCCACAGCGTCTTACCCACCCTCTCACACAGGCCGGAACGCGTGAATGCGTTCTGACAGTGCTTGAGCCAGCTGTTGCGCGTGCGCAATAAGGGTGGTCACGCCGCACACCGGATGGAACTGCTTAGTAAACTGCTTCGCATCTAAAAAGGAACCGTTGGGTCAGATCCGAGACAAGGTACTGTCTACGTGTTTGTGAGAGTACTTGTGTGTTGATATTTGAACGGAAAACACATATGTGGTACAACACCAATAGCGTGCATCAGCCGACCTTGTCATTTTCTACTCCACACCTAATAAACCAGCGGACGACCTGTCAGCTTACGAAATAGCGTGCTACGTGATGTCAGCTGGTAAAGGGTGTTCCACACTAGCTTTCGTAGCTAGCAGCGGCTCTGGCGATAATTCCAAGTTTCTGCTCACATACACATATAGAAAGAGAAATAAAGAGAAGTAAAAAAATGAAGGCCTTTTGGAATGATAGCATGTGGCTTGTTAGCCTGCACTATGGGAGGAGGAAAGGAAATAAAGATAGAAAAAGCGGAGGGAAATCCTCTACAGTAATGTGGATGGCAGAGCATCTGCCGCCCTAGCTCAATAGCTGGAACTTCAGACGCGTCATCAAAAGGCTGTAGATTTGGTCCCTACCGGTGGTCATGTTGATTTTTTGTCCCCTTTCCAATTAGGTCTGGCCAATTAAACTCAATATCAACAAGTGTAAAATAACGAGGATCTCGCGAAGAAGCACTGACTGCACTAGCCCCGTTTCTTCATTTACTGATTTTCAGCTGTCATCCGCCAACACCTACAAATATATAGCTATTCATATAGGTAAAATTTAACATAGAATAGCCATATTAATTATGGTATTAACAATGTGAACCGGACTCTAGGTTTCTCGCACCGTTACTTTTCATTAGCGCCTGTTTAGTTAAAACTTCATTGTAAAACAGTTGTCAGATATAAACTCGTGCACGCCTAATCAATCTGGAATCCCCATTCTGGTACTTGTCAACGCCCTAGAAGCCAATCGAAATCTCTCTCCTCGTTTCACTGTCGTTAATTACTTTCGAGCTGCTAGTGTCTCATCAACAAAAACTTCTCTCGACCTCTCTATTATTTCTAGAAGAAGGGAGCAAGCCCGCCTATGCCTCTTCCACAAGTTTTTTTCATGAATCCCGAAATAAAACGCATATTATTCTTGCCTTGTTCTTAAGTTTCCTTTCGCATCGACCACAATTGCAAAGTTCATGTGCCATTCTGGCATAATAATGTGTACTTCCACTCCTACGTGCCCAAAACTTCGTCTGAATGGAACCACATTCGTGCCCCCCTCACCAGCGACCCTGTCAAGGGTCATTCAAGACTGCCATTTTTTTACTTATAACACCATTCCTATCTTTCACGCCGCCAATTGCATTGAGAGTACTTAATTGAATAAATAAATAAATAAATAAATGTTATAATGTAAAGTCTACGTATATTGCTCCTTATAGTTATCATGGCTTTATTGTGGGTTCGTTTCATTTGGTTGTTCTAATGAAGGAAACAGCCCTCGATTGATTACTCTCGTTTCATTCACCATCATTTAGCATCGTTGCACCGTGACTTCTACTTTGGTACAACTTTAAGAAGGTAGGAGCGGCCTCATCTAGGTGACCGGTGTGCTCAATCACTCGCATAATGTAAGCGCCTCTGGTTAACGTAGGGTCATTTTGCCTGCTGTGGTCTGTCAAGCTAATTGACCGTAATATTATTCTCGCAGTCAGGGTAATCAGTCGCCGTTTAGCATCCTGTTTAATTTATTGTTCTTCTTGTTATTGACAGCCTTCTGAATGTGGTATTTTCGTATATGACTTGATTAGCAGAGCAACCGCACACCTTGCTTAGTTGCAGTATTTGCCACCAGGAGAATCAACCTTCGATCTAAATTTCTTTTTGTTTTTTCTTCGTTCTCTAGAGAAAATAAAAAAAAAATGAAGGACAATGTTGCAATTAAGTCATGCCATTTTTGGTTTTTTTTTCACAGAAGGAGCTGAAAGTTTTTCAAGATCCTTAATGCAATTTTCGCCTAAACGCTATAAAGCCTTCTTCACTGGGACGTGAGTGGTCTGGTGTTAATTTGCGTTGCCTGTATTATATTGTTTAAGATACCGAAGAAAAGATATTTTGTTCACAAAAGAATGTTCAGGGCGTTCAGATATGTGGATTTGTGAGCCGGTTTATAAACGCGTAAAGGGAGCAAAACTTTGCGGCCTTTGGATGTTTAGTTTTATCTCAGACCTTGGCGTACCAAGGTGGAGAGCTCGAGGGTTCAACCCCCCTACTTCAAAGAAACATTCAGTTTCGCATGACTATACACACGCACACATAGACACACTCGCACAAACAGACACACGAGGTGGTTTAACACCCCCAAAATACATTTCTGGCTGCGCACCTATCCTTTAAATTAACGTCTTGACGCGGCCGTGCCAGGCTGTTGTCGCATAGGAAACGGTAACACGCACATTCACACGCAACATCGAATAGTGTCTCACCACGCCAGATGATGGGGAAGCCCCTGGTCAAGTCCAGGGTCTCTGTGAGACAGTCGTACTCGCCGATCTTCACCTCTTGATTTCCTGCAAGGCGAGGAATTCGCGTGAATTAAAGGTTCTGAAAAAGTGAAATACAGCGCTCGCCTACACCAACGAACGACGCGGCAATCAGTGGTGGTCCCACAGAGTGACGAATATATCTGTCGACTGGCAGCCGCATGCACTGGTGAGATGCCGCCCTGGTTACGGCGCTCAGCTGCTTACTGGATAGTCGAGCGTTCGATCCCAGCTGCGAAGGTGGCACTTCGATAAAAGGGAAAGTGCTAAGAGCCAGTGTATTTATTATTAGCTGCCGTTGTAATATTGTTGCTGATTATGATGATGTTTCTTGAATGATTGGCACTGACTCACTCAAGGGGAACGGCCAAGAGTCGGGTGAATCGCAAGACTGAATTTATTAATATTATTATAATATTATTATTTTGTAAATGCTAACCCCAAACGTTATTATGATTTTGCATGATCTCCCAATGACCAAATATGTTTCTTTTTATACTAGGGTGACATGCAGGAGAATCACTAGCGTTTGATGTAACTAGTAAATCTAATTGAGTCGCATGTAAACATTTCGACAGCGTTGCATAGATTCCTGTCTGAGTGTCCCATCGCAGAGGCCCTAAATTGTAACAGAACGGGCCTCATATCGTTATTTCGGCTCTTAAAACTCATATCCTGTTCTTCTTCTTCTTGTTATAGTTGTTGTTAATGCTGTTGCATTCTACGGGTTGTTTCTGGGCTCCTCTACGCACACACGCACACACACACACAAAAAGAGCTCCCTTGAAGTCACTCTTCCATCCTTCCTTTTTCCATTCACACAACAGCAGTGTAGCAAGCGGGAAGTAACATTGCAGTCTAACAATCCATGTTCCTGATCGGCATCGCTTTCTCTCTCTATTGAATTTGCCCCGCACGTTCGCGTATTACCGCTAGCTCAAAATCTGGCGTGCACTGTTTTATACATGGTCGAAATACCGGCCGAGTTTGCAAGTTCACATTTTTTTTTAGCTCTGCTTGGTCCAAAGGGCGGCTACGATCACCCTAATTGGTTTGAAATGCCCTAAGTAAAAATGCGACAATAAGACGAAATTCTCCGACGTCTACAATAGCACTCCAGATATAGGGCAAGGACGATGCTACTGCCATCATCTATTGATGCAGATATTAACGGCAGTGCAGCCAAAGCTGACATGACAATGAACTATCTCATACTAATTGTTAAAGCTGAATCTCGTATATAGTTTAGCAGCATTAACGGGTACGATTCATACCGATTCACGCAGAGAAGTAAGTTAGACATTTATACCTAGGAATTTGGCATGATGAGATATGAGAGATTCATGCTTGCTGAGGGTCAGGAATAATAATAATTTCTAGAGATTCACTCGCCCGAGCCATGGTGTGATTACGTAACACGCCGTATAGTGAGAACATCCTGATAAATTTGGACGAATCGAGGTTCTAACGTTCACACAAATCCAAACACGCGGTGCTGCTAACGGATCTATATGCACCTGTGGTTTTCGGTATTCGACCACGCGACCTAGAGCTAAGCCCCGTGACTGCTTGCCTGCTAAACTGCAGCGAAGAATGAGGGAACATTAAATGAAAATATTGCGCTCACTTTAGGGTAAGTGCGGGTAAGTAAATTTTGTAGAATGAAACGTTTTGATAAGCTTGGGTAAGAGAGACAAGAGGGGGGCATTTGCGCACTTCTGTAAAGCACACAACGTGAATTCATGCAGTAACCTGTTACATGGAGCTGTGCTGCAGGCATAAAGTCGTATTAGCCATGTTTACGTTATCACATAGTTGTTTCAAGCTAATCTCCTTTAACAAGCGCACTGGCGTGACGACATCTTTGTTTTCTTTGAAAGACATTGCAGAAAGAGTCACGAAATGTCACCAGCAGCATCGCGCGGTAAACGCCCATCATACTGTATACGTCCCTACCGTTCACACTTTCTGTAGCTCGTTATTTCACAAACTCGGAGAAAATTTACGGCAAAGTGCTTTTTTCCTGTTAACAAATATGGTATAATGGCACCAAGGTCCTTTGTCTTCGTAAGCCGATTTTATTGTTTCTTTAGTGGGCCGTCAGAGCGCCTAAGAATGTCTATCTTAAGACTGCCATGACAGTACAGAAAAGAGAGATAGAGATAGAGAGAGAGACAGATAAAGAGAGAGGCAGAGAAAGAGGGGAAACAGGAAATAAGCTAGATGTTGAACGCAAGCGTCTTTTTTTATTGTCTGAGGAAAATTAAAGTCGGTTCCAATCTCAGCTCCCTAAACTCTGATTCGCTAGCGGTCGATAAAATCGTGCAAGGAAAGTCACCGAAGAGGCCGTGAGGACAAAGGGGAAAAAAGTTTGAACAGGCACAAAGAAAGTTTTGCGTGTCTGAGCGAAGAAAAGAAAACTTTTAAAGTAAAATTTGAGTTCGAACACGACAGCGGAAGCAGTAACACCAGGAATGGGACATTTTCTTGTCCTCTAAGCTGCCGCATAATTTAATCATCAGTAGCAGGCCGGGTCGTTCAGATTGACCTAGAAACAAGAAACGGACTCAAAAGGCGTTTCTCCGGGTCCTATAAATAGCCTCCGCGGCAGACCTCATGATTTGGCTTCTAGGCGTGGTAGTTTGCGTATAGCGAATAGATTTATGTGAAGCCCGATATCAAGGCCAGGGCTTCTTTTTAAAGGAGGCCGTCTCGGAAGCGCCCTCTCGTGAAGTACTTGCCGTCTGTGCTTCGAGTTTGTGATTTCGCGATAAAACTGCGACGCATGTAGAGTTCAGGCCTAATGAATTCGGTAGAGCGGGTGTAGGGGCGTGGCAAGGGATGACTGCAGAAATGAACTTACTTTGAAACTGCTTCAAGAGGACCTGGCCCTTGCGTTCGTTACGAAAGAAGCGTACAGGGCCCTGCGGGAAATGATAGTTAAGGCATGTAAACTCTGCATTCGCTGGTACACTCACTCACTCACTCACTCACTCTCACGTGCTCACGTACTCAAAACGCGACCTCAAGGGATCTTTGGGGACTGTTTCGCGTTGTGATTTCTGCAGCGTGAAAGGTCTCGAGGATTCCTTGAGGTCGACGAGCATTTGTGAATACGGGCGTGAGCTTCCCATTTCTTTCGCGGAACAGCGCAATGTTTAGGTCACCCAATTGCTGGCATAACTCGCTCGCTCGATCATTTCAACTCACTTATTTGGTCAGCGTCTCTCACCCAGACAGCTACACTGTGTTTAGCTAGCGCTGAATTACCCACATCTCTATTTAACTAAATCGACTCGTTTGGTTTGCTTTAGGACTAGTTAGAAATCATTCATCATTCACTCACTGAGGCATTCAACTGTAATTGAACTCAATACTTTAAGTCGTTTCGGTTTCCACCACCGCGATCACTCAACAATTTGATCTCGTACTCTTTGGATTAAGTAACTTTTGTATTCTCTGATTAAGCGTGACCCACTCAACTAAACGTCGAATTCAATTTTGCCTATTTGATGTGCTTACATAGAACACTAAAGCGATGCCTTTATCGCCTTTTCCCCCCTAATGCTTACTGTATGCAATGCTCGCCTATCTCGCTGCTTTAGAAGGAGAAGGTGGGTGAGGTTTCACATGCCATTTTTCTACGGCTTTTTTTTTTCCTCACCCACCTTCATTGTGTGAAGTGGTCAGTGGAAATAAAGATTAAATAATTAGTTCAGTCATTCATCCAGATCAACACCGAGACTCACCGTGACGCCGATGAAGTTGGTCTCGTTGAGCGCCTCCTTGAAGATGCGCCCCCACCACTGCTTGCGGTAGTCGAACTCCGAGATGCGCGTGTCGTTGGCCCGCAGCCGCACGATGACCGCGTGGATGGAGAGCGCCAGCGCCCAGATGCCGTCGTACGCGTAGCCGTGAAAGCGAGAGTACTCGTTGGAGCGCATCAGGTTGTACTCGGCCTCGTACTCCGTCGGCGTCTGCGAGGAGCAGGGAGAAGAGCACACTCGGTGTTGGCGCACGCAGGTTGGCGACGGCGCATGCGCGACAAGAACTCTCACTTAGCCCGTGTTTAAAGCGCCAATATTAAAAAAAATATTGATTGATAAATTGATTGGTATTCTGTTGCTTTCTTTATGAAGCATTATGGTAGCAGTTGATCCCCTGTAGAACATTCTGGAAGAAATCTACAGGGGATCAACTGCTACCATAATGCTTCATAAAGAAAGCAACAGAATACCAATCAAGAAGGGTGTAAGGCAGGGGGACACAATTTCCTCAATGCTATTTACCGCGTGCTTACAGGAGATTTTCAGAAGCCTAGAATGGGAACAGTTAGGGATAAGAGTCAATGGAGAATACCTTAGTAACCTGCGCTTCGCCGATGACATTGCATTGCTGAGGAACTCGGGGGACGAATTGCAACTCATGATTACGGAGTTAGACAAGGAGAGCAGAAAGGTGGGTCTTAAAATTATTCTGCTGAAAACGAAAATGAAAGTGATGTACAACAACCTCGGAAAATAGCAGTGCTTCGAGATAGGTAATAGTGCACTTCAAGTTGTAAAAGACTATGTCTACTTAGGGCAGGTAATAACCGCAGAGCCGAACCACGAGATTGCAGTAACTAGAAGAATAAGAATGGGGTGGAGCACATTCGGCAAGCACTCTCAAATTATGACAGGTAGATTGCCACTATCCCTCGAGAGGAAGGTATATAACAGCTGTATCTTGCCGGTACTTAGCTACGGAGCAGAAACCTGGAGACTTACAAAGAGGGTTCAGCTTAAATTGAGGACGACGCAGCGAGCAATGGAAAGAAAAATGGTAGATGTAACCTTAGGAGACAAGAAGAGAGCAGAGTGGATTAGGGAACAAACGGGGGTTGAGGATATCATAGCTGAAATCAAGAAGAAATGGACATGGGCAGGGCATGTAGCGCGTAGACAGGATAACCGCTGGTCATTAAGGGTAACTGACTGGATTCCCAGAGAAGGGAAGCGGGTTAGGGGGAGACAGAAGGTTAGGTGGGCAGATGAGATTAAGAAGTTTGCGGGTATAAATTGGCAGCAGCAAGCACAGGACCGTGTTAACTGGCGGAACATGGGAGAGGCCTTTGTCCTGCAGTGGACGTAGTCAGGCTGATGATGATGATGATTTTAAAAAAATGAGGCACGAACAATCAATCATTGTGTGACAGTAGCGTCATTCAACCGGTCGCTACATAACGCTTGTTACGCTTATTCTAACGTACGCGCTCTAACCACGCACTGTGAGAGCTCACAATTAGTTAGCTGCTGGTTACGGGCAGTGAACACTACTTTGTGAGGTTCGTACCGATTATTGCATGTTTGCTTTGTTATGCTCCTCTTTCCCTGTCAGAGGTAGCAAACTGAGTGTAGCCTGGTTAAACCTCACAGCCGTTCTTATGCATATGTCCCTCCCTCTCTTTTTTCTTGTTAGGTGGAAATACGTGCACAACACGTTCGGTTGCTAGTCATAAGTGTGATGCCTTCGTCAGTATTTTCTGCTTATAGAAGACGCACATTTCACACAGTCAGCTGTAAACTAGGAAGGCATTTAATGTTTTACCCAAGGCCAGACTGTTTATATTTCCCTGAGCTATAAGCGAACATCTCGAGCTTTTCGTACAAAACTACTTCTATTTCTCCACCGGGACGACAAGTTGGACGTACACATAAAGGTGACAGAGAGAGGAAAGGGGCTATGAAGCAAAGGATGGGAGGTTATCAATACGTCATGCAGTTTGCTATGGTAGATGTCGTGAAAGTAAGGTATCAATAAGAGTGAGAGAGAAAGAATGCATGCGTATGAATGATTGACAAGCAACGGGCAGTGTACTTGAGCTGGTTTAGTGCCCTACTGGAAAAAAAACAAAAATGGCCGAGCAGACCGACACTAGAGGACAGAGCTCTAACTTCCAACTTGTAGACGTTAGCGCTCGGGCCTCTTCTGTCGGTCTGCTGTTGGATGTTAGCGCTCTGTCCTGTTGTGTCGGTCTACTCGGCCGTTTCTTTATTTTCACCATGATGAGCTACGCCCGGTAAAGTACTACGAACGAACTCGTGTTATCTTCAACGCTGGTGCAGTGTAGCTGCGATGGGGCACTAACACCTCTCACCACGACTAATCGCAGAAAGAACCGTTCCTGCTCTGATAAAACGCGAGTCCAAGCTAACATGTTCGCTTATACAAAAGATTGATAATGAGGTTCGTTCACAGAAAGGTCCGGTACTGTTGGTCTGTACCCGAACAGCGACGGTACTAAACGGGACTACACCGCAGCAGTATGACACCAACTTCTATGTATGGCGGACAACAGACTTGCACAGATCTGTACATGGGGTGCGCGTACGCGTAAGGGAGGCGTTTACTGGCTTTGTAGCCGAGTACGCGAAACGCTATTACAATATCCTCGCTAGAAAAAGAACAAATTCACAGTGAGAGATCACTAAGGTATACAGTGGACAGTAAAACTACCCAAAAAAGGCGGTGGGTTAAGAAACGAGTACGGGAACAAACTCCAGACCGACCCTTCGTTCGAGAAAAAAAGCGAAACGAAGCTTGCACTGTTTTTGTTCCATTTTACTTTCCCCGTTTCCGCTCTGCGAACTGCCACCTGAAGAAGTGCAGTGGCTGCTAGCAATCGCATTTCGCTCTACCGGATAAATCAGGGGCCGTAATCAGGGATCACCGGTGTTCTTTTTTTCTGGGAGGTAGGAAGACGATGTACCACGTAGCCATTACGGAATTAATGTTTGGAGCTTGCGAAGCCAGTGGGATGGCAAAACGCCTGCAATGGAGATAGTGGCGTGGTGTATAAGCAGCCGAAGGCAAAGAGCACCGCTAGAAGACTCCCAGGAAAGAGAAGGAAAAGGGGAGTTTGTTATAAGCTTCCAGGATTGGGAGCATCTTCGTGTGCGCGATCTCTGCTTCGTGCATGGTCAGTCGTGTCTTCATTCCGTGACGTCAGCCGCCGTAGGATGTCATCGGTTGCCGTCGTTCCAAGTGTCATGCTGTTACATGTTCACTTAGTTCACTTGTTTAGACCATAAGCACTTCGGTGTAGATAGGCTCTGACTGAAGATATCCTACATAGAAAATCATACTCAGTTTCATACATTACGCACAACGTTGTGGAGCTGTGCAAGAGGTTCGGATAGTAGAATGTGCAAGTCCGCGTTTTTTACGCTTGGCTTTCGTCTGTATAACCTTGGCTTCCAAGATCGCCTCCGGCTGCGCGCTACGGGAATGAATTTCAGTGGCCACGATACGAAAGCGGATACGCTAAGCGATCCAGAATAACCTATTTAGAACCGTACAAATTGTGGGGTTTGTTTATTTCTAAGGCACAATGCATTTACATTTATTAGTCAACCTAAAAACGAATAATGAAGTATTGCGGGTAGTAAAATCATGACACTATATTTAGGTGCGAATGAATTTACTGCAAGGAGTTTCGCAAGGTTCTACAGCGTTGAACGTGATGTGTGAAACGGTATCGACGTGGCCAAAGTGCGCTTGGATGTGTACGGTCAGCACAAATATAAAAATAAACACTGAAGTTGTCTGTAAGATGCCACAGAGACGAGGTGCAGTTGTCAGAAAGAGAGGCTATTCTAACATTAACGTGGTCAGACGAAAACGCACATCTGTGCGCGAAAGTACACAGACCATGAGAGCGTGCGCCAAAATCGCTCTCTGCGCCGTCTGGTGGTGAGCCGTCTCCTATCGAGATCATTGCTCTAACGGAATTGCTGTCGACAGCATTTCTGTCAGAGAATTCATCAGAGAAATCTTGCTCTTAACATCAGACGGCTCGTCTCTAGACGTTTAATATGGCGAAAGTATAGGAACCACAATGGTCCGCGCACTTCTGCTCACGGGTGTACAGTCTCAACGCGAGAAGATTGGCCCAAGTGAGGAGTTGTCGGAGCACCGAGATTGCGCGAGCGCTAATATCGAGAGTGCCAAGCATTTCCCAATTTAGAAAGCAGGGGTGATCTGCGGAAAGCACTCAACAAGCAGCCTTTGCTGGGAAACTGCGATATGGATAAGGTTGCTCGCCCCTTCAGCGGAAAAAGAGAAAGAAAAATAAACTAAAGAATAACGTGTACATAGCCCCATCTGCCGATAAGCAATGAGTAAGCGTTTGTTGAAAGGGCCCCTACCTTTTCATGTGGCCATGAATTGGATTCAATAAAGGAGCTTATTACCTCGTGAATTCACGCCCGCAAAAAATTTTTGAATCCTTCTTGTACGAGCGGAGTGAGAAACATTTGTCGCACGCTGCAATTGCATTCTCTCGCACCGGCGAAAGCGCTGGGAGCTACGCTGGGTAGCACGGCGCGAGGAAAAGTAAAGACGTCACGCGCGCCTCGTGACCTTGAGCACATTTCTCTTCTTTTTTTTTCTTTCGAATACGTGGCTTTTCAGTGGATCACACGCGTGTACAAGTCGCGACCTTCCGTGGCGCCTCCTGGAACGACCGAGTGCGCCATGCTCAAATCAGCCAATGGCTGATATAATGGCTGTGACGAGGGATTTTTGAGCTTCTTCCGCCATCTGTTGAGAGCATAGCTCGGCACACTCACTCAAGAGTACACTAACTCACACTCATTTGAACGCGGTGAGTGTAAGTAGGCATGAGTGTAAACGTGAGTAAGTACGAGTTTGAGTGGACGAGTTTGAGTGTACGTGAGTCTCAATGTGAGCACGAAGGCTGACAAATTGTGGTGAGTGAGTTTGGGTGAGTGAAGTGTTAACCTATTCCCGAGAGAAGAGGAAGCAATTTTTGGCTGACTTTGATAATTTAATAAAATGCGTTGCTGGGCGAGTTGATTGATATGTGGGGTTTAACACCACAAAACCAGTATCTGATTATGAGAGACGTCGTAGTGGAGGGCTCCGGAGATTTCGACCACCTGGGGTTCTTAAAATGCACCCAAATCTGAGTACACGGGCTTACAGTATTTTCGCCTCCATCGAAAATGCAGCCGTCGCAGCCAAGATTGGATCCCGTGACCTGCGGGTCATCAGCTGAGTACCTTAGCCACTAGACCACCGCAGCGGGGCACTTGCTATAGGGGGCGCTCATTACTCGTAAGACATAAAGTCCCTTAATAAAGAGAAAGTACCGACAGTCTCCTCCATATCCGTCCAACCATCCTCTCCCAAGTGTCCAAAACCTTATCTATATCATCTCCTGAACGGCCACCGTGCGGGCGCTGGCCCTATAACTCGGCTCGCGCTACTGTCATATCGAGTATGTTATGTCCCACTGATAACACGCGCGATGCTCGTGGCGGCCCGAGAGGCGAGAGGCGGGAAAGGAGGGTGCGTGGTGTGGCGGCTCGGCTAAAGGGTTGCGGTACTTTCCTAAAAATATCCAGGGACTTTAGTAACACATAAAGACCATTTACGAAGTGCATGAGCTTTGTGGATACTGGTACATATGAATACATGTACGAATACATGTACTTAATGAATACATGCAAGGGCTTTATGGGTTTAGGTGCTGTAAAGCCCCTGTACATTGCGCAGGCGCATCACCAAGAGGGTGCACTAGTTTAGCTGGAAAGCAGGCGTGAAACTGGCGGGCAACTTCGCTCGCGCACCGACACTTTACTTCATAGAACGGAAAATAAGCACAGGGTGCCTTATGCAATTGTCTAAGCTGTCTCGAACGCGAAACCAATCTTCTTTTTCTTCTTATTATATGTATTGGTCCAGCACCACGCCCATCTGGAGAGATTTCTGCCCCTTAGGTGGCTTTGCATTGCCTCTAAGATCGGAGGTGTTTGCAAGATATTTCTCTGCACCTAACCTGGACTTGTGCTGCTTCCGTGAACGGTCCACTGTCATTCTAGTGACTCTTTAACGTTATAACGTTATCTTGCGCCGTTGTGACGGAGTTGCAAATAAGGGGAATCTGTGGTGTCATAATGACGTCACTCGGTGGCGCCACCACGTGTGCATTGCTCGTGTTGCCGTCATCGACGGCCAACATTCGCATTTTCTGAGGCATCCAAGGATTTCTGCCTAACTAAATCTGCGCACATCGTGTGCGTACAATGCCGGCAGCACCGCCGCCGCTTTAGTTCGTTTCATAAACGACACCTCACAAAGTCTGCCACTCCCTCCAACGCTCTCGCACATACGAAGTTGGGGCGAAACAAAGAAATCACAGACGACCGGCGGCAGCAAACGGGTCGTCATCATAGCTCCCTCCCACATTTGTAGAAACAGAAACTAAACACTAAAGCAGGTGGCGCAGGACTTTCTCTAGATTCTCGCAAAATGCCGGGAAAAGAAAAAAAAAATGAGCACACAATGCAAGGGGGGGTTTCAGAACGACGCCCCACAGAAGCTCGTTTGCATGCATCGCCCAGGCTTGCGTACTGGAACTCGAGCCGTGTGGTCTCTCACCCTCTCGAGTTTTCTCTCTCCCTCCTTCCCTCTCCCCTTCTACTTCATCGGGCCGCAATGCTCACATGTGGCCCATATACGAATGGCGGCGGTATATAGCGCGCGGTCGGTGACGATAATCGCGGCACTTGGATGCAGCTGTCGTCGTTCGTCTCGCAAGCCGTCGGTCGCTGTTTGCATACCTCTCCCCCTCCGCTTCTTTCTCTTCTCCCGCGTCGGAAAAAAGCTGGTGATGCCATGAAGTAAGGAAAGAGAACGGGCGAGGGCTTGGCGGCACCGTCGGGGCGCGCGTTCGTGCCGATGGGTCTCTCGCGCCCTGATCTGTCTATTATTCCTGGCGGGCGCGAGAAATCCGTGCACTGACTGGCGGCGCCAAGCCGTCTCAGCAACTGTGTGCCACATATACCTCATAAAAAAGAAAGGCGTGCTCGGAACTTCGTGCTCATCTTAGACGCGCGTTTGACTGGTGATGAGAATGTCACGGGATCGAATCACGGCCTCGGCAGCCGCGTCTCGATGGAGGCAAAATGTTAAAAACCAGTCTACTTCAATTCGGATACTCCAACTTTCAGGAGCCTTCTACTATATCGTCTCTCCCAACCGTGTCATGGCTTTGGAATGTAAAATCCCCATAATTGTTATATTCACATTTCAGACTACGTGGACATTCTGACGTTCATTGTGGAGAAGCTACTTGTCCTGCACGCGCGCGAGTGACAAACGTTTTAATCGAGATGTAAGTAATACAGCTTAAATTGAGGACGACGCAGCGAGCAATGGAAAGAAAAATGGTAAGTGTAACCTTAAGAGACAAGAAAAGAGCAGAGTGGATTAGGGAACAGACGGGGGTTAAGGATATCACAGTTGAAATCAAGAAGAGGAAATGGACATGGACATGAGCCGGGCATCTTGCGCGTAGACAGGATAACCGCTCGTCATTAAGGGTAACTAACTCGATTCCCAAAGAAGGCAAGCGGGTTAGGGGGATACAGAAGGGTCGGTGGGCAGATGAGATTAAGACGTTCGTGGGTATAAATTGGCAGCAGCAAGCACAGGACCGGGTTAACTAGCGGAACATGGGAGAGGCCTTTGTCCTGCAGTGGACGTAGTCAGGCTGATGGTAATGATGGAAGTAATACGCCAACTTTTTTTTCGGCGAGCGTACAGGTTGACATCAAGTGGTTACGGCTTGAGGTCTATCGCACTTCTCTTCATGCCGAGAACGGGCTTTCAAATCACTGTTTTGATGTTAGAAGATGGATGCAAAAATGTGATCGTATTGAAATATCAAAGGCCGAGTCGAAAATTCGTTCCGTGAACCGAAAGACAGAACATGAGAAAGCTCCACGTCACTATAATTGAGCTGCAAACAACGGGTCTTTGAAAGCGCAAGTTAAAAACGCGTTTCGATTGCCTTGATATGCGGCGAACCTGCATATTTAAGAAGGCTATGGTGAGAGGTGTTTCATCTAAGGTCCTCCACTCTAGAGCATGTTTTTATAAGTAATATGAAAGCAATACCGTAGAATCAAACGCTCATTCAATTAAACAATTAGGTAATCCATTAGTCATACGTTCAATCTACCAGTCAATGAGTCGATCAATTAATCGTCAATTAAGTTCCACAAATTAATGCGTAAGTGCCTCTTCGAGGCTGCAAAACAGCCCACCATGGTGGTGTAGTGGCTAAGGCATTCGGCTGCTGACCTGCAGGTCGCGGGATCGAATCGCGGCCGCATTTTCGATGGAGGCGAAAATGCTTGAGGCCCGTGTGATCAGATTGAGGCCCGTGTGATCAGATTTGGGTGCACGTTAAAGAACCCCAGGTGGTCTAAATTTCCGGAGCCCTCCACTACGCCGTCTCTCATAATCATATGGTGGTTTTGGGACGTTAAACCCCACATATCGATCAAATCAAAAGCAAACCTTGTATCAAGCAGTTCCAATCTAGAAAACGCGGCGCTTTTACGACGAAGTGTGCACAGTCACCGCGCCGAGATGCTGCACTGAACTGACGCGGTAGCTGTTGTTCTTGCTTGTCACTTCAGCGCCGAGTTAAGAAGAGAGGGGCCATTCCTTTATTGCCTCTCGGAATAGCCGACGTAGTGATTCGCCGTCCTAGAAAGACCGGTTTTTTTCTGCGCAGCCTAATATAGACCGATGTACCCCCCCCCCCCTTTTTTTTGTATTGTGTATGCAGTGTTGCAGATCCGTAGCTCATGCGAGACCATTCACTGACCGCTCAACATGTCACACCAAAAAGGCTTTAAACGGCCACTCGAATAAAGCCTTATATGTGTAAGTTGAGAGATTATCGAGCGAATAGCGTGATTTGAAACTCGAGGAATGATGTGTAAGCACGTATCCACAAGCAGGCAAGAAGGACATATGCGAAAGAAAAAAAGAGTAACGTGAATATTTTGCTTGAGCTCTTCCGATTTCGGAAGCGTGTGACTTTGTAATGCAGGAAGACGTCTATAGTTGGCCACAATGTGAGACTCAGAAAAATAAAAAAAGCACGATATTGTAATGGAGGCCGCCTGGAGTCGGTCTCCGATGGCCGTGCCATATGCGAATCAAGAATTCAATATGCCGTGCTTGGCCTCTGTGTTGCAAATCGCAGTTGAAGGGCCGGACTTTTCCGATGGATTGAAAAATAAAGCGACCGCGAAGTTCGGCTGTGAATCGAGAATTGTTTTTTTATTTTTTTAGCTGAGCGCATTTCCTTCGCAATTCGAGACGAAATTCATTTTATTGAACTTCTATGCCGTTCGGTCTAAGGCGTTTTGTTTACGAGTGACTGCAAGCGTCGTATACTGTGAGGGATTTGTCAAAGGTGCAGCGACTGCAGCGTCATCTGCTGCGATTGGTTTGTCAGCGGTGCAGCTAACGGCACGGACATGACGCTTACCTCCTGTTACACACGGTCGTTGGAGTGTACAGCTGCCCATTGCTTTAACTAGTATGTGCGAGATCGACCTTTCTGTGCGGCCGCTCTGTATGACGAATCCAAGTTGCGAATATGTTGAAGCTAAGCGCATGCACGCCATGCACTCTCAACTGCGGGAATCGAATGCTATAGACCGCTTTGAATAGCGATGCTTATAAAGCTCGAATTGAAACGTCAGGTGTCCTAAAAAGCGCTCCGCGCCATTGCTTATCACGCGCCATTGTTTATCACGCGCCATTGCTTATCAGCCGCGCTCACCGAGAGATACAGTCCGCGCAGCCTCAGCGCCGAGTTGTCCCACCATGGCGCGAGCCGAGCAGGAGCGACAAAAGCCCCGCGTTTTTACCGGGGGTGCCCCAGCCAGCTTTGCACGTTAGCCCCGGCGCTGCTGTTAGGACATTCTTGCATGGTATGTGACAGGCTACAGTTCGACTCTACCCTGATTACGCTAAGGAAACACTAACCCACGTATTCCAGAACGTCTCTCCACTCAACGCTTCACCTTCGCTTGGCAAAGCCGATGGGAGCGCCATCTCTAGGCACGGCAAGTCACTGCATATCAGCGATAATCAGCTGCCACTCTCGAGTAGCGCAACGTCATTTTGAACCAAGCTGTGGCGCAGTGCTCAACTCTGTCAAGTGAAGGGTGAAAGTCGAGTCAAGGAGCGTTCGTGAATACGGCGGTTAGCGTCGGCCAAGTAGGCCGCGTCAAGCCACAAACATCAACCAGCTTTGCCGTTACTGAACCTTCACACGGCTAGCGCAAACTTTCTCTCGAGAACATCACCTCACAGTGGCGTATACTTCAGACGAACCGCGTTTTCGGCTCATCTCGTGAGTAAGGATGTCTGACGCATCTTTGACTTCTATTTCTTCCAGTGCTTGCGGCAACGCCCCCCTTCAGAACACAGCGCGCGGGCAAAACCACGCACCCACTCGTGCCGCCTGGCCTTCCGAATATGGTGCAACGTCCTCAGGAAGGGACAGCTTGTTTGTACCATACGATGGGCGCAGCTGAGCGTGCTTTGTAGGCATGTGCTTACGCTCACACCGTTTGCAATTTGGATACACGTCATACGGCGCTCACACTGAGAAAAGCCGCTGTGTGCGTTCGCTAGTTAAAGATTCAGGTGGTAGCGTAGGAAACTCTACTGATGTGCAACAGCAGGTTAGAGACGGCGCTGTTACGTGCATCGTGCGTCTTGCATCTGCGATATGAAAATGTTTGCGCGCAATGACGTTGTCTTGTCGTGGTTAGACTGATCACTTGCTCTTTTTTTAAAAAAGGAACACATTTATTAGAGGTTGATATGGTACGCACTTGAGTAGTTCGATATCGTTTACACAGCTAAGACTAATTAATAATAATTGTTGGGTTTTTACGTCCTAAACTGAGATTATTATCAGGAACGATGTAGAGGCGTACTTCTGAAAATTAGGTCGCCTGGAATTGTTTACCGCACGCCTAAATTATATCACACGGGCCTCGAACATCTTGTGTTCTTCAATATGCGGATGCCACACTAGGTTCATAACGAGGTAAGTCTCGTTAAAATCAAAAGCGCACGTCTTCATTCTAAACATAACTTTAATATAATGACAGTGTCCCAAAAGACTAGAAGGCCTGGACGGCTGCTATGTTAACTGAATTTCGATGGTCATGCTTACGTATGTATATATTTTTAATTGTGCGTGTAAGTTAAAACACACGTGTCATTCTCTTTACGGAGCCCCGCCGCGGTGGTCTAGTGGCTAAGGTGCTCGGCTGCTGACCCGCAGGTCGCGGGTTCAAATCCCGGCTGCGGCGGCTGCATTTCCGATGGAGGCGGAAATGTTGTAGGCCCGTGTGCTCAGATTTGGGTGCACGTTAAAGAACCCCAGGTGGCCGAAATTTCCGGAGCCCTTCACTACGGCGTCTCTCATAATCATATGGTGGTTTTGGGACGTTAAACCCCATATATCAATCAATCAATTCTCTTTACAGATGGTGTGGACGTAGGCGTCGTCGGTGAGTACAGATCACGTCCCAAGTGCCCAACGCAGTCTAACGACGTGCGCTGGTGTCAGCCAAACCTTTGTTGCAGAATGCGAGAATCTAAACGAAATACCCAGCGTTTGTGGGGCATATTCTGTGCGATTCCTTCAAGCCTAAGATAACCGGCCAAAAAAAAACAGTTGTTTTCGTGAGATCTATAGCGTTGTTTCGTCATAACGCAGCGATCATACGACGATAACAGGCGATTTTCACTGCCGATGTATTAATATCACCTGGGATCTCACGCCCCAAAACCATGATATGATTATGACGGACGCCGTAAAGTGGAAGGCTCCGAAAATTTTGTCCGTGTGGGGTGTTCTTTAACGTGCACTCACATCACACAGTACACTGGCATCTATAGCATTTCGTCTCCATCAAAGTGGTACCACCCCAGCCTGGACCAAACCAGGGACTTTCGGGTCAGCAGCCGATTGCTGCTAACCGCTACAACCACCACGATGGACTCACTGTCGAGGTGATTCTAGGCGTGTAACTTAGAAGTGTGGCAGTTTGGGCTAGTTGGTACGACATTGCGATAGTTACAGCGCCAGAACAGAACGACGACAAAGGGACAGAGAAGGAACTAAGGTTCCTCGAAGATATCGGTGCGTGCAAGTAGTTATATTACTTTTACTTTTCTGTTTCGTTTCCTCGTAGACTTGTCTCTGCCTTTTTCTGTGCTTTTGTTATTTTCATTTACTCATGCATAGCGCTTTCTGCCACGTGGTTTTTGTCACATGGTTTACTGTCTCTTCTATATGTTTTCGCGTTCTGCGCAATGAACTCAGTTAGAATAGCGTTTGTGTCTTTCTTGTCTCTTTGTCGTCACTCTTTTCTCACGCTATAACTATCATCAAGTTTAGGCGATATCGTTGAAATAATGCCCGTACAGGTGCAAGTTTGAACAGCCCGTTTCCTCACCGTTTACTTGAGCATATGTGCACTTTAATTGAATAGTGACAGCTTGTAGACTTTCTGTTTCGTGTCTACGACATCTGACTTCGCTTGTTTGAGTTTGAGTTTATTCAACCACATGACAAGTCCACAAAAATACACTGTATACGTGGTTTGGTGCGAAGGGAAAAAAGCTGCATTTCACAGCTGGACTGGCCCTTTCACCCAGAAAAAAATCTAAACTACAAGTTTACAAAAAATTTACAAAAAAAGTTTTTAAAGGAAAGGGCTGCTTCGGTAGCCTACCTGGCTTCTATTGTAGTCTAGTCTTTCTTTGTGTCAACTAATTGAACACCACCACCACCGTCAACAACAACAACAACAAAAGAAACGTAGACCTCTTACCACTGTTCTTAAAGGAGGTACCTCCCTGCCTCTCCCTTTCTCGCACTATCTCTCACCTATAGCTAAACAGAACCCCGCGGAGTACAGGGCAATCTATCGCCGTCTTCTCTGCTGCGCGCAACTGTTCACGCCAGACGCGTCGCTTGGTGCAACGGAGTGCCGCCGTTCTTCCAACGTCGTCTGAACCGGCGACCGTTTTATCGACGCCCGGTGGCGGCCCCTGGGAGGCAATCTATCGCACACCGCTGGAGCACCCGCGGCACCAGTCGTCCATCCCCATTTATACTTAGCGCGACAGTTTACCGCCGCCTAATGTGAGCACAATCTTTCGCAAAGAGCTAATGGCGGTGATACTGCTACGGTTCCATTATATACCTCCGAATCTGTTAAACGAACACTTATATACAAAAAGAAAAGATAGATGTTCGCTCGTGCTTGCCCCGCGACACCCCCCTGAATAGCCTGGTCACGTTACCGCTTTTTATTCGCTTGCAGATTTTAGTGCGGTGACAGCGCTAATTTTGTAGGTAATGCGACGCGGTATGGGCCGCGCTCGGAGAGGCAATTAGTTGGAATACGGTGGGGTCCTTTGTGAAACTTTGCGTGCCACGGCTATTCATGGTTCGAGAGAATGTCCGGCATCGAGTGCCACGATATATACTTTCTTTGTGCGTGAGAGCCCCCCGCTCGTATTTCGAAGTATCTTTCGCCTTCGAATTAATGACGAAAGCTTGACTGCCGGCAAGTGGTAGATGTACTGAAAGCGAAGCTGACTTTGTTAGATAGGAGAAATACAAGACGAAGCTTTAGATTGTGCTGTATTAGCTGAAATTCATCCTTGATGCGTTGAGCAATCGATGAAATCTTGTCATTGACCAGTTTTGGGCAGCGCTCGTTGAATTTTTCAATCCCCTTGACGCGTGCAAAGTGGCATTGCTGTTTTTGCTTGAATGCGGCACTCTATCCTTGCGTTGAAACATCAAAACATAAGTGTCACTAGTATTAGGTTGAACAGCCCACTTTAGTTGGTATCTACAACAATGTTACTACCTTGCTTTGAAACGTAATCCTTCTATTAACCCTTCCGTAGTGAAAGTCATATAAAAATATTGAGTATACTGAATTTTTTGCCTGATTATGACCGGCAATGAGACGTTCAAATTTGATCGGTTTTATCCGGCACGTGGGATAGAACTGTGTCGCCGTTTTTATGTGGCTACTTGTATAGAACTAGTGGCTGCCGTATAAGCGAACAGCAGCAGAGTCAACTTTCTAGTGCACGGATAGAATAGATAGTCAAAAATACAATGTAGTCTAGCATTGCAAAGGGGAAAAAGAAGCCTGCCGATATAAGAATGACTTAAATGTAAATAACCTGGGCGTTTGTAAAGCCAGCTGCAGTGGGTAAGAGCGGTAAAATGTTGAACGTCACGCGAACTCGCTTGATTGATTGATATGTGGGGATTAACGTCCCAAATTCACCATATGATTATGAGAGACGCCGTAGTGGAGGGCTCAGGAAATGTTGACCACCTGGTGTTCTTTAACGTGAACCTCAATCTGAGCACGTGGGCCTACAACGTTTCCGCCTCCATCGGAAATGCAGCCGCCACAGCCGGGATTCGATCCCGTAACCTGCGGGCCAGCAGCCGAGTACCTTAGCCACTAGAACACCATGGCAGGGCGTCATGTGAACTCGTAACGAATGATTGGAAAACTTGACCTTCCATCCGCGGAAAAAGAGTAGAACTAGTAGACATTTACACAGAAGCACGGCAACCAAGATCGCGAGGAGGATTTGCCTTTCGAGATTGTACGCGAAAAAATAAAAATAAATAAATAAAAGCGTTGGACTAGAGGTGGCGCCAGAGTAGCGCAGGTAGGAAAGAATGATTTCTTCAATTGGAAGGATATCGTGACGTCCATGACTTTGGGAATAAACAATCCCTCCCACCTACCATGTGTCCTTCTGTTTTCTTTCAAACCAACTCTTTCATAGGAGGCAGTAAGCTTTTTCGAATGGGGTAGTTTGTTTCGAACTGCGCGTCCCTTTTGTGCCGTGTCCTATTCTCGGTAACACCCAATGCATACTGAGTGTGACGCCAGCGTTGACGCCATCCGGAGTTCTACTTTAGTTTCCTGACCTTTCACGATAAGGAAACTGGAAAGAACGAAACTATAGAAACACAGTTGCGAGCAACCAAGCTAGCGTGCACAAAAGAAGGGCGTCTCATGCGAATGCGAAATGTTTCTGCGCACCACTCGTGCCACTTCCTTGTATTCCATTCGCACCGGTGCACCCTGATTAGATGGAACGAGAGCAGGGGAGTCGGAATTCAAGTCACGATCTCGTTTCCCGCCAAAAATAAAAGGCGGCAAGAAGTAAGAGAGCCTAGGCACGTGCTAGGGGGTTTAGGAAACGGTATACTCGGAGTGAATGTTTCTAAAAGCAGGGACGAAGTGAATGACTTCTTGGGGCGAAGGACGCACGACTGCCAGACAGGCATAGAAAAAAAACGATTGAGTACACTACTGTGCTGGTTTCTCCTGTTCTCGCCTTGGAAGTGTGGTCCTCTGCCTGTGGTATGCTACCTGTGGTCTTGCACCGAGTATGGGGGCAACGCTTCCCCCCTAACATATGACAGAAATTGGCCGGCTCGAATCGGGCCTAGAAGGACAAAAGTTTGACTAGTTGGTATGGATGAAGAGTCAAAAAAGTTTGGCGTGTAGGCATGTGCGCAACGCACGGAAAAACAAAATACCACCTAGGAGAGGAATTGTGGGATATGGAAGGCATTGAAGTTAACCAGGATCAGCCCGGTTCGCTACCCTCCACAGTGGAAAATTAAAGGAACAGAAAGATTAGAAGATGAAATAAGGAACAGTTTTGAGCCATTGAAGAAAAGCTCTCAGATACCAAAACAGGCTGTTTCTATAGATTGAACTGCAATTGTTCAAGTTACTGGTTTAGAAGAACTTGTTTTTCATGGCCTGGGACAGTATATGAAAGCCTTTGTCGTATATCAACTAGACATTGTCTTCTTTGCTACACGATACAGCAATACGGCTTGATCTTCAAGACGTGCAGGGGTGTTGAGAAATTTCCAGGCTGCTAGCGCACCCGCAGGTCGCGGGTTCTAAGCCCGGCTGCGGCGGCTGCATTTCCGATGGAGGCGGAAATGTCGTAGGCCCGTGTGCTCAGATTTGGGTGCACGTTAAAGAACCCCAGGTGGTCAAAATTTCCGGAGCCCTCCACTACGGCGTCTCTCATAATCATATGGTGGTTTTGGGACGTTAAACCCCACAAACCAATCAATCAATCAATCAATCAATCAATCAATCAACCAGGCTGCTAGCGCATGTAATGCTACGGCCGAAGTTCCACGGAACTTTAGAATACCCCTGAACATGCCAAGAAGAATCAGCCAATTCACGCGGGACATACACCGATTGAAGAATCGCGCTCTCTTCAACTCCACAGCAAAGTGTCCAGAAACAGGTGTCTTCTCGTTTCAGACGAAAACCTGGGATAGTACATGTGCAAACGCTGTCGCATTGTACTAGCCTGATGCTCTAGCAACGACGGCACCATGCTGTCTCATTCAGGGTAAGGCGGCTATGTGACGAAGTGAGGAATTGTACTACCCTGATGCACTAGCAAAGATGGTGCCATGCTGTTTCATTCAGGGTAAGGCGGCTATGTGACAAAGTGAGGAGCGTTCTCACCAGGCCGGAGACGGTGATGTTTTCGCTGGTGCTGAGGGGCAACAGGTCGGTGCCGATGTAGCCCTCCACGGCTTCGACGATCTGCGCCGGCTCGCATGACACGTCCGGCTGCGGCGTCTCCCACCAGCGATCGGCGTACATGGCTCCGATGAGCCACTGGTACTTGCGGCCGTACATGCCCATCTTGTAGGCCTGCGTCGTCGTCCCCGCCCCACTCTGCTGTTACACGCCTGACCTACCACGTACAGTGACATTGACATCACAATCACGCGAAACACAGATTGTTTGAGCTAGGAAGTAAACTAAGAGTAGAGAGGTGACTGTAAAAATGAATGCCTATAGGGCCTCGACGGCAAATAGTATACGTAAACAGCTGAAATAATTACGTTATCAGGGATAGAAACGTTGTGAACGGTCAGCTTGGCAGCCACTGGATATCGGTTGGTTATTTTGTTTGTTGGGTAGTTGATAAGCACGTTGGTTAAAGGCCTGGTTAATTCTATGTGACCTGATACAATGAAGACGATGGCGGCCTTCGATTATGACAATTACAATGAAATGATGCTTGAAAAACTGCTAGGTCGGCAGACAGCCATAGTCGATGTTGAACTTCGTTTGCTCCTACCGAGAACAGTGTTGTGAAAATTCTTGTCGCTGCTAAGCTGCTTGTGCCTTGACAACAACATTAATAGGAGGATTTATAAAATAGTATATAGTAATTATTAATAGTTGATTTGAAGAATCTACACTCGTTGTTTAGAAAAACACTTGGATAATCTTTTTTCTCACCTGGCAGAAGACCTTTCGGGCCCAGAACTCATCAAAGTTGCCCAAAATAATGCGAACGTCTTTTTCCTGCGAGAGATAAAAAAAAATCGGGAGCTATATGATGCTCTCATATAGCGCAAATAGTTTCTTCGGGTAAGGCACCCACTGGTTGAAAGTTATTGCGCGTTAGTATAACAGTGCCAAGGGTCAGCTAACATCATCGTTGTGATTTGAAAACTTTGTCAGACGTGCAGAGTTCTCAAATTTTAGTGCAGCCAGCCCATGGGATAAACTTTACCGTGTGTTTGAGGTGAATATGTGTTTAAAAAGCTTCTGATAAATGTATTTAAGAGGTGCTAAGGAACATTTCTTTACTGTTTCAATAAAATAAACATAGAAATAGATGCGATAAGCAATAAAATACCAAACTGCTTTGGAAGTACGTGACGAGCAGTACCGGTGCGCCGACTTCTTCAAGCGAGCACTGAAGTAGCTTGTGAACCGTCCGCAAAATACTAGGTAAACATTAAGCAGGCGAACAAGCGAAAAAATTTTGCTTGCACAACCTTTCTGTGTACGTGGATAACTGTCCTTGATATTTTTTGACAGTTATCAAATAAACAAATATAAGAAAGCATGAAATGGCCGGGGGAGATGTTTGCAGCAAAAGAAAAAAAAATGTTACAAAACATGCGTTATCCAATTGCTTGTAAGGACGCTGCTTGGGATATTAAACTTTATTTACGCCGCCCACTGTCATTCTTGTCGTTTATCGAAGCGAGGGATACCTCGAAAAGTTTGAAAATTTCGAGTGTTCATAATAACAGATCAATAAATAAGGTCCGTTGATTGGTTCATAATAACAGATCAATAAATAAGGTCCGTCGATTGATCTTCTATTTATGGAAACGTAGGCCTGAAAGAAAGCGAAACACGAATGACGTGGAAGATCAATCATTATTTTGACCAGGATTTTGCGAAGCCTTCTGTATTTTTTTTTTCTGGCTAACGTTCCTCTCGCGTTCTTCCGTCCACTTGAATGTGCGTTTGCTTCTCTCATACCTGCTGTGTCTTCGAGTTGAAAGGTTCCTAGAATTGATCGCCGTGACCTTTCGTATCTCAGTCGCGTGTTGCTGCGTTTGCGCCGACTGGCGCGTCAAAGTGGCGAGACGCACGAGACCGCGTGTCAGGGAAAAAAGCGTGCTCATGCGAGCACGAACGGAAGGGCACAGCTTGGTTAACCCTTTCCTTCCGAATTTTTCCCGGTGCCCTTTAGAATAAACAGTTTCTTCGCGAAGTTTTGAAATCCCACGCGTGCCACAGACATCGCTTCCAACCCACCCCATTACGAAACGTTCGGGAAACATGGTTTCCAAAAGATTTCTACAGCCTGTTCTACAAAACCTTCGGGAAACGTTTTTTTTCCAAAGATTTCTACAGCCTGTTCTAAAGCCTGTTCAGTGACGTCTGAGCACGCACGAGCATCATTCGAGGAACTGTTCAGAGATCGTAATAATGCGTATCTTTCTGTTCCTATCCACGCAATGATCTGATAGCATCGCTTGGTCATCCGGGTTGCGCCGTCTTTGTCTGCGTGTAGCGGAATGCCGCTATAGTTTTGTTCTGTTTTCACGGGCTTCACGAAAATGTGTGCTAGTGTTAAGCGTATACTGTTGCTGCTCTCACAGACGGGCTTTCACCGTTGCTCAGTGATTCTACAAGCCGCATCTGGGGCTGTTCCACAAATCAAATGACCCTTAGACATCATTAGATGCGCAACGGAGCAGTCGTGCGAGCTAGTTTCCACGTAAGCGTGCTTCAAGGTGCCGTGTTACTACGTACATTTAAATGATAGCAGCCGGTATAGCCTACGTAGAAAATGCATCGTTCAGCTTCAGTAGGAATGATATCTGATGTTTTACGTCCCAAAACAACGATATGATTATGAAGTATGTCGTAGTTAATGGCTCCTTTAGTTTTGGCTATCTGGCATTCCGCACTGATGGCACACAGTGCACAGGGCTTTAGCCTTTCATCTCCGTCTAAATTCGGCCACCGTGACTGATATCAAACCCATCACCGTTGGCCGAGCAGCTGAGCATCGTAACTACTGCAACACAAGTAGGCCGCCACTGGACTTCCTCCCAATAGTACTCTGAGAGGCAAAGGTAAAAGCAGAGGCTACAGGCTGTATATATGAGGGACATAGTGAGAACCATAGTTCGTGGAACATAAAAGTTGATCATGAAATGTAAATAAATAAAAAGTTAGATACTCCATGAAAGGCTGTAGGAATGTATAGGCGATGAGTTCCCGGTATGTAGTGCGAAAATAGCGCGTTCTGTTCGGCGTATACATCCTACAGGAAGCCATGTAACAAAACGCAAAAAAAACAGGTGGCTTCTTTCTGACCCACCTTGAGCTTTTCAAGTTCGTGCTCGATGTCGTCACCCTCGCCGATGCCCTGCACCTCGTCGATCTGGATGTTCGCCGAGTCAAGCACTGTCAGCAGGCGGCTGTGTGGCTGCGAGGTATAAAAAAGAAAGAAAGGGAAACGCACGTGTCAAAACACGATGCTCAGTTTTCATTCATGACAGCGGTAAGAATCAATCAATCAATCAATCAATCAATCAATCAATCAATCAATCAATCAATCAATCAATCAGCCAGCCAATGCATACACCAATAAATGAAGACATCAATCACCCAATATCTACATCAATCAATCAATAAATAAATAAACCAATCAATAAATCAATCAATGACTACATCAATCAATCAATAAATAAATCAATACATTAATAAATTAGATTTTCTGTAGGGTGTTGCAGGTATTGATGAAAGTTTTGAACCGAAACGTTACTTGTCTGAATGGTTCACGTAATTACACATGGAGTGCAAGAAAGTAAAAAGTTTTGTAGTCTCAACTGCGAGGAATTTATTACTACGGATCTTCCAAAGTACTAGCAAGTTGGTTGCAAAGAAACAAAAAGTATATGTTTCCTGAGACCGTTATGAAGTTGTCTGGGGTTTAAAGTGCCAGAAACGCGATATGATTATCAGGCACACTCCGGTGAAGGGCTCCGGAAGTTTCGGTCATCTTGTATTCTTCAGCGTGCACTATACACGGGCCTCATGAATCGCGCCGTCATCGAAATGAGACAGTCGCGGCTGGGATCAAAACAGTGACCTTCGAGTGAACAGCAACAATAATATCATGTGGGGTTTAACGTCCCAAAACAACCACATGCTTGGAGAGACGCTGTCGTGGAAAGTTACGGAAAATTCGACTTCCAGCGGTTCTTTGACGTGCACCCAAATCTGAGCACACGGGCGTACAGCATTTCCACCTCCATCGGAAATGCAGCCGCCGCAGCCGGGATTCGAACACGTGACCTTCGGGCTAGCAGGCGAGCGCCATGACTACTATAGACCACCACGGGTGGGCTTTCAAGTGAGCAGTGAAGCTCCGTAGCCTCTGTACTGCCGCGGCGCATCATTGCAAATTGCAGGCGTAATGGATTAAAAATACAGGGATGCGCCAAAAAGAATGCCAGCAGGCCTGTACCGTACGTAGTACTAATACTGTCACCGTTCTGGTCTAATCTATTAAGTACGGCTGGTGCACCTTACTTATACCATGTGCGAACGAAATCGCTCGTTTGGTTAGCAATGTATTCCACGTAAGGAAATGATGTGGAATGTTCCTGTCTGAAACGACACGAAAGCGGATCTGCCGCACGTGTCACGAACAGTAAGCAGATTGAGATGAATAAACAAGTGGCCGGAATGGGCGTTTTCTTCAGGAAACAATCTCCCTGAAAGTAGTGGTACGAGCGTATATCTTTCAATCAATTAATGGAATTCGACTTCCTTTGTTCTTGCGAGCAGGTCTGCCTTTCTCCGATACAATAAGCGTGAGCTTCAGTTCCAGCAACGTCGGCGTGACAGACTTCGAAGCGTCTTTAACCCGTACCACGCTGGTTTTTTTTTTAATGTTCATTCAAGGGCGGCTGCTACCGATTTAGGCCGTCTCTTTCCGAGGGACAGCATAATTTATTCAATGAATCAACGTGATGAGGCCCAGAACGCGCACCCGGGAAGAGATCAAAAGGACCCCCGGGCACGAATTCGAAGCTCTCGATTACGTCCCAAATGAGTCGTCGTAGAAAATAGCCCATATTTGAAGAACGCACGAAGCGCGGCGTTTGACAGCAGCTTCTTTATCGGGAAGGAAGGAAGCGAGCTCCATCTGAACCACGTCGGGTTTGCAATCGTACGCTGCAGAATTGGGAACGAGGAATACGAAGATCAGATAGGAAGAGGGAAACAAAAGGAAAGAAATAAATGGGCAGAGAACGATGCGCGAGGGGCTGCAAATAAAGAAAAAAAAGTGGTTGATCCCTCTTTTTAGAAACCGCCCTAACACGAAAGAGAAACGCGTCTTTACAGAGGTAGTTAAGCTTTTTTTGTGCGTTGTTTTGCCGCAAGGGCGGAAGAATGAATGTTGCAGCAACAAATCGCAGTGTCACGCGATGAACGGCAAACAGCTCGACACTTGCAGCGTGCACTTCTAGCAGAAAGCACGTCCGAAATGAGCACACAAACACAACTCGACACTTAGAACACGCTGCTCAAATAAAGAAAAAAAACGGACGAAACGAACGCACAAGTATACACTTGAACGAGTGCGACCAACTGTCACAATACTTATTTCTTCGTGAGTGAGCAGCGCACTGCTTTCGCCGACGCGGCCACGGCAGCGAGGGAGGTGACCTTTGTGCTCTCTTTAACCACTGTAACTTCAAATCAATCATGCGGTAGAAGCACAAGAGGTACGAAGCGCCCGAATCTCAAGACAAGTGCACGCGCAAGTGAGCAATCACGCCTGAGAACATCTATACAGACTGTGATTACGCCATGTGAAGGCGCGCACGCATCGCGATGCGTAGCGTGGTGGGGGGCTTCGACCTTGAAATCGTGCGCGACCCTCGAGCCATCTCGCTACTGATGGCGAAAATGCGCTTAAGTTGTGGAGCTCTGAGTACCACCAACGGTACGAGGTGTATACAAATAGCTTGCTGATAACGAGCTAAGCGATGTGTGCGTTGTGGTCTAGTGGCTTGTGTCCCGCGCTGAGGAGCGAGATGTCCGTGGTTCTACACCCCGTTAAGGAACATTTTCATCTCGTTTGTTTCTTTGGAATTTGTTCGTATTCATTTTACAGCGTCATATCCGTGACGGAGATACGTCAGCGGCACAGTGGTGGACCCCAGCATAGAACACGTTTGTGCTAAAAAAAGGAAACGATAGTAAATGGGTATTAATGATATGACCGATTGAAAGTCTTTGATAACAAAAACAACAATAGAAGAAAGCTTTCTCACAGGCGCTGAGAAATCGGCCAATTTGAGCACTGGATAAAAACGTTGGGAGAAAAATTGGAACACGTGAGGATCACTCTATAGGTGTGTTTCCTGGTATACGTGGTTTGTGTGTATATAAAGGTCCAGCCAGCGCAAGGCTATAGCAGGACCCGCAGGAATTGTACTAACATCGCATGTCGCAATATCTGTGCTAGTAGCACCATTTTAAAAATGATCTATCTATCTATCTATCTATCTATCTATCTATCTATCTATCTATCTATCTATCTATCTATCTATCTATCTATCTATCTATCTATCTATCTATCTATCTATCTATCTATCTATCTATCTATCTATCTATCTATCTATCTATCTATCTATCTATCTATCTATCTATCTATCTATCTATCTATCTATCTATCTATCTATCTATCTATATATCTATCTATCTATCTATCTATCTATCTATCTATCTATCTATCTATCTATCATCTATCTATCTATCTATCTATCTATCTATCTATCTATCTGTCTATCTATCTATCTATCTATCTGTCTATCTCTGTCTATCTATCTGTCTGTCTATCTATCTATCTATCTATCATCTATCTATCTATCTATCTATCTATCTATCTATCTATCATATCTATCTATCTGTCTGTCTGTCTGTCTGTCTGTCTGTCTGTCTGTCTGTCTGTCTGTCCTGTCTGTCTGTCTGTCTGTCTGTCTGTCTGTCTGTCTGTCTGTCTATCTGTCTGTCTGTCCCTGTCTGTCCCTCTGTCTGTCTGTCCCTCTGTCTGTCTGTCCCTCTGTCTGTCTGTCCCTCTGTCTGTCTGTCCCTCTGTCTGTCTGTCCCCTCTGTCCGTCTGTCCAACATCTGTCTGTCCCTCTGTCTGTCCCTCTGTCTGTCCCTCTGTCTGTCTGTCCCTCTGTCTGTCCCTCTGTCTGTCCCTCTGTCCCTCTGTCTGTCACTCTGTCTGGTCTGTCCCTCTGTCTGTCCCTCTGTCCGTCTGTCAACATCTGTCTGTCCCTCTGTCTGTCCCTCTGTCCGTCTGTCAACATCTGTCTGTCCCTCTGTCTGTCCCTCTGTCCGTCTGTCAACATCTGTCTGTCCCTCTGTCTGTCCCTCTGTCCGTCTGTCAACATCTGTCTGTCCCTCTGTCTGTCCCTCTGTCCGTCTGTCAACATCTGTCTGTCCCTCTGTCTGTCCCTCTGTCCGTCTGTCAACATCTGTCTGTCCCTCTGTCTGTCCCTCTGTCCGTCTGTCAACATCTGTCTGTCCCTCTGTCTGTCCCTCTGTCCGTCTGTCAACATCTGTCTGTCCCTCTGTCTGTCCCTCTGTCCGTCTGTCAACATCTGTCTGTCCCTCTGTCTGTCCCTCTGTCCGTCTGTCAACATCTGTCTGTCCCTCTGTCTGTCCCTCTGTCCGTCTGTCGACATCTGTCTGTCCCTCTGTCTGTCCCTCTGTCCGTCTGTCAACATCTGTCTGTCCCTCTGTCTGTCCCTCTGTCCGTCTGTCAACATCTGTCTGTCCCTCTGTCCGTCCGTCTGTCAACATCTGTCTCTTTATCTTTTGCAACAAATCTACGATATAGATCGCATCCAGATGCGGAATTTTATTTTTCTTTCAAATCTTTGGTTTATATTCTTTGGCCTCTGTGTAGACAACAGTCTCTATCCCGTGATGAAAACTTGGTTACGTAGTCAGCGGTTCCTTTGTTTCCTTTCTGCCGCACCTGCGTAGCGTTATTCCGGCCAAGCCTGCTGGTTCGTGGAACGACGAATGAATTGGAATCAGTACTCTGTTGCTGAACCGCAAGGACCGAAAGTTTACGTGCCTCAAAGCTATAGTACGCCGCAGAAGCGAACCAATACTCCGCTATCTTCCCTAAAGACTACATTATAGAGAGAGCAACAACCCTATATTGAGCACGGTTGTTGTGTTGTTGTTGCTCAGTGTACAACGCCGAGTTGGCAAACGCACGCTCGCTCGCGAGCCTACATTAACACCTTCAAAAAAAAAAAACTAATCCTTGGATCGCCATACGCTCGTCCTCGTAGAAAGGATAAAAACGTGTGTTGCGAAACAGTGAACGCGGGTGAAAGGTCAAAGAAGGGGCCTTGGCAGCGTTTGTTTGGCGAAGGCCTAACAAGGCAGTCGACCTTTTCGCCCCGTGTTTCCTTTCTAAATCCCACCGGCTTAGGCTGTCTTCAAAGTGGATTTCTTAGGAATGAAGTGCCTACGAGATCAAACTTGAATGGGGGAAACAAGCAAAAAACAAAACAAAACAAAACTACACATACGTTAAAATTGGAATAGGACAAAACCTTTTGTCCTTTGGCGTTGTATGGATTTGAATGAGTCTTTGAACTAAGTGAAAACGTACAAAAAAAAGTGGAAGCACGTGCATAAAATTGGTGAAGTCTTCACGTCGGTGAAAAGAAGACTCTGCGTCAGCACATTTTTTTTGCTTCCTTCTTATACCTGATTCCTTATTCAAAGGTCGGCCGATTCTTCAAAAGGGCTCTTGGAAAAGATTATTATCTAGATTAGGGAAGGAAAGATTCTCACCTAGGGAGCCACAGCGAAAAGTGTTTCCAGCAATAGCAGGCGGGAAGGTCAGGTCAAAGCGTTGGACTTATCGACGAGCTGTTTCTTTTTTTTTTCAGCAGCACGAATCTTTCAAAAAGCCGAGAGGTTATTTAAAACGTGTGCAGACTGAAATGAAGGTGGGGCTTTTTTTTTTGTGCAATACCACGAGCCTAACGCATAACGTGGTTAGCACGTTCATTTTACGCCACCCCTAGAGTTTATTGAGTGTTCGCTGTAGAAGCGTCTTTCGCGCATTGGGAAGATTCGAGAGGCTTTGCTCCGCTTCGGCACTTTTCATTATGATTTAGGTGACCGACTAAAACACCTAAAAGTTGTGCACTGTTTCATGCGAGGAAGAAAATCCCCACCCAAGCCCTCCGCGTGGACGGTTAACCGAGCCATGCTGAAATCGGCAGCCCCGCTGTTTATCAGTATAAGTAGCATCTATAGGAATGTTTTCTGTGTTAGCTTTTTTTTCGTTTCTCTATCAGCACACGTACGAGAGTTGCGCGCTTCAAACTGTGCGCTTAACGGCGTTAGGTCAAAGGATACTAATAACACTACCACGACTTGATGGGTAGCTCATAATGCTGCGGCAGGTATCAATCCCCAGCTGCACATGCTTTTCTTAACCTGAAAAAAAAGGAGTAAAAACACGAAGAACCTTCGAGCTCAAGCATGCAAGCATTGATAATTCGTTATGCTGTCTGCGCACTCAAGAACGGCTACATTGTTTCACTTCCCAATCAGAAACACCTTCACTGTAATAAAGATATATGTAAAAAAAAACGTTTTCGCACAAGAGGGGCGAAGCATGAAGTGAGAGCGCAGCTGGGCGGCTTTGTTTGAATATTTTGGAGTTTTGTCTTTCTTCCTTCTTCGGTTTCTTTTTTTTCCCCTCATCTACCAGTCGAGTTTTGTCTTTCTTCCTTCTTCAGTTTCTTTCTTTTCCCCTCATCTACCTGTCTTTTTCATTCCTTTCTCGTCTCTGTCCATTTTTATTTCTCTTTTTTTCATTCTCTGTCTTTCTTGTTCCTTCTCATCTTCCACACTCTCTGTCTCTATTTCTCGCCTACCACTCCTCTTTTTTTTTCTGTCTTATTTTTCTCTCCCCATTTCTTTCTTTCTATTTCTTCGATTCTCTCCCTCTTTTTTTTTTCATTGTCTATTTGCGTTGCTCTACTCTCCTCCATCCTGCTGCTCGTCCTCCCCATCATCACTCGTCTCTTCCTCCCTCACTTTTCTTCTCAACCCGCTTACTATACGATACTATTTAAAGTTACACTATGTTCGATTAGCGTGTCCAGATAGCCGAGTGGTTATTACATCCGCCTTAGGATCGTGGGTATGCGGGTTCTAATCTGGCCAACTCATAAGGATTGTTTTCTTCGCCGAGAGTTCCTCTTCAATACTGCCTCTGTTTCTTTCTCTCTCTCTTCTCGCTGTCTTCTCTCACCCATCAAGGTTACTGGAGGCCACGCCGAACAGCCAGCTGACGTATTTAGGCAGTGAAAGAGAGGAATGAAAAGACTGCCGCGGTGGTATAGTGGCTAAAGCACTCGGCTGCTAACCCGCAGGTCGCGTGATCGAATCCCAGCCGTGGCGGCCGCAATTTCGATGGAGGCGAAATTGTTTGAGGTCCGTGTGCCTACGTTTGGGTGCACGTTAAATAACCCCATGTGGTTGAAATGTCCGGAGCCTTCCACTACGTTATCTCTGATAATCGTATAGTGGTTATGGGACGTTCAACTCCCACAATTATTATTAACATTATAATAAAAAGAGCGCGTGTAGATTTATGGTGATACTTTCTGTTCCTACTACCCGGCGCCGCGGCTACGAAAAGCTTTAAGGGGATACTGAAGCGAATTTTAAGAATTTTGCGAAAATGCTGATAATGAGTCGACAGTGAACGATTGCATCGAAACGAAGTCTTCACTGATTGAAATTTTCAGTGAGTGATCTTATTTTTTCTATGTTATTGTGAGCGGCCGCCGCGCCGCTCGGCTCGCGCGCGTTGACGGCCGTGACGTCACAACTTCCTCATTCGACAGCCGGCCGGCCGCAGTCTTTCGAAGCGCGCACGCCGTGACACAGTTGCCCACTTAAACTCACGTGGTTTCCGTTGGACCACTGCAGAGTTAGTTCTTTGCACGACGTGACGCCGCATGTGTGAAATTTCTCAGCCGTTTCCCACATCTGCGCATACGGCAGCTACACTCGCACATTCACGTACAACAAGCCGTTTAGAGGTTGAATTAATTATATACCGGTCACGATGGTATGGATTGGATAAACTTTTGTGGGGTCCTAGAAGACACAGATCGCTTTGTCGCGAGCCACTTTCGAGAGCAAGGAATATTTGAAAAGAAGCTTCATTTGTCCCATGCTTTTGCTGCTCTCTCTCTCTCCCTTGATTGGACGTGGATAAGTGAAGCGATAAAGAGCTGAGAGCTAGTAAATAAAAACTATCTTTAAATGTGGGTTCAGCGTGATCGCTGTGTAACACGTATCGAATGTCTCCGCTACTTGCAATATCTTGGAAAAGTACGCGATGGTGTGTCGAGACCGACGATCGTAGCATACAGCCGTCGGAGCGGCAGTAGCATTACCTATACTCACGGACAACTTTTTATTGGCGTTGAATTGAAGGCTATGGAGCCAAACTGGGCATGTGCCACCACCAACGGATATAGTCCCCCAATTGCGTCCCTATTTTCCCCGTTAAAATCATAAAAAACAATACTTTATTTTCAACGGACAGTTGTTTGTAAAGAGAGGCAGCACACACCAAGGGCATATTCATGATTCTTTAACTTTTCGAAGTGTCCTTTCGTGTTTTTGCACGCATGAAAACTTCACACGTTTCAGGTACACCTCACTGTCGCGTGAAAACTTCACACGTTTCAGGTACACCTCACTGTCGCGTGAAAACTTCACACGTTTCAGGTGCACCTCACTGTCGCGTGAAAACTTCACATGTTTCAGGTACACCTCACTGTCAAAACGGCGTCTTCGTCGTTCTGTGAGTGCACCCTTCGCCGTTCAGCTGTCGCGACGACTCGCTGAAAAAGCTTGTGACGAATTTCCCTCGCAAACGACTGTCTAAACCGACGTAGTAAACTGAACGCAGTGTTGATATTCGGAAACGGCCGCCATTCGAAGCGCGAGCCGAACCGGACTACTTGGCGAAGAAGTACATGTGCAGTAGATCCACCTCCCCCCCCCCCCTCCCGTAGCTTTCTCTTCATTACAAAGAAAAGTTGTCCCCGAGTATAGTCACTTCCTTCCACCACAACAAACGCTTCGAAACCGAACGCTGACTGTGGTACAGTATGCGTTATACTAATTAATACGTACTCAACTTGTCGATTGGAACTTCAAGGTCTGGTGCCGTATAGTTACGTTACAGCGTTTGTTTTTGCAGCGCCTACCAGCAGCCGGTAGGGCGCTACCGAAACACAACTGAAAACAGCCGCGAAGAGATATTTCTTGTCTTTTTTCATGTTTCGGTGCTGTATGTCTCATCCTTAGCAGTTAATCACTTATTTAGCTCGAAACACCGCCTGCAAAATTATCCTTTTGTTTACCCTTAAAAACTCTGCTCTTTAAAAAAATATGCCAGAACCCACCTACCTTGAAATTCGATGTTATTCGAAACATGCGGTTATTGAGATATCCATATAAATAATATCAATCAGGTTGCATGTTTGGACACTAGCCTACAAAACCATGCTATTAGTTACAACATTGTAGAGATAAATACGGCTGTTCGTAATAAGAAACAATAATATGATTGAAGATAAGAAGGTAAAGAGGAGAGATAAAAATAAAAATATTAAAAGAAATGGCCATTCTGCCGACACAAATGAGTACTCATATAAAAAATCTACCTACGCGAAAACAAAAAAAAGACAAAAAAATTTTGATGTTACAGAAATCAGGAAATGTGATTGAATGAAGAATGTCTGAAAATTTTATGTGGGCGGGACAGCGACCTCTGTGGGCGGCGCCTACATTCGTTCTCACGTTGTAAACGACCTCCAGAATTGGGATTCATTCAACGAATAAACGAAAGCAGGTAGAATAATAGTGGTGCAGCTACGATTCACGAGAAGCACAGCGATGCGTTAAACGTCGTTACAGCGGTTAACGAGAGTGCAAAAATAAAAAAAAACACCCCGTATACTCGCCTTGCGATACGACCGATTGTTGTCGCTTAAAAAGAAAACTAATATTTGCCGAAACACCCCTCGAATAACGGCACCTACGAGACCGACACACTGCTCGAACCTATAGTCGTTACGTTTGCGCTGCGGATAGTGACGTCAGGCGCCACTGTAGGTATCATTTGTTCTTCGCGTTTCATTTACTTCCTTCGCGAATGGCGGAAAGAAAAAGAAAGATTAACGAGTCGATTCGCAGTTGCCCCGTAAAGTCAATCGGATAAATGTGGCGAAGGAGGCAGGAACATCCTTCCATTATTCCGAAGAGCCCAAACAAAGGATTATACAGAGGGAGAATCGCGTAAAAACTGAAAGAAACCAAAAGCCAAAAGGCGGAACGCGAAGGAATGCCTTGAGGGCAAACGGAAACTTGATAGTAATAATACCTTTACACTGGCGCGATGCAATAAAGGAACGGAGGTGTAAGGGGAGGGGACGGCATTTGGACCTTGCACAAAAGGAAGAAGAAGAAGGGATGCAGAACGCACCTGATATCTAAAGCGGAGCGCCTCGAAGCATACATAAAAAAGCATATGCGAGCGGCTCTAGAAGCGGTTTAGGCTGGAACGACAGAGGAAAAAAGCTAGACTTCAACGGAGCGAAAGAAACAAAGAAAGCAATCGTGCTTACACCGTTAGGGAAGTCGCTCGGAAAGGAGTAGGTAGAGAAGGAAGGGAGATATATTAAGAAGGATAACGGCAGTGGAACAAGGAAAAGCAACAGCAATTCCAGGTGGAGGAGCGGGAGGAAGGCAACATCTTAGCTGGCGTCGGCAGAATTGAAGAAGAACTCTGTTCCGGTCGCTGAGAACGCACGTTGGGACGAGCGATGCAGGAATCCCGAAGCAGAGAGGAAAGAAGCGGCTTCCTGTATACTTTGCGAGCAATTGGCCCACCGGGTTGCTTCTCTCTCTCTCAGCTTCGCGATCATTTCGCGGAAACAGAGACGCAAACAAAACTAAGGGATAAACAAAAGCAGTTCAGGAGCAAGCGAGAACGAGTCGTTACTAGCGAAGATAAACTTTCGCGTTGCACGACTGGCGTTAGCGAGCTTTGTGGAAGGAGCGCGCAGCGAGAGAAAATCAACAAGCAAGAAACGTGTGAACAAACACATAAACAAGACGTGCTAGCGAGAGTAGCACCGTGGAAGGTAAGGGTAGACAAAATTATGAGTTCTTTTTTTTTAACCCGAAAGTGGAGTTGTGTGAATAAACAAATGGCATGCTGCGTAGACGTGACGTAAATTTTGCGAGAATGAAAAGAGAAAAGCAACCTAAAAATGTTTTTTTTTCGGCCTTTTATGATTACACTTGATGCACCGGTTGTAAAACGTAGTTGCACTCCGTTCTGAAACGAAAGGTAGCAAGAGTAAGCGCGAATAGTAGTAGTTCGGGATGCCGCTCTACACAGAAAAAAAAGGAACAACAACAACAACAACGACGACGACGAATACCACGACGACAACGACACTACGACGACAACAAAAACAAAGAAATATATCAGGTGGCGATAGCAGCAGTTGCACTTGTTTCAAAGAGTTGATGCATTTTTCCTGCAATATACGAATTGGCGACGGATCACGGGATTGTGACTGGTGGAATTCGTGGTCCTTGAATAGCTCATGCTTGTGCTTTTCTTCTTCTTCTTCTTCTTCTTCTTATTATTATTATTATTATCATTATCATTATCATTATCATCATCATCATCATCACCACCACCACCACCACCACCACCACCTTACTCTCTGTCTACAAAATACTAAGTATAACGTGTTATTCAGGTAAAGTGTCTAGAATGAAACAAACTGTGGAAAAGCGAAGGATGCAGTATTTTGAGAGAAATTTCTTTGACGAGGCACAAGCGGCGCCCAGGCTCCCACCGTTCATGTAGAGAAGAGCGTTTTAACTCAGCTAACCTCGTCGGAAAACCGCGTCGAATGGCAGTTTATTGTTCTTCTTCTTCCCTGCATGACCAATTTCGATTCCCGATTTCAGCTTCTCTGACGTTTTCAGCCATTTGTTTGGGCTGACTGTTGCCTCCTTTATTTTTAGTGTACCAGCAGCGAGTAGTGAGGTCTAGCCAATTTTAACGGTGCGCGTACATTCGCGAGGAAACGGGATGACATAGCACACCACAGCGACATTAGACGCTCACAAGCCAAGCTCTTAAGGTGCTTCAAAGCTAAAACAAAAGAAAGCTAATTCTATCGGACTTTCATTGTGAAGCAGAACTAAAAAAATCGCTCTTCATACGTATAACAAGGTTTAGTCATAAACAAAAATAATACAAGTTTTCTACTACGTTTTTTGTTCTTAATTTCCTGGTTGGTGCCTCTCCGTGGTGGTCTAGTGGCAAAGGCACTCTCGGCTGCTAACCCGCAGGTCACGGGATCGAATCCCGGCTGCGAAGGCTGCATTTCCGATGGAGGCGAAAATACTATAGGCCCGCGTGCTCAGATTTGCGTGCGCGGTAAAGCACCCCAGGTGGTCGAAATTTTCGGAGCCCTCCACTACGGCATCTCTCATATTCACATGGCAGTTTTGGAACGTTAAACCTCACACATCAATCAATCAATCAATCAATCAATCAATCAATCAATCAATCAATCAATCAATCAATCAATCAATCAATCAATCAATCAATCAATCAATCAACTTCCAGGTAGGTATATATCCAAAAAGAACTCACGACAACGTAAACACCGCAAAAAAAAATATGGCGGTGAAAGTGTGTGCCTCAGCAGTCTCGCATGCCCGCTGCCCCGCCGCGGTGGTCTAGTGGCTAAGGTACTCGGCTGCTGACCCGCAGGTCGCGGGTTCGATTCCCGGCTGCGGCGGATGCATTTCCGATGGAGGCGGAAATGTTGTAGGCCCGTGTGCTCAGATTTGGGCGCACGTTAAAGAACCCCAGGTGGTCAAAATTTCCGGAGCCCTCCACTACGGCGTCTCTCATAATCATATAGTGGTTTGGGACGTTAAACCCCACAAATCAATCAATCGCATGCCCGCTTGAAACTTCATAACCTTATTCACATGGTATTGAATTTTTACTTTCTGAAATTTCAAAGCGCACTTTTAGGAATGTTTCTCCGCTCGCAAGACAAGATGGGCGGTAGAACTGGATTTCGGATGGGTGAAGAAAACCTCGACATCTGGTGTGCCGCTCTATATATTATTGGGCTGTCACACGATGCTTTCATTTTCGTGAAACACAAGTTTGCTCGCTGAACGCGCATGCGCTCTGTACGAATTGCGAATTGTTGTATTTACTCCTAATTTTAACAATGAATCATAGTATTTGCGAATTCGTTGTCGATCATCTTTTTCAGTGACCCGTGTGATGAAAAAACGTCGCGACAGTGGTACACTGTAAAGCGTGCTTTGCCTTTAAATTACTCGTACTGCGGAAAAGCAAACACATCGTTCGAGCGGAAAGGATAATTTATGCCTTATACATTGCGAATTTTGTAATCGCTGAGATGAAATTGAATGAAGGCAATATATGCTGTTAATGAGAACAGCGCGGAGTCAACGCAAATCTGACTTTACGGTTACCGACAATACTATAGTATGCTGGCCAGTAGTTCACCTCTGTTAAATACGGTCGGTTATCAACAATACCATGATAATCAAGATTTAGTCAAAATTAGGTAGAATGTAGCCAAACTTAAGCAGCACTAATGAACATTTAGCGGGGATTAGCAACTGCGAATCAGGATTATTTATCACGCCCCCAGCACTAGCTAATTTCAGCCAGTGACAATCTGCGGGGGTGATTTGCTAGTAAACGCGACAGTTAAATTTGGTCAATTGTTATCATCGATATTAGTGTTATGGGCGCGAAAGACGTACAACGTTGGAGGTGGTTGCTGTACAGTTCCAAAAATGGTATAAATTTTAATGATTATGAATAACAGTATGACGAGGACGCATTTCAAGGCTCCTTCAAATGACTTCCCGAAATGGAGTCAGAGAGTAGCTTTTAGGCGAGTTGCACAATTGTGTCCAGTGCAGATTTCTCTTACCAAGACCGAAACCGGAAGAGCAGACCAGAGGTAAGTTCAGGGGAGTTCGAAAAAAATGCAGCAACGTTATAACTGGAATCGGTCAGCGAGGGGTGTTGAAGGCAAAAAGCTAGCAGTTGTTCCGTGTACGTATACAACCGATTAGCGAAGCTCTTAAGAATGGGACGCAAAAACTAAGCGCATGATCTCGCTGCTGGCTTCCGTGAAGGCGGTAGGACGGGGAGCGGGAAGAGAGAGTGTCTGCTCTCCCCACTCGCTGTACGGCGCGCGGTGTAGCGCGTGCCATCTGCCGCCGCGCCTGCGCCCTCGTTGCGAGTGTTTCTCGGTAGACTTGCTCTGCGCAGGGAGCTTCGACGGCGACATCGGAGTTCGGGTTCAAGGAGCTCCGCTCCTAATAAGTGGACGCCGAAATATTTATTTTTATTTATAATACCCTCAGGTCAAAATCACATTCAAGAGAGGAGTTGATAAATAAATGAAATTAAAAAACGTGCAGTGAATTCAGTTAACACAGTATTTTTCCAGATTATACAAATATTGTAGTTCGTTCAGGAAAACAAAATTATGTAAACAAACAGGAGCAATGAGTAGAGACATTTCCCGCTTATACAATGTTAGCTGATGTATCGTGAAAATGTTTGCAGTCGGTGATTGTTGCGACACTTACGGGAAGGTAATTCCAATAGTGAGATGTATGGGGAACTAATGACTGAAAGAACGACTCAGTGTGATGTGATGCGATTTCTACTTCATTACGATGATCAGTACGGTTGGAAATGCACACAAGCTGGAGTATGAGGTCATTGTTGTGTGTTGGATGGCAGAGAATTTAATGAAATATTGAAATACGGGAGAGTTTTCGTCGGCGAGCCAATGAAATAAGTGACAAGGTATTTTACATTGAGATTATACCGGCAGTGTGGTTGTAGTTAGAGAGGTTGAATCTAGGAGAGTTGTTCTGCATTAGTTAAAAAGAGACGGTAAAGTTAGCATGACTGGGATCCCATATGTCAGATGCATACTGAAGCTTAGAGCGCATGAGAGACTTACAGAGTATTCGTTTTTAGAAAGAGGGTGCTTTCGAAAAGTGACGTTGTATGTAGCCGAGCATGCAATTATCACTCTAATTAGGTACTCTAAATTACCAAAAATGGCATATAGCAAACATTTGGTATTGCCCGTAAGTCACGTTATAAATCTGGAACCGACGTTGAGGAGTAGAAGGTGCATCGTAAGAGAAACATTGTTTCTTGGGCATCCTGAATTTAATGATTGCGTTCATACTATAATTTAATTAGTCAGACAAAAACGCAGCTAGCGTCTACAAGCGTTAAATGACAATATCATCACTGCGTAATGTGTCAATTCTGGCTTAAGGTACGTTGAAGTACAATTTAAGCGTAACATTTTTCTTATATTCCTTCTCGTCATCCTCGCCCTTTAAAGAGTGTTACATCCATAGTTATAAGGTATCTCTGAAATACATAACAATTTAAGGGGCCCTGCAACATTTTTTAGCGTGGTCTTAAAACGTTGCCGATTGGTAGTGGAGGCTTCCGAGAACACGCGAACCAAATACTGTAGTGCATCACGCGGCCTGGAATTCACAATAAACTATCAAATCAGCTAACTATTGCTGTGTTTTTTCGACAAAGGACGGAAAACGATCGAAAATTACTCGTAGGAAACCATATATCAGCAATTGGTTGTTTTGAAGAAGGTGCGCTTGGTCGTTACAGAGATCGCCGCGCGAGGCGGTGACTTGTCCTTGCGTGCGCGCGCGATCACACTGAAAAAACCGTGTATTCCCCCAAAAAAACAAATAAAAAAGTGCTCAAGGTCACCAGTCGTGCGTGACATGATTTCTTTGCCACTTCCATACCTCCTTGCTTAGCTTCCAGCGCTTTCGTCGTGACGAGAGAAGACGAAATGCGTTTGCAGCATGCGACAAATGTTTGTAACTCCAATCGCACTGTACGGATTCTTAAAATTTTTTTGTGGCGTTGAATTTGTGAGGCAATAAGTTTTTCCACTGAATTCATTCCATGGTTGCTTGGAAAAGTTTTTCAGAGCCTCTTTAAGGTACAGTGCGATACAATTATTGAGTTGTCCTAAATGCATGTGGCAAGTGCTCTCGGATTTAATTAATATGACATAATTTCAGACGTCATGTGAACTAACCTAATCATCGTCATCCGCGTATTTTTATTATGTTATTAGCAGCACCAAGATATCTGCCATTGACCTCCATCTTACCCTGTCGCGTAACAAATCAGCTCCAGACCGCGAGTGACATGACAGCGCGGGTTCTATGGCTCTGTGAAGAAGTAACAAGCGAGTCTTACCAGCGCGTATCGTGGATTGGTCTGGTAGAGCGTTCCGACCCTGGTCCAGTTGAAGTGCTTGAGCAGAGCGACCCGGGCCTGGTTGAACACGGACTCGGACGGCACCACCCGGAAGAAGTTCGGGTAGTTCTCTAGGGTGTACATCGGGTGCGTATCGGCGTACGTCAGCTGTCGAACGAGAAAAAGAAACAAGAGAGTCGCCTTAAATATTTCGCATCCACATCTAAAGGGGCCCTACGACACCGCTTGGACATGATCAGAAAATGCTGCCAAGTGGCAGTCGAGGATTCTGTGAACTTGTGAGCCATAAATTACAGCACATCACGTGGCGTGCAATTTAAAATTAAGTTTCAGTTAGTTAGAAATTGTTGGTTCATCTTTCTGCATGCAATTGATGTCACATAAACAAAATAAACTGCATCATATTACCAAAAGCACATGAACTCAACCATCGGCTGGTTTGAGCATCGGGAGTGACTTAGTTACACAGGTGTTGCAGGACCTCTTTAAAAAAGGTAGTTCGAAAATAGCATCAATTGCGAAATAGTTGCAAAAAGCCGTCTTCAAGAAAGCATCCTCGCGTCCGCTTTATTTGTGTAATCCAAAAACAGCCGTCTGGAAGGTTGTGCTTATGTTGACGGCTGGCATCACAAGTAGCGTGGAATCCAGAAACACGACATGGGCATCATGCATTCAGGGATCAGCCACAACCGCCATTTCCTGCCCACATATACACAATTCCTAGAATACGTCATCAGTACAGTTTCACATGGGCTCTGACGATAACATTGCTGTGCTATTTTTGAATGCGAAAGTATTTCTCTGGATACTCAACACATAAAATTTTGTCTGTCTGTATTTATGTTTATCTGTCTGTCAAACGACTCAGTCACCCGGCGAGAGTCTAAGGTTTTGCTCATCGCCAAGTCATCTTGACCTGGTATCTGCGTTCAGACTAGTAAATATGGTCAATCAAAAAGCAAATGCTACGCATACCCGAGGCCCAGCTTGAATACGTAAGTATTGGGTAATGTGTTTCTTGATTTCAAAAATACATCGTTACGTAATTCCAGAGACAGAAGTGTTTATTACATGGCGCTGACAATGGGATGCTACGAAGGAAAAATCGGGTACTTATACACTACGCTAAAATGACACAGTGCTGTCACCTACCAGTAGCTCTGCATTCTACAAAGTTTTGTTTCTTGACATTACTGACAAATGGCGTCCTATTTCACGCAGCAGCTCCAGACAGAAGACTAAAGTCTTTCACTGACATTCACAGCAAAGCTTGCAGATACTCGTCCAATTTTCATCTAGTATTCTTCGTTAGTAAAAATGGGAATAATAGGAAAAGTTTGCCATTGAGACTCCTGTCGGCGCTAACGGAAATAAAATGAACTGTATACTTTGAAAAGCGTAGCAGAAAAAAATCTTTCTGTGCTGCTTTCGTAATTCAAAGTATCAAGGATCTCGTTCTCTTCTTACAAGTCCCAACTCTCAGTTGGTGAAAAGTTTCCGGACAGTATCTCATTAAAAGTTTCGGGGACGCTGTTTTTTTTAATGCATGCTGTGCTAGACTAGCGCAGGTGTCTCAATGAAATATCAAAGACCCCCGCGCACGAAACTGCCTACACACGTGAACAACGCACCCACGCATTCATAAATAACGCTAACGCCCAATCATAATTCATAATTTAGCTCACAGTTAGCACGCGAACATTTTCCAAAATGCATGCAGCTACGACTGCAATATTCACGCGCGAAGAAAGCCAGATGCACCACCAGCAAAACATAAAAAAAATAAAAGGGAATATACAAGAGGGGGTGCAATCTTTTCTCATTAAAACACGGTGGTGAATAACGAGGCTTTAAAACATGATGTTATTTTTGTTTGCGGCAAATATGAATAACTCGCGCTATCATCCAAGTAAGGATCCTACTGCATGAACAGCATCGCCTAAAATTGCGGCATTAGCGCGAACTTCGTGAAAAGGGTCAACGGTAGAGATGGTTTTCTCAGGCAAATGTATGAATTTTTTTTCGAGCAGAATATATTGATCACACGCCTAGGAGAAAATTCATTATTTACGTGATGGGGTGCCATGATTGGAAACCTAATCAAAGCGCTCATTTTCTCAGGAGCACGAGCTTATCGGACTGTGCAAATGGTTCAACGTGTGCGAATTCGCGAGAAACTTGTTCCTGTCGGGTTATCCTTGAACACGCAAGTTAATACACTGCGTGCCATCCTGTAAACAAATTGCTGTGAAGCTGCCTTTACATGGACAACATTCCTTCGCATGCTTGCGGCGTTGTCAAATGTGTTTTTAGTGAAGTACGAAGTTATGATTTTGAAAGATAAGTTTCTCTTATCTTTTGATAAGGGCTACGGACTAGTCAAGCCGCCTTTCGGCAGCTTTTTTTTCGTTGTGCTCCATACGTGAGATTGTAAAAGGTTGAAATAAATATGAATTTGAATTTGAACTTCAATGTGAATTTGACAGGGAGGACGAAGTAAGGCGAAAGTCCCATAACATCGTCTTTCGACAAAGCCCTCGCAGACGTTTTGATGGGATTTAAGTAGCTGACAGTGACAATCAACGCTGGCGCTGATACTGAACGGGAAAACAGCACGCGCACGAGGTTAAAGGAGCGCCATGTGTTCAGAAACGAAGTGGCTGAGCAGTGATTCGTCAGTTCGTTACGTAATTGGAAAAATATAAACTCGCGATGAAACCATCGCTAGAGGAATTCGCTTTAGAGCCGTTTCAAATTTTATCTTTCATGAACACTCCTAAGAGGGTTGATACAAATTAGAGCATCAAATTCTTACGTCTTTATGTGCTGCGTACTTCACAGTTTTCATTTCATAGGACGAGGTCCTTGATTTTTTCCCCCGAAGTTTGTTTCAGTACTCTCGCTGAAACTTCAACTTCAACGATGGCGGACGACACGATAGCTCAGCCTGATAATAGACAGTTGTCAACTTGCATAGTCAAGAACAAAGTTTTAGTCATAGAAGAGATCAAGGTAGCATGCTGGGCGCTGGCTTTATGGAGCACGGTCACTATGACGTGTGTTAGGGCGGGACAGAATGAGAAGTACAGACTACGAACTCTCTCCTCTTCAAAGGCGCCCGCAGTAGCAGCAGTCCAATTTACTCGCTGGTAACTGTAACTATTCACTTACTTACTGAATCAACTTATTGATTCAACGAAGGAATAGTACACTGTAGTCCACAAAGTCAAGCACAGTACGATAACTTGGCATGACTGTTTGTGTATTTGGTAACTCCATCGCTTGTAATATCAGAACACAGTTAAAGCACTTCTTTGACTGCGATGCTGTGGAAGCTCGAAGTAAAATGAACGACCACAAAAAGTTGTCGGCATGAACGGGCGTGCGCCACGGAAATCGCACTAATCCTGCTGCTAATCCCCGCTGGAGGACTAAAAATGAAGAGGGCAACAGACGGGCTGCAAAAACCAACGAACATTTCTATACAGACGGAACTAGTAATTAGAAAAGCTTTTATAAACCACCGGAATTAACTCAGTGATAAGCACCCTCAATGTGCAGGCGAGTGGCGTAACCATTGCGCTTCACAGTTACGCTATGAGAACATAACATAGCCTTCTGTAGTATAATAGAACAAATGGGTGGAAAAGGGAAGTGGGGAAAAGGTGAGGTGAAGATAAAGAAAGAAAAGAAAGAGAAATATAGGAGAGAAATACGGTGAATCGAAGAAGTAAACAATCAGCATAAAAGACATAAAGATAAAAATTGGCAGAAAGGAAGAAAGAAAGGAATAAAGGAAAGGAGATAGAAAGAAAGCAACTGGCGTTAGTCGCGTTAGTCAGAAGACTTGAGGACCATATTTCATCAAGTCTTCCACGTTGAGTCTTCTGACTTCAGGCTCTTTATCGAGTCACGCAGCTTTGCGCAACTAATTCCAAACTCCACGAATTTGTTTCGCTTTTTCAGAACTACGGCTCTGTGGGAAGTCTCTGACGATTTGCATAGTGCCGCCAGCACATACGCGCCATCGCTTTTATTGCTCATTTTCTTCTTTGCTTCACCATTCTTCCTCATCCTTATATTTTTCCTTTCGCTTTGCCGAGCGTAGAATAGCCTACCGGTCACTTTTAGGTAAACACTACCTTCTGCCTCTTTAATAAAGACGATAGTCTTTCTTGGGATGCTTGAGCGCAAAAATGCTGGCCTCTCTGTCAGTCTGTCCGTCTGTCTGTCTGTCTGTCTGTCTGTCTGTCTGTCTGTCTGTCTGTCTGTCTGTCTGTCTGTCTGTCTGTCTGTCTGTCTGTCTGTCTGTCTGTCTGTCTGTTTTACCCACAAAATGATTTAGCACACCGACGAAAGTTAAAGCACCTGCTGAACAATCAGCCATCTTGAACTGGTTGGTGCGTTCCTACTTGAGAACATTGTCAATCAAAAAGCAAATATTACGCATATCTAAGATGACACCTCAATACGTAAGCATCAGGTGGTGTGTTCCTTTACTATAAATCACATAGATGTTAAATTCCAAAGATCCTAGTGTTTATTAGGCAGCGCTGAAATTGCGACGCTGTGCATGAGAGAAGGCTGGCAGGAGACTATCGTCTTTCAGCGCCATTTGTTTTATTTCCATCCTTTTCCTGCGGCCCTTATAACAGAAATGATAGCGGTCGAGTATTGGTTTATGTGGAATGAGCGTTTTCCCGTCCGCACGCGGAAGAGGAGCTTCAGTTCTTCGGCCGACATTGTTATCGTCGAGCCAGACCAAGACGAGATGCAAGTCTGCCTTCAACGAGACCGAGCCGCAGCTTTAGCAACAGACAGTGTATACAACACGAACATGCTCGCATTTAGATAACGATCGCAAGAACGGGTGATGTATCCGATGTGCTCCTATTGGTTTCGACGCCTCGTTACAGAAATAGCGGAGAGATTTCTGCGAGGCAATGAACTCCTTTCATTTACTCGCTCGCACCCCGACGCCATCGCTTTTTGTAATTGGAACGAGAGGCTCTAAGCCGTCCGGTGCGTCCCACAAAAAGAGAATTGGGATGAGCGAAGCCAAGATGGTAACGCAGCATCCGCCGATCTTTGCCGTCCGTTGGAGTGCGAAAGAAGGACGCAGTCACTCTCATCGATGCTGTCGTTTTTTGTTAGAGTGAGCCCACGAACGAGGCTCCCGCAGCTTGGCCAAGATTAATGGCTCCTCACCGACGATCAGCCATAATCCGTGTCGCGCGCATTCAGTCTGGTCGAAGGAGTTCCGGTCGCGAAGATCTTTTCAGGGACGAGTGAAAACCCGTCTCTTGAGCGAGGGAAGAGACAGGGAGAGTGAACAAGAGAGAGAGAGAGAGACAGACTCGACGGCGGCAGCCAGCGTCGCCTCAGCGAAGCAACGACTCTTCGAACCACGTCTCCGTCGCATCAGTCAAGGAACGTCGTTTGCGACAATGGCGACGACGCTAAGTTTGGCCGTTGGCAACTGTGGCACTGCCGAAGATGGCGCCGTAAGCAGGAAAGCGCTAAAAGGCACGGAGCTTTCAAATGGGCCTGTCTATATCTTCAGGCCTCCTCCCCCCGAACAACCTTTCACTACCTTCCTTTCCTTTTCTCCCAATTCTCGCCTTCTCCAAAGAGTGGACCTTATCAAGATGAATGGATCGAGCGTGCTTGCGCGCTTGCCGAAGTCGGCCCTTGGTACGGCCATGGATATCGACGTGTGTATACGACGTAGCTTTCTTGCTCGAGAACGCAACATGCAGGAAACGTTATGTATGATTTCTTTCGCGCGCGAATTGGGAGTAATGGCGTACCGGAACGTAAGAGACTGCGCCGAGATTAATGCGTCGTCGTGTGATAGATGAAACGCCGTGCGTTATCTCGACGTCTCGCTAACCATACAGTACCCGTACGGCAGTGTTGATAGTACTCCCCACCAGATTTCGGAAGATCTCTACGCGAGATATGAACAAGAAGACGTACGAGACTTTCTCCCGCTGCCCGAGTTCTAGTGGTGCTTATAGGACTAACCTTTAATATTAATAACAGAAAATTCAGGCTTTTTTATTTCCCATATCATGTTAGCAAGTTCACACGAATTTGTGAAGAGTCCCCTCGAAGATTCTCTTCTGTTCTTTTTGAACTGTTTGGCTGTGGGGAGGTCGAGGTCCATATTGCGTCGGCTACTCCATATCGATACGTTCTGCAGCGAAAAACAAGAACAAAAAGAGAATAATACTGACGTAAGCTTTTTGCGTAACACACGGTATCAGAGATGCATACTTACGAAAAGAAAGAACTTATTTGCAACAGCCAGCAAAGTACTTTGTCTAAGATCTTTAGTTTTATAAGTGATACTATGTGCGATAACACCTTCATTTTGAAGAACGTCGTAGGGGAGGGGTTTGATGGTATATATTTGAGGTGTAGTGAGAACTTTTTGTTGTTGGCGTGGAGGGGAGGGTTGGAGGGGAGGTCTTTTAACTTGCAATCAGGGTATATTCATACCTCCCTTGTATGTGTGCACTTATATATGAAAATGCGAAAGGGGAAAATTTCGGTGAGGGGTGGGGGGTTGAACCCCTGACTCTTTGTTTTCCTGACTACGCCAGTTGTGTATACTCTAAGAGCGCATAGAGTGATTTCAGCGTGCATTCATAGAGTAGATAGAGATCGTTGAACAGCGGCCAATTACAGCCACCAGCCCCCTCACTTTATCCAATCAGCGCACGCTAATATCTGTCGTGCTATACTGCCGGACGCCTCTCACGCGTAATCACTACCGTAATCGCAGAGATGACAAAAAATCTTTCAGTGGACTTCACTTTTGGGGAACACCATCGACTGAGCTTGCTATGTCATCTAAGCGCGCTGTGACAATGTGAAAGGAGTTTCTTGCGAAGAGCCGTAATCTATTTTCACAGTGTTCCTCACCAGAGTATGGCTAACGTATGGATTTCGGTCTAACGCTTTCTCGATAAAGTATTCTTAGATCTTTCTCGGTAATCCGAGAGACGTTCGGTGAATGGCGGAGCGCGATAATACAACAGGGCGGATTATACTAACCACGGAGTTGTTGAAGCTCGGGCCTGGGCCACGCAGAATGAGCAGAAAAGCGCCATCACATTTGGCATCTACGTTGAAGTTTCTTGCTTGAACGGAGTGCTCTGTTTGTCCCGTTTTTCATGTTTGTAGGACCTTGCTAATTAATGTTCAGAAGCATTCGCTGTGCTAATTGTTGCTGAATACTTCGTTAGTTAAAGACGGCTAATTAGAGTTATGCCAAATATGGTTACACTAATTAGAACAGCGTTAATTAAGACCGAGTTAAGAATATACAGCGTTGTCATTCAAATCACGTAAGCACAACGACAGTTCACCGAAAATATAGTTCTACGCTCCACACAGCCAAGCCTTGCAATGCCTAGCCAAATCGAGCAACGACTAAATCGAGGTTCTAGAAGCCGACAGAAGCTAAGATGGCCCCTGATCTTTGCTTTGAGTTCAGCCTTCCACCTGTAGTGTAATCTTGCCACATTTTTTAAAGATTTTACCGCCTTAAAAATGCCTCAATGTACTTTTTCAATCTGGAAAGATAATCAGCCTCTGAGCCCACCTACGTATGGGACTGTCAAATATCTGAAGCAGAGTTTCTTATATTGATATTGCGAATTATAATGACATTCTAAATTTTGTCAATTACCCTGAAGATGGTTTTGCTTTAATACCTATATGTTGGCATCATGGGTGTGTCCCACTATTTTTTTCTTGTCAGGCTTATAGTGAACAGTAAACATAGTCTGAGGAAATGAACTTGCCTTACAGACACAATACGTGCCAAAAATATGAAGCAGTCCTAGCGAACTATTATAGAAAAAAGGTACCTAAGAAATTATTTCTTCTTTAGTGCATGTCGCACTCTCAAAAGAGAAGCTCAGCTTCCTAAGCTTCCTACAAAGCTTGGCGAACAGGCCCTTGAATAGACTTTGTTTTTCATGTGAGAGGATGAAAATTATTCCCCCCGCTTTCTTGTTGCTGAATCGATTGAAAGTTGTTCGTTGTGCATGCCAGGCGTGTCGCTTCTCGTCTCATTTTTTTTCACGTTCCATCGAAAACTGGTTTCGATGTCGTTGGTATAATAAATTATTTCGTCGCGAGTTATTTTCACTAATTTCTGTTCGATTGTTTGACCCAGAGCTGTCAATCTGCTCTTTTGTGGATAAATAACCTTATGCCGTCAGACGTCTTTTTTGTATTTAACTACCTAATTTCACACTATGATACCACATTGACAACCATCACTGGAGACGCCGATGCCATTTTCTTTTCGTTAATTAGTTGCTGTTTCGAAATTGATGCACTGTGCAGACGTGGAGATCAATGTTTACGTCAGCAGCGGTTTGGTTGGCAAAATGTCTTGCGTTCTTAAAGTTGTTGAAAACTACAAGCGATAGCCTGATAAAACAAGGAAGACATAGACGACGGCAAGTCTTGTATTTTAACTGTAGTATAGTAATTATTAACGAAACTAAAATGAGTTGAAGCATTGCAAATATTAAAGAGTTATAGTATACCGGGCTTACCGTGATACCGGGCGTACCGTGATACCGAAATCGAAGTGCGCATGCGCAGATACGTACGTTACGCGTACCGCGTAACGTACGCACAATATTTTTCAGATTTAAGGTAGCGTAGGTGCACGTAGTGTACGTAAACATGGCGGCGCTTCGGACGCTGCTTCGAAGTGATTTTGGCGTAGTTGTTGCATGATTCACCTTGTTCGCAGCAAACGACTGTTCAAAGTGGCTTCGCTTGCCTTCAGTTAGCTTCGATGACTGAGTATTACGGATAAGTTGGCGTAGTTTTCGAGATAGCTTCCCATTTCGAACGCGCCTAGGCCTAACTACAATATCAATGTAAACAAATCGGCAACGTGGATGCTTTCGCGTTTTGTACGTCGTTCATATTTATTTACTTTTATTATCACAAAAATAAACGTCTAACAATGCTTCGCGCAGTGGCATAGGCAAACATTCTCGTTTTTTTTTTCAATTTCACTGTTTATTTTATTAACCATCTAATAGGTGGCGCCACCATCCCACTTGGGGGCACGTCAACCACGTAAGCGCTATTTCGCTAAACTATAAGACGCTGCCTACAACGAACGTTTGCTGCACGGTAGCGCCATTCTCTTAACCTACGCTATCACGCTAACGCTAAACTATAACTGTCTAGTATCTTTCACGTTCGTGGGATACGAACCCACAGCCTGAGGATTACGCATACGATGCGCTGCTTTTGATCGGTATGCTCTTCTCTGTCCACTTTATTTTGTATTTCTGTACATGTAGTATTTGGTAGATGTTAGCCCGAACCCAAGAATCAGGTGTGCAGAAACACACGATGATCTGGACGGAAAAGAGGCTCCCGTCGGATATCAAGTTCAGTGTCGCATGCGTAATCATCATGTTGTGGGTTCGAATCACACCGGCAGTGGAAAGTGGGACTTTACCTTCGCCTTAACATATTTCAATTTGCCGCATAATTTCTGCACTACACACACACAAAAAATAAAACTGGCACATCCCACGTACCTTGGGAATCGACGTTATGCGAAGCATACGGAAGGAAGCTGACCATTTCGTAATTTTCTTATTTAGTCACAGGTCATGAAATGAGGTTAGGTATATGTATAAATGTTGCACACACATACATATGTTAAACACTTGCAGATGTTTATATAACCGATACTTTGCACTTGCGCAACCATACCAACTACAACATGAGCATTAGCAATACTAGAAGCAATAAGCTGATATGAAGCACTGGTGCTTGCAAGTATGGTATCCCTGGACACTGCTACATAAATCAACTTCAGCACATGGTGCCGAAGTACCATTGACGTGAACCCGACTTGACGGTTGTATCATAGGAATACATAAGTAATGTTTATAAAAGCGGATAGCCAGCACTCCAACCGCATTTCACGTTTCACGAACATAGGGTCTACTTGAAAAGTAGTTCGGAAGTCTGGCGAGGCTGTGGGGTAGAACGCTTGATTGCTGCGAAAAATCCTAGGGTTCGATTCCTGCTGCGACCCTGACAGTTATTCTTGGCATTTGTCGGGTCGACGCTGCCGATGTCAGGTTTTCTTTAACGCTCACGCGATAAAGTTGTCCATGTGCGTTCTCATCGTTCCTCGTGTCAGTCACCTGTGGCACATACCGCACACCACTGGCACATAACTTCCCATGGGAATGTGCAACTATTTCACGGGAAGTGTTTGACGGCATACGTGATGGGGTTTCGACATTATTCATGTGTGGACCAGCGCGTCATATTCGTCATACCATCTTAACCTCGAACACTAATTTTGGTTCACGCAAAGTTAAGGGAATGATCACGAGAGCACCCATACGTAAGAGGCTAGATGGATAGATGGATAGATGAATGGATGGACGGATAGACGGATGGATAGACGGACGGACGGATGAATGGACAGACGGATTTCTCCAAAGTGCAACCGGAAAGCCTTCTTTAGGCAAATTGACGCCGTTCGAGACAACAGAACAGGCAAAGAAAGTTACGTCTTTAATGACGGGCCAACGTGTACAAAGTGCCAAGGTATAGGCACGCCACGCGGTAATAGCGTGGTCCATGTCCGAGGTAGGCATCCCGCAACAACGCAGTGCAAAACGCTCCCACGTTACGCGCTAACTGTGCCCTTCTCATTTCGATCTCAATTACGCTGTCACGACTCGCCTCCGATAATACGCAGAAATGTGGAAATGACGTGCAAAGCCTTGCGCTTTCCGCGGAAGCATCCGCTGCGGAGAATACTGCGGGAACAGAGTGCTTCCCGCGGGGGACGTGTTTATTTCATCGAGACGATGCTGCGCTGACGGGAGGAGGTGGTTGGGGGGGGGGGGAGGACGTGATGGTGAAAAAGAGCTATCTCGCGCGTGCCCGGCGCGCACGGAAGAGGAGAAATTTTTCGGAGGCTGTTTATCCGAGGCACTTCATCAAAACGGCGGCCTCCTATATTACTGCTCCGCCACACGCGCGTCTGCTTGTTTTCCTATATACACACACAGGCGCGCCACCACCGCATGCTCCAGGGTGCTCCTCGTGCGGGTCTCTTGCATCTTTAATGAGACTCCGGGATGCGCGTGCGCCGTCACCGCTCGGGGGAGCCATCAGCGCTGGCTCTGCGCGCATCGAGAGAACCTTAATTACATCGCCCGGCTATCATCTTCTCCGCTGCTGGCGGCGTCGTCGACTGCGGGAGAAGGGCAACACTGGGCGGAGAGGAAGAGTGAGTGAGAGAGGAAGAGGAGAGAGGTAGTGGAAGAGTCTAATGAATGCCCCACCCCCTTCCCCTCTGTTTCTTTTCTGCGGCGAGCAGCAAGAATTGAGCAAAGCGAGCACCGCTATACGAATACCGTGCAGAACGCTGCCGTATACGAAGTAGCGTAATTCGCAGGAAACGGCGAGCCCAGGAAACGGACGGCGCACGATCCCCACATCACGCAAACGTCGCCTGGTCGTGTACTTCTTCGTGGTCGTCGTCGTATTCGGGGTAACTTCACGCGGCGCAAGCGGAGCGATTATTGTGCTCCTGTGGAAGGAAAATGGCGCGAAGGGAAGGAACAGTTGCGTAGGCGAAAATGCTCCAGTCGTCCGGGAGCGAGAGAGCGAGGTGTCGTGCTCGCAACCTGCGCGCCGCGCCAGCGAATTGAACAGTGACGGCCCGCTTCACTCAATGAACCTCCGTAGCCCGTATTTGTCGTGCCACTTCGTTCACGACCAATGCGAGGGAATAATTGGGCGACACCACGACTGGGAGACACGCCTGTCCCGATTATTTGCACGTTCTAAGCAGCGGAGTTTGGGGAATGTGAATGGCATCATCATCATCATCATCATCATCAATCACCGTTATGATCATCACCACCACCACCATCATCATCATCATCATTATTATCGTTATCATCATCGTTATGATCATCAACTTCATCATCATCGTTATGATGATCATCATTATTATACTCATCATTATCATCATCGTCATAATCACCATCATTATCATCGTTATAATTGTCATTATTATTGTCGTTATGATTATCATCGTTATGATCATCATCATCAGCAGCAGCAGCAATAGCAGCCTGACTGAGCGCCCACTTAACGTTCGACAAGACGAATGCGAATGCAACTCCCAAGGCCTCTCAAACAGTGGAGTAATGAGGGGAAGGCACACAGGTCACGTACAGCCTCCTCCTTTCCCGAATTTCTTTCACCACGGCATTCAAAGTGATATAATCACCACTTCAAAATGGTGCCCCCCCCCCCCCCCGGAATAAATTCTGCCTACGGCCCTGCTTTCAACACTGTTTCACCTATGTAAGCAAAACGTTAGTGGGACAGCACGTGTGGTTTCCTTGTTTCGACACACCTTGCCGATATGAAGTCTATATTAGATGAGGGAAAGGAAAAATATTTGTGACGTGGCAGGGTATAAAAATAAGCAGCAGCGCGGGTTTTGAGACTTTTGAGGCTTTTCCACAAAATTGAACCTAACTTTTGTTGAGAGGGGAGGGGGGCGGAGGTAGGACGAAGGAGAGTGGTAAGGGCAGGTCGATGGAAGCAATTTCAATCCCGGCATCTTCGTCTTCTTCTAATGGCACGGTGTGCGGGACAGTTCTTGATCGATAGGCACGCGCGCCCCCCTTTCGTTCGTTTCGCAAGAACTACGGGTGGGCCGACACGTTCTGACAGTAACTAACCTTTCCACTCAGTCAACCTTTGGACCTTCTACATGGCCCGACGAAACAGCCGACGCCTACAATCAAACCGGATAAAAGAGCGTGCTAGTAAAGGAGAAAAAACAAACAAACAGATAAGGAGAAGTGATGGAAAATATCGTGTACGTGCACCCAGAAAGGTGACAAGGGCGGGTGTAGTCTGCAGTGCTTGAGCTTCCGACAGTGTTTTGACAGTATCTAATAGAGCCTCGAACTTAATCTAACTGAGCTGGTGTTTAGTTCCGTGCAGCGAATGGAAGGCGAAAACTAGCGCCTGGACCAAGTGGACCATCAACTGGACGACTTAAGAACGACGAAGAAGGGGACTTTTTTTGTGTGTTTCTCCCTTCTTATTCGTGTGGTCCATTTGGATTATTACGAATGAGCGGTAGCCAGATCGCCAATGCGTTCTGCTGAACCAAACTAAATAATCGGAGTGTCCTGCCCATGTCTCTCTTTCTTTCTACGTCCTTGTCAAGGAACGCTTGCTCACTCTATCATAGATTAGAGAATGCTGTATTTCTTCTTTTTGTTTAATGGAGGAAGAAAAGATGAAATGTTACCTTGACGGGTGCTAGTGCACTTAAAGAAGGGGAGATTTATAGTGAATGAAATTTGAAATTTCAGAAAATATTGCTTCCTATTTTATGAACACATCATTTCAGGCAGCGTTTTAGTCACACCGATCAAACATTCAACGCATTGTGCAGTACCCACATAAAAAATTGAGCGTTATAGATGTTGCAATTTAAGTGGTAAGCCACCGTCTATTATATTCTAGAGCTTGATAAATTACTTAAGACAAAAATGAGAAGTGGATAGAAAAAGCGAACCTTCTGGCCTCTCGAAATGTCTCTCTCTCGGCCAATTGTCAATTGGGTTAGGCGTACAGAATTTCGAAAGAAGCGTGCGATAAGGGGCTTGTTAGTAATACATGGTAATAAGATGTCTAACTACGCTTAGGAAAGCGGACATATGTAAGAACTTAGTGCTGTATTTGAGTTAGACTACTGAAATAGCAAGTAAATAAATCAGTCGTTGCTGTGGCGTCGTCCTGTCGCTTTTTTGTTTCGTGCGTCGAGGTGTAGTTTTCATTTTTTTTACTGCGGTGAAATAGAGAGAGAGAGAGAAAGAGAGTGAAAGACCGGTAGAATGAAGGTTACGAAAGAGAGGAGAGAAACCAGGAGTAACCTTTGCATGCTATCAGACATACTTACCTAAAGGCTCCGTATCGTCAACTGGCATTTACAATGCCTCGAAAAACAAGCAATGATGAAAAAGAAGAACATAACGAACACAAGCACTTGTGTTCGTTGTGTACTAATGTGGTCCCGGTATGACCTCCGCGCCATTCTACGGGCCCATTTACCAAAGTATGTGTATACTGGTTGCGTAACTTTCATAGCAGTCCATGCATCCAGTAGTTGGTGGCTCGTTGCCACCGTCGCAATCTACGTATGGAGGGGACAATTAACAGGTTACAAAAAATAAGGAGGAGGAGGAGGAGGAGGAATAAATGAGGAAGGACAGGGAGGTTAGCCAGTTCTCAGACCGGCTGGCTACCCTGTACCGGGGAAGGGGGTAAGGGGGATAAAGGATGAGAGAAAAGAGACGTTGTAAAAAAAAAGGAGAGAGAAGGTGATCAGACGATCCACGACGCTGTTTACAGTCTGTCTCTAAGACCACTTGCCCACAGAAAGCGCAACAACGCTCTTAATGCCTTGCGTGCAGAGGACGGTCTCGGCCAGTGTCCTAATACCCTTTCTTCCGACGATTGGCGATGGTCTATTTTATCTAAAGCTTTCGACAGTTCTTTTTTTGGCACGCTGAAGCGAGGACACTCGCAGAGAAGATGGAAAAAAGTCTCTGCGCAGCCACAGTTGTCACATGTCGGGCTGCTGGCCATTCCGATTCGAAACGAATAAGCATTCGTAAAGGCCACCCCAATCCACAGACGGCACAAAAGTGTCTCCTCTGATCTGGTTATTCCTGATGGAAGGCGGAGCTGTAGGTGTGGGTTCAAATTATGAAGGCGGGCGTTGGTGAATGCCGGTGAATTCCACTGAGCGAGTGTCAGTTCTCGTGCAAGTGATCGAAGCCTTGCAGCGGCGTCCGTTCTTGATAATGGTATATAGCTGCACAAGGGGCATCATCATGAGCAGTTCGGGCTGCTTCATCTGCATGGTAGTTTCCATCAATACTGCAGCGGCCTGGTATCCATTGATACGCTATGTCATGTTGTTTCTCTATAGCCCGGTGATGAAGCAGTCGAATTTCAGCAATTAGCTGTTCGTTTGCTCCATGACGATATGGCGAGGCAATTCCCTGGAGATCTGCTTTGGAGTCGGAGAATATTGACCATGTCTGTTGCGGTTTTTCAACTAGGAACTCCAGAGCGGCACGAATGGCGGCGAGTTCTGCCGCCTTGGATGATGTCAGATGCGAGGTCCTGAACTTTATCATGATGGATTTCTCCGGAATTACCACTGCGCCTGTTGAACTTGTTGAAGTGACCGACCCATCCGTCTAAATGTGAATGCGTCCACTGTGTTTCTCATGCAGAAACAGTAATGTTGTTTGTTTTAGGGCCAAGTTTGACAAATTTTTCTTCTTTTGCATTCCGTGGATAGTTATCAGGGCTTCCAGTGGATGTAGACACCACAATGGTAACGACGGTCTTGCTGCAAACAATAAATATATGTATACTTATATATGACGGTAGAATCGGTAGCGGTAGCAACGTTGTGCAGTTGCCCTACACGGAGCGAAATGGAAATCTTTCTTGAAATGCTGAAGTTTTACGTGCCGTCATAAATACGCAATTTTATTGCGCCTCATGACTCTCTAATTGCGTGCGCGAGAAAAACGAAAGACCAACAAGAAAGATTAGGGAAGCAAAGTTGTTTATTAACAAAATGGTGTACTTGCTATTCACCAAAAACTTCGTGGATGAAATTGCGAGGTGACTGTTCACGAACGCATAGCGAATAGAAAAGTCACGTTGGCCAGTCGTGGAAAACCACTGCGTCGAGACAGTATCCTGTAGAATATCGCTTTGGCAACTTTAAAGTACAGCGTTTTGTTGCTTAGCGTACCACATGCACCGACACGAAAAGGCGAGGGCAGTCGTTTTAACGTTTTAACTAAGCTCGCGCGTGCTTAGAAAGTCAAGCGCAGCGTGGCGTAGCTCTAGCTGGTGGCCTGTGTGCTATTCCGCACTCAGCATTCTACCAGACCTATATCTCACAACTTGACTATGTCTACTTAGGGCAGGTAATAACCGCGGAGCCGAACCACGAGATTGAAGTAACTAGACGAATAAGAATGGGCTGGAGCACATTTGGCAAGCACTCTCAAATTATGACAGGTAGATTGCCACTATCTCTCAAGAGGAAGGTATATAACAGCTGTATCTTGCCGGTACTTAGCTACGGAGCAGAAACCTGGAGACTTGCAAAGAGGGTTCAGCTTAAATTGAGAACGACGCAACGAGCAATGGAAAGAAAACTGGTAGGTGTAACCTTAAGAGACAAGAAGAGAGCAAAGTGGATTAGGGAACAGACGAGGGTCAGGGATATCATAACTGAAATCAAGAAGAAAGGGACATGGGCCGGGCACGTAGCACGTAGACAGGCTAACCACTGGTCATTAAGGGTAACTAACTGGATTCCCAGAGAAGGCAAGCGGGTTAGGGGGAGACAGAAGGTTAGGTGGGCAGATGAGATTAAGAAGTTTGCGGGTATAAATTGGCAGCAGCAAGCACAGGACCGGGTTAACTGCCGGAACATGGGAGAGGCCTTTGTCCTGCAGTGAACGTAGTCAGGCTGATGATGATGATGATGATGATGATGATGATGATGATATCTCACTGCCCCCTACCATAATCGTCACTTATAACCAGTCAGAAGTGAGGCATGTAGCAGTCAGAAACTTCAAGAGAAGTTGCGACACCTGCTTCCTGAAGGTGCGATGACCAAGCGGAAACGCAATATCAGTTACTTTGTCACGTGGCGAGCCTAAACGTTGCAGTTCCTCAAATAAACATTGTCGTTCTATCTGAAGCTCACGACACTCAAGTAAATAATGTACTGTGTCACTACACTCTTTGCACGTCGGGCGCAGGGCCGTCGCGGAGAGTCTCATCTTGTGGAGCCGTGCTGGTGTATACGCGCTCAACCCGTCTGGATGCGATGAAGCAAACAGGCCTCTTTTCTTGATAGCATTTTCGTCAAACATGGCTAGTGAGACGTCGGCCTTAACGAAAGGAGAAGCTTGTTGACAGCTTCTCCATTGTTGACAGCAGAAAAGATGTTGATTGTCTCTGAGAGCCTTCTTCGTTTGTGTACGTTCCAATGCACTCCATGCGGTCGCCAAATTGTATAAAGGGTTTGTGCTGGTAGGTGTTCTATATTGTTCAGGAACAACTATGACCGGTATTAGTCCATTGCTAAACCTCGTTTTGATTCTCAGACTCGAGTTCTGAGCGTTTTGCCATGTAATGTAAATTGAGTGACATAGAAACGATTGTGAGAGCGCTTCTATGTCAAAGCGCCAGTTCGCCCAACAGTCAACTCTTTTGAGTGAAAGTGACATAAAGAGTCGACGACAAAGCTACGCTCTAAGGTTCATAATGTCTACGTTGAAATCTCTGACCAATATAGAGCTGTTGGTGTTTCATTTTCTTCCTGTCACAATTACGATTGATGTTAGTCTATTGCTAAACGTTTTTTTTGTGTGTGTATGTGTCTCACATATGTTTCGCTTGTAGCCGTGAGAACGGGCGCCCTCGATGTACAAGCCTCGCCCTTAAGGGGCGTCGCCCCCTTCCCCCCCCTAAATATCTTTCCTGCTGCACAACAAGTAAATGTAATGAAGCGTTTCGTGTTGGACAGCCGAGACCCGAAGCTTTGTACAAAAAAAAAGAAAACACACAGGGATGGTTACTTAAACGGGAAGAAACGAGGAATGTGTGAAACTTTCTTGAGCCAAGATGAAACGCTGATAAACGTCGCTTTCTACGTATGGCACCATTTATAAAAGAAAAAAAAATGAAAAAGAATGGATCACGTGAGAACAGAATGTCGCAAGCTGCAGTCTACTCTGGCTCGCTCGCTTAAACTCTAGGCATTCAGAAATCGCGACTCTTGCTCCCGAAAATGGTTTTAAATTCCGCGCCTGGGCAGCAGGCGGCATGGCCGACATTAGCGTTGGCCACAGAAGTACGGCAGTGGGCCGAGTAATTATAGCGCCGCGAAGCGTCCATAATGGCGCCCCATTAACAACAGGCCTCCCCCACCGGCGTCTCTCTTGCGTCAAGCTGCTCGTCCACTTCCTACCTCCTCCCCTCCTTCTTACTGTGTCTAGTTGTGCAATATAAGAGCGCTTAGCGATGCGGTGGCTCGCGTTTAAATGTTAGTCGTGAACGAAGTTTGTCGCTACGCGCGCTGGACAGCTCGTTACACGATGTCGCCTGCTATGCACTCCGGTTGCCGTACGCAACAGGACAGGTTCACCTTTTGGAACTAGAGCTACACGCAACGAACGCATCGTTCCGGAGGGAAGTTGTGGTTGTACGCAGTTGCGACCAATTTGCATACTTCCACGCAGCGACTGTAATGCGAGGCAGAGGTAACTGCTTACCAACGCTGCAATAGAAGCGGGGACTGCTTCTGTACAACACGTCATCGCGAAATGAATTTCGAGCGGTCGCCTTCTCTCGCTTCAGTTAACCCCATCGCAATCGCGTTGCGACGGGACGAGTTTGCCGACGACGCTGGGTATAGCTGCGCTCTTGTGATCATTTTCTTTCGCCCAGGTTAAATTACTCGTTGATCAGGTTACGCAGTACGACGAAGTCTGAGTCGAGTAGTTTGAATGTCACGTGATATGGTTACCTGCGATAAATTGGGATAACAGGGCGGGAGAGTGCGTGAAGCATTTGTAGAACTGGAGAAACGTGAGTGCGTTTCAAATTGCAGAACGCGACACTTTGACGTCGTCTTCGTGGTTAAAATGCGATTGCTAGCTGTGTAACTAAGCTTGCCATCCAATTGCCGCTCATCGCATAGTAAAAGACGCTGGTCGGGCACAGGGCTTTCACGATGCGCTATAAAACGTCATCCTGCGATCAAGTTTACTACATGTGTACATCATATGCGAGTGATGACGTCAAACTGCAATGTCGAAATTGAGAATAAAAGCAACAAACGTTTATCAAAATTGTAGTATTGGGAAATGCGCTCTCCATTTTAGCATTATGAATTTAAAAGCTGACGCACATTGCAGTTCCATTAATCATTGAATCAATCAATGGATCAATAATTCACTCAATCAATCAATCAATCAATCAATCAATCAATCAATCAATCAATCAGAGAAAGAGAGCGAGAATAAATTTAGAGAAATGCAGGGAGAGAGAGAGAGAGAGCGAAAACTTTATTTGCGCATAACGCAGAACATTCCAGGCAGGGAAGTTAACCAGATATCGGAGCATCTGGTTTCTACCATGGACTAAGAGAAGGAAGAATTGGGAAGAAGGTCGGGAAAGAAAGCGAAGAACCAATCAAGCAATCAAACTTCATTAGTGATACAATAAGAAAATGCAAAACGGAAAAACAATTGAAGGATTCTTAAGCTTCGCCTTTGAAAGTTGAACGTGATAGTGACATTCCTTACCTCGCGCGTACTTCAAACACTTGGTGCATGATATCTTTCGGAACTTGCTATGCACTCACTACGTGGACTTAAGGGTTTGCCTTGTGTAGTGGTTGAGCTGCTTTAAACTATGAAGTCACCATGGTAATCACATTTTCTCACGCTCGATGGCAATGTAGGCTTGTGCCACACATTATTACTGCAATATTTCATGTTGTATTGTGAAGCTTGTATGCAGAACGCCTGTGTTTGTAAAACATGAAAGTTGCTTTGACGGCATTTCCAAGCATAGGATGTTATTTTCGCTGTATTCACAAGCAGACGCATGACTGTGTTGTAGAACACCCGTTTGCCATGCAAGCGACCAGTGTTCAGTACTTACTGGAACCCATACCTATCAATTATTGATTGTATTTTATTGATTGCGCGCACGCGCTCGCACTACTACTTTTGCTGCCTCATTTGTTCTTCGCACAGCAGTGGACTGGAATGGCCTTCCCCGTGACATTGCAGCCTTCACGTGTTCATCAACGTTTGTGCAAAACATAAATACATATTGTTTGTCAGAAGATCACTCTCTGTAACCTCCATTTGTTAACCCACCCCTTATGTAATACCCCTTCACCGAAGTCTTTAAGGTAATAAAGTGAAGTGAAGTGAAGTATTTACATCTTTCCAGATTTTCCGTCACGCACAAGAGCGTGATTTTTCGCTCACAACCAACGACTCTCATGGCGATGCCGGAAATCGTGGGAAACGAGCCATTTAACAATGTCGCGTTAATATGCGGAAGGTGCGCCCAAGGTCACAAACCACAGGTAGATCCTATGCTAATACTCCGAGAAACAGACGTACCGAACCTATAAAAAATGAATTGAAAACGCTTGACGTTATAAAGACGTTTCAGCTTGAAATGCTACTACGAATGGGCTGGCGCGTTCGTAACCGGAGTCGTTCGCTTGGTTTTCACGGAGGAAGAGGAAAAAGAATCCTACCTCTGCGCTTGTTGTGCTGTCATAACGATTGCATGGAAGCCATTGACCTCGCCATCGCCCCACTCACTTCAGTTGCGGCTTTTTTTAATGGTTAGCTTTGTCGTGTTACGATAAGGGGGGATAAACAGCAAGAGGGAAGGCAGGGAGGTTAACCAGGCACATGCCCGGTTTGCTACCCTACGCTGGGGGAATAGGAAGGGGGCATAAAGAATTATGTTACGATAAGGCACACGCTAAAGTATGGAGCTGCTAAACCAAGAAACATGCCTTTTAGATTAGCTAAGTTGTGAACAGTTACTTGTTGAACCGACGTCTTCAGTATTCGTTCACCAGCGGAGGGAGAAGGGGTGGGGTTATTTCACATAAAATCTCAAGGATAGCTTGATCGCTTGTGTAGTTTGTTGGGCACGTACTTTGATATCTATTTTCGTAATAACCACCGGCTTTATGACTGGGTGCATTGATCGATGGCTGCAATACCGTAGGGTGGAGTGCAGTTGTTTGACGTATTTTCCTGTTGACAGTCCATTGCAATTTGTTGTGTTATTGTACACCACGCATTCAATTAGCGCAACGCGGATCCACATTGTTCGGTGATTGAGGTCATGCTGGTGGGTTATTTAGAAATAACACGAACAAAAAAAAGCAGCTGAGAGCAACCGCCACAAAATATGATATTGAACAATATTATTGAATATAAACAGGAAAAATTGTGAAAATATGAAAAGAATGTCATGTAAACTAGGCCGGGAAAACGTATTGATAGCTTGCATTGACGTCATGTACGTACATCATGGCTTCAACACGGCGGATCAGATAACGTAAATAATCGCGCGATGATCAACCTCTTTCAGGGTGATAACGACGTCACTGGAAAGTCATTGGCTCTCTATGCGTGAACAATGAAAGAACCACCATGCCATGCACTGACGGCACAAACGTAACTTTACAAACTTTGTTTGGCGCCATGTTGCTGCTCCAACGGGTCTGTTTCCGTGACGCTAGCGGACGCCGGCTGTACGAAAACCACAGCGCGTATCAGGTTGTGTGCTCGTGAAAGTAAAACTTCCTGATTTGAGGTTGCCTCAAAGGACTCGAGCTGATTGTAACGTCGTATTTGCGTAGCGATCCCTCTACGTTGAAGTGCGTGCACATTCTGTGCGTTGACAGCAAAATGAGGAGTTTTTCTTTCTTTCATTTGGCATTACCAGACTTAGAAAGGGAGGCAAAGTAAGGGTGATGTGGAAGAGAGAAGAGTAAAGACCGATTTGTTGAACGAAAAATCGCTTTCAATAGCGAAACTCTTGTGCCTCTTCGCTTAGCTAACAAAAGCATACACCCGTTCATTCCGTCGCGTCGTTTTCGAGAATTAAGTTTATTAATACAGAATTTCGCTTTTCGCAACGCGATTCGATTTCTTCCGCTTCTGGACGCCTTTTTTCAATCGCCCTCTTCGCTCGTCGTGAACTGGCGAACTTCTGAAGACACTTGAATAGCTCACGGTGGCAGAGGGTCAAGATTTCGTTTTTTCTATGTCTTCTTTGGCCCGCGGGGCCCGGCGTTGCCTCTTGAGACACGTCACGCAAACAAGGGCTTTCGGGCTGACGCGGGCACAATGCCGGGCCCCCTGGGGCGGTTCTCAGCCACCTCCTGGGTTCCGCAACTCCGGAACCTTCCTCCAGCCATCTTTCCTCTCAATCTCGCCCCCCCCCCCCTCTCTCTCTCTCTCTCTCTCTCTCTCCCCAGCTTATCACGGATCTTTTTTTGTTCGCTGTGGTGAGGTTTACCCACGCGTTCCGTGTTATAGCGGTTGCAGTTTTTTGCTATACATCAGGACGGGTTGCCCACTTTGACGCGATCCTCTTGGAAATGGCTGTCGTCGGGCTTTTCGGCTTTGACGTCATTAATCAGCGGGTATGCGCGAACTGGCATTAAACGTGCGCGCGGGACCGCCCGTAATACGTCGGCCGGGCTCCTCGATATTGCGTAGCTCGCGTCTTAGCGATGTCTCGCCTTTTCTCGTTTTACTTTTACGTTTTTTTTTTTTGGACGGCGCCCATGGTACACGTGCCTGTCATTCCACAGCACGGGCTTTACGAAAGGGTTAATCAATGTTTGTGACGCTGCAGTTGCCAGTGGATGGTTGGTGCGATGGTTCTACAGACGCAATCAATGTTGCCCCCCCCCCCCCCTGAGTCACGGTAGGGATTATTATACCGGGGCTACGGATTACTACCAAGATGCAGAAGTACAACTGGAGGCATTTTATTAACTTCATGCATAGGATGATTTTTTCACATGCAAAAAAAAAAACTGAATTTCCGGTAAACGATCGCTTTAACGCTATCACGTTAACATCTGGTGTCTAACGGTAGCCCCCAGAACTCATCAATGTGTCCATTCTCCTTATAGGCGATCGTAATACAGGCAGTTCTCAAGCTGAGGTGGCAAAGTCTGAGAAGAGGCTTCTACGCCCCTAAAAAGAAACCGATTTTGACGTTCTATAAAGTGCACGCAGAACTCTTCTGGATGTAATCCACATACCAGTCTTCGCACCATCTGCGCACCAACTGCGTATCAGTTTCAAATCAGTATCAAATGTAACCGGAGGAGATTAAGTCGCAATGCAAATGGTGTCAGGCTGTGGCAACATATGATCACATACTTTGGGAATGTAGCATAGTGCCGCCGCCTGTGGATATTATGCGTGATCCCTCTCTTGAGCGCGCCCCGCCTCGGTGGTCTAGTGGCTAAGGTACTCGGCTGCTGACCCGCAGGTCGCGGGTTTGATTCCCGGCTGCGGCGGCTGCATTTTCGATGGAGGCGGAAATGTTGTAGGCCCGTGTGCTCAGATTTGGGCGCACGTTAAAGAACCCCAGGTGGTCGAAATTTCCGGAGCCCTCCACTACGGCGTCTCTCATAATCATATGGTGGTTTTGGGACGTTAAACCCCACAAATCAATCAATCCCTCTCTTGAGCACTGGGAGGCCGTGTTGACCAGCTCAGACCCAGTCGTCCAGTTAAGGGTCGTGGACTGGGCCACACAGGTCGCCGCCAACCTTGGGTTGATGGCCATCTAACACGGAATCATCCGCAGTTGCTTTCTGACGAAATAAAGTTTTACCATCCATCCATCCACACCGATATCCATTCGCGGAATGCAAAGATAAAAAATAAATATAACGGCGTATCTGCACGAGTCGCAGGCAAAGTTCGTCGAAAGATGATATTCTTCTGTTTGAGAGAGAGAATAAAACGTTTATTTGAGATTCTGCGTGAATAAATCGGTGAATAGACGCTGCGTCACATATGGACGCCATCCAGGAGTAATTTGAAAAAAAAAAAAACAGTTTTTCTGAAACGCAGAATCACTTGTAGGGGTCAGCACCAGGTAGTTTTAACTAAAGCCCCTTGATCTTGGGATCCAGGGGCATTAGTTATAACTAGTTTTAGTGAAGCGTAAGAAACACTACTTTTTTTTCGGTCATAGCGTCACATTGCCAGCGCCACCTAACAAGCACTGTGGTCTTTATACTCGCGTACCTATGACTTTTAGAAATAAAGTTACACACTGCCTAATGATTCTGTAGTGATGTAGTGCCAAAGTACGAGTAATATTTTTTTGATCGACACTTTCAGTACGTATAAACGCATAAACCAGATAAAATTGCTGGTAACTTAGGAACGGTTTAAACTTTCACCATTATGCCGAATCGGGCGACAGCAGCAGAACGACAGACACACAAATAGACAGACTTTTTGTGGGACAGGTTATTGTGTTTTAAAGTTTTATGTGCTTAGTGCTCAGTCGTTTGTGTGTGTTTATTACTGTCCTTAACGTTTGAACACTGTTTTCTATAATTTGTCCCGTCCCACGATGGAATAAATGTTTTCTAAACACAGGCAGACAGGCGGCAGTGGTGCCAGCGGAAAACTACGGCGCCACGCGTGTCCTGCGTTCTGAACTCGTAACTTATTTCGCCTGAAAAATGTGGGGTTGACTTCAGGCCCGTTTCAAATTTAGATAACTAAGGTAGGGGGGAGACGGCAATCTAGAAGTGTTGGCAATCTAGAAGCAGTGGGCTACAATTCTAGCTTCTTATATTTTTTCACCTGCTATAACACCAGTGGCATCTAGCGTCGAGACGACGCGTAACGGGGGCATCGCGGTGAAGTTGTACCTTTTTATACGACTACTACAATGAAATTCAATACACTTCCGTGAGACCCGTGTGAAGAATGAGAAGAAACACGACAGAAGCGATTGCGCTTGACGTGTCGATTTAGAGAAACATTTCATTCGGTTTCGCCCTACCTCGGGGTTAATTGGAATCTTGGAAGAAAAAAAAAGATGCAGCCATAAGCAGCAACGACTACCAGTTCACAAAAACCTACAAACTTTGAGCTTTAGCGGTACTGCAGTAACAAAAAAAAAGAAATGTAACTCGAAGGAAGGGAAACAGGAAGTGCTTTTTCCTTCGCCTCTGGACGTCGCCAAACGTGACGATAATTGCGTCGGTCAGCCGCGTTCAATATTGCAGCGGCTTTGCGAACAAAGGAAAACGGTTGAGCGTTGCCGTCGCGCCGGCGCCCTGTATACAGGGAGACAAGTTTATCGGCGTCGTAATTGCGCCGGCAGGCTGTGACGACCCCCACAGGCCGCCGTCACAACTTATAATGACATTTTAGTCAGCCGCGTCCTCCTCGTGTGCCGGAAAAAGGAAAAGTGCGGGATACACAGTGGCGACTAGTTTTTTCCAAACTTTTCATTCCCAAGTAAACTGCGTTTGTTTTTCAATCTCTTCGCGCCGTAGCTTTCTTTTCGCGGATTTTTTCTTTTTTTTTCGAGACCAGCTGTCGAGACCATTTAAAACGCGGCATGGCACCTATCACCTCTCACGTTAAAGCAGTGCTGCAGAAGCCAGAGCCAGCCGTAACAACAAAGGTGGCATGAGAAGAACAAATGTTTACCTCCATCTATTATCCTACGGGCTGCGGCCCGTTAAGGGTCATTCCCTGAGACTATAGTGGCTGCCTGTCGGAAGTTGAATCATCGTGTAAGATATCATTTATGTTGTCTTTGCACAAAGGTGTTGAGTATTGTTTAATGGAGCAAGGGCCAAGTCTGGTAAAGAAGCTCCGAAGCAGTAGCTCGACCGTTGGGCTAGTTGGTAAGACAGCATGTTTGGGTACAGAGTGAAAACGAAGGCATATCTAAACGATTAACGTAAGTTACATAGAAATTCATGTATCCAGAAGTCGGCGGCTCGTTGTTTACCGTCCCCATCTACGCATAAAAGGGCACAACTAACAACACGCGTCATAACCGGAAGCGGTATAGAAACGTCGAGCATGTTCCCTACGTGGCGCGAAATAGGAAAATTTCTTCGTGGCTGACCTCTTACACGTGCTTTTGGATAAATACTCAATTTTACTGCGCCTTTGTGGCTTGACAATAGCGCGCGCGAGAGAAAAAGCAGACCAACTAGAAAGATTGAGGAAGCAAGGTCGTTGTCTTATTAGCCAAACAGTGTACTGGCAATATACACCGAAAAATTCGCAGATAGAGATATTGTGATCCAAATGCTCAGGAGCAGCAGAGTATGTTAGTTCGAAAACTCCCGTTGCCCAGCCATGAAAAACCACTGCAGCGAGACAGTAGCCTTGAGAATATCGCTTTCGCAACTTTAGAGTACAGCGTGTTGTTGCTTAGCGTATCGCATTCATAGTCACTAAAGGCGAGGGAACGCCGACAGTGCACCAGCAAGCAGTCAGTAGTCACAGGAGTACATAAGCAAGTAAACAAACTACGGAACATACGCACGAAAGCACCTTGCCCCGCCGCGGTGGTCCAGTGGCTAAGGTACTCGGCTGCTAACCCGCAGGTCTCTGGATCGAATCCCGGCTGCGGCGGCTGCATCTCCGATGGAGGCGGAAATGTTGTAGGCCGGTGCGCTCAGATTTGGGTGCACGTTGAAGAACCCCAGGAGGTCGAAATTTCCAGAGCCCTCTACTACGGCGTCTCTCATAATCATATGTGCTTTTGGGATGTTAAACCCCACATATCATCATCATCACGAAACCACCTAGCAAAAAGTGAGTGAGGCCTCGTTGACCCGGCAATTCGCCGAACTAAACACAAGCCCTGATAGCAGATTGCCTGCCTACACCCCAAAGTTATGGGGTTTGACCAAAAACGGAGGCTGATAAATGGTAAAGTGAATTTCCATCCAGTTTTGATATGTGGGGTTTAACGTCCCGAAACCACCATATGATTATGAGAGACGCCGTAGTGGAGGGCTCCGGAAATTTCGACCACCTGGGGTTCTTTAACGTGCACCCAAATCTAAGTACACACGGGCCTACAACACTTCCGCCTCCATTGGAGATGCAGCCGCTACAGCCGGGATTCGATCCAGAGACCTGCGGGTCAGCAGCCGAGTACCTTAGCCACTAGATCACCGCGGCGGGGATCCTATCCAGTTTACAATGGCGTAAATAAAATAGTTAGTGTTCAAAATTATCTATTGAATTTTCAGTATTTATTTATTTTCCCCCTCCTCACCTAGTCGCACTTCAATCATACGGATGGCTTTGACGCCCGCGGCAACAGGTTTTCGACTACTTTTCAATCCAAGTTTGACGAGCGATATGATTTGAACATGACTAAAACAACGACGACGGGAGAGTGCGAAAGAGTACGAAGACGAACGACTGTACATTTGTGTCTTTTCCGTACTTTTATCTCTTTGTTGCTTTCACGCTGTACGTAAAACTATAGTCATGTCTATTCCTTTTAAAGGGGTGGCGATAACGTCGCCCCTAAATTGACAATGCAAAACCACCGGCAGCATCACTCACTAGCTAGGTGACGCCAGCCTAACAACGGTAGACCTGCATAAATGATAATCAAAAGGCAAAGCGTCCATGCTCAATAAACTTATCAAGGCTTTGCCTCGATAAACGTTTATACAGGTGCACTCTTCTTAGGCTGACGTCACCTAGTAAGTGGGTGTGGCTGCCGATGGTTCTGCATTGTCGTTTTAGGAGGGACATTTTCGCGACCCTTTTAATCATTCACATCGTAGTTTCGCGCAAAAGCCGACCTCATTATATATGTAATACATTTCACATGTTCAAGTATAAAATATGGCCGACTGTACAGTCAGATGTGCTGTGAATATGGGGAAACTAAAACGATATAATGATATGGTAATGCCTCCGCACTATACCATATACTAATATGTTATGTTTCTGGTTCCTGTAAGTCAAATAGGTGGAGTGTCCATTTTGGTGAGGCCTTATTCAATACAGCTCAAGTCCCAGCGACGCAGAGCCAGTTGTCATATCATACTTACGCGCCGTATCAAACCAACTCTTGATGAAATAGAAAGCGTAGGCAGTCTCCTCATATCTCTTAAAGAATAATACCTCGGTTTGCATTGCTGATACAGCGACCAACCGTGATGGCGTTGTTTCCTGGTTCAAATCTTTGATTACAATATCTCTTGCAGGCTTTCTCCCAGAAAAAAAAATCTATGGTGATCGAATTGCTTGTTCGTGTTCATTTGCATAACTTACCAGAGTAATCGATGTAAGGAAAAAAAAAGCCAAGTTCTTTGTGAACTTGTTACAAGCTGTTGTAACGTCTACAGGTATTTGTATTACATGTCTTCGGATCGCTTTGTAGCTTATTAACCACGTTTTTTTAACTGTCTCCTACCACGGTCTTTGAATATTGTCTAAAGTCCTACCTGTCTAATAAAAACTGGCGATGATAGTAGACATTACAAACTGATTGATTTATTATTTGAGTGTCCGATTCATTGATCTCCCTGTAGCTTTCTGCTTCACACAAGTGAATTACATTTTCTTACTTTTGTTAGCCTTCCTTTTCCTTGTGAAACCCTGCTAAATTGATTTGCCAAATTAGAGAAAAGGTTTCATGTCTCTGGCTTTGACAATCAACTGGAATATAAAACTAAATCATGGGACTGCTTAAACACATTGTGCTCGCGCCGTGGATTTCTCTATGCTGAGTGTAGAAGTACTCCTGCACCGGGAGATTGAAAACGGGGCAACTCAAACCCGGGCACCGGGGCAGTGCAAATCTAGAAACGAAACTGCAGCTTCGACGGACCATCGAAGACACGCTCGATAGAATGGCTGACCCGGTTATTTTGAAGTAGGCCGCGTGCGCAGGTGGAAGTCCGCGTAAGTAAATTACGGAGACAGTTGGCAGCGTTGTTGTATGGGACAAAGAGCGAGGTAGGGGTGCTTTAAAAAAAAGCAGGCTTCGGAATAACAGGACGTCAGTGAAAGCAGGATTGGGCGAGGTGGAGGGGAGTTGTCACTACAACGCTACCTGGCCGGCTTTTGTGAATACAGGCCTTCGTGGCGTCCAGATTTTGTCAGCGGAGCGTTTTTTCAACGTTGTATTGCGTCTTTTTTGTTTTGGGAAACATTTCATCAACGAGACATTCAGCGCGAAGCAATTTATGGGTCTTCGTAGAGATATTGATATTTTCACAGGTAGATAGGTTTCTTTCCAGCGTCTCTTCGAGGTCCGCCTACTATGTAATTAAAAAGGAACTCAATTTAGCGTCAACGAGATCGCGATACGTGTAACAGTCATTATGGGAAAGAATAATGTGAGAAAAGTTTACTGCATAGAACGCTTAAATAGATGTCGCGTTTTTATCCGCCTTCACTGAGAAGTGCCGCTACTGCAGCTGTACTTCATTTGCGCCACAATGATGGAGCTCTTTGTTACAAACAGTGCATTTTACGAGGCACATAGCACAAAAGAGAGCACTTACGCGGCAGTTTCCTTTCACATATATCGTCGCACTATGTCAAGTGTAATGCTTTAAGGGGGCCTTGCCACACTTCTTCGACACTGTCAAAAAGCAAGACTGATCGGCAGTCGAGGGCTCCTGAGGTGCACGTGAGCCAAGCAGGTTAGCTCACCATGCGGCCTAGAACTTACATTTAAGTCCGAAAGTCAGCAAGAAATTGTGCCCCTCTTTTAAACATTTGACGCCGTACATCAGGCTGAACACGGCTATTGGCTGACTGTGAGCGTCGCGAACTGCATACTTAATGTGGCTCCCGATGGAGGGAGCTACGTGCCTGCACTCGCGCTCACGATCACACTAAGAGTAAGCAAGCCGCGCGTTATGAAAAAAAAGTATTAAAACCTATGGATCATCTTCCCGAAGGGAATCCTGATGGGATTTGAAGCAGCAGCGGTGCACACGGCGTAGACTCGGTTGAAACGGGCGTCGACGCGGGTGCTGGAAGATTGGTTTGAAGCGAAACTCGGTGTAGCGTTTACTCGAGTAAACGTTTGTTTGAAACGCCAAGACACGGTAGGCGGGACGCGTTGAAGACGTTTACACTGGGCTTCCCTGGCTCACCTCTCGTCGGTGTTACCCGTGCGCTGTGTGTATTCTCGAACGTGATCGGTGTTCTGAAGTGGTTATAAGAGATGGACAAGAAGAGAAAAGTGAGCCCCGTAACTGCCTGCATCAGCGTGCGACACCTTAACAATAGCTCACAGGGATGGGGGTGAGGAGGGATTAAAAGGGTAGAATTGAAGGTATATAATATAGAGAGAGATGCGCTGAGCCAGCGAGCGAGGACATATCGAGGAGATAGAAGAGATAGGAAAGATGGAAACACGGTCACAGGAGTCCGAGGACGGGGCACCACTTGCGAGAGCTCTTGTCGGCGTCAGGATTTGGCGTAGGGCAAGTCCAGTAGGTCAGAGTTACGCTGACGTCGGATATTGCGAGGGCACAACCGGTAGGCACGGAATCCAGTGAGCGAACTCTGATCGGTGTTCTTGACTCGAACCTCGTATGTGTCGCTGGTATTCTACTGCCGACGCCTGCGTCCGGCTTCCCTTGCTCGCGCCACGTCGGTGTTGACGTCGCTATCCATAGGCTTCGCTAACCCTCGCAACACCGGCGGCAGCCGTGAAAGATACGCACACACTAGCGGAGAAAATGCCGCGACGGCGTCCCGGCCGTCGGCGTGATCGCGCGGCAAGCAGCGGCGCACTGTCCACATTAGGGCCCATCACGCTAGCGGCAAGTATGCCCTGACGGCGTGGTGTCGTGAAACGGCGACCAGCGCCATCTGTAGGAGAGCTGTTTTAACTGCACGGCAAGCTTTGCCGGCGAGTTATTTGAAACTCCAGCAACCATGGCTTCCCTTCCGAATGCAGTTGTCGACCACCTCGAATCTATCAAGCGGCCGCCTTGCGCTCTGTAGCTCGGAAGCTCCGAACTGGTGCCTCCACTTGCTTTAGACTCATGTCCTTTAGCTTCGACAACACAGTACTCGAATTGACTCAGCGCCGTTTTTGAGAACCATACTCAAATAGTTGATGTTCTAGGCCTAAGCAAGCCTTCCCGAATCTCGGAGGGCATACATTACATACTTGTTTGTTGTTGCTAATGCGAGATAGCTGGCGACACTTTTCCGAACGCCTGTTTGGGGCGACATTTTGAACTGCTGTGCGCTTCTTTAAATACCGGACAGGCAAAAATGCTCTATTCACTGCTGGAACGTAGTCTGGGCACATTACGTACGACATATCGTGAAAACCGCGAAGCAAGAAGCAAGTATAGCTCGAAATGTCCCTCGGCAGACGCAGACAATGCGGAGAGGCGAAAGCAGACGACGCGGCTCAGCCATGTCGCTCCTCCGTCGCTGATTGGCTAAACCACTCTCCAGCATACGGCAAACAAAAAGTATCGGGCTCATTTTTCGAACGGCGAAGAACAGAAGACGTGCGTGAAGCAAACAGTCGCACACGGCGGCTTCAGAACGTGAAACGGCGAGGCATGCCTGCCGCTAGCTGAACCGGCCCTTAGGGATGTTTAGAATAACGTTCACAGGCATTGCGGGCGTTGCTTTAATTGCGGTCACGATATAAGTTTTATTAGAACAGTGTTCGCTCCCCGTTGGGAAACGTCTGGGTACTTTCGCCCCGACCGCAAACCCAAGTACGGAAGCTGCACAGAGCACATTGCGGGCGTCGCGGGCCGTGATCGCCGCACGCTATTTCGGAATTTCTGCGGGCGGGCCGCAAACGTGGAAGGTGGCTCGAGTTATGACGCATGCGCAGTGGCAGCGACCGCAGCGCAAGGGCTGGCGTCACGATATTCTAAACCTCCCTCGGCTCCGCGAAGTCCTCGAGGCGCGCGCAGTGCGCGCACCTGCCGGCTCGTGGCTTCTACTCGCCGACAGATGGAGGGAGGTGGCGTTGGTGAGATGGTGCCCACGTGAGAAGTGGGCTCGAGCGTTGCGAGTGATGGAGAGGTTGAAGCGAGAAAGAGCTTGGTGGAGGAGAGAGGAGGAATAAATACAGTGACTGGCTTCAAACTTTGATTCTTATTTCTTATATTATTTAATAAGGGTGCGTGAGACTTTTTTCGGGTTTCAAGGATCAGGGATGTTTACGGGATGTGCACATTATTTACTACCCGGCACTGGTCCAAAAAAATTTTTCCACATACGTCACGGTTACCCTAAGTCTCCGCCGGCTCGCGGGAAAGCACTCGCGTAACAAACTGCACTCAACGCTCAGCCTGAGGGCTCCGCTACTGGCTTAGTAACTCTAAGGCGAAGCCAAAGTCCGAGAATGAGCGCTCAAATCGTTTAAAATGTATTCTGAACTGCATGCTCTCCGTTGGCTTCGCAATGATGATAATGATAATGACGATCATCATCATCATTATAATCATCATCCTTATTACGCCTTAAGTAGCGCAAAGGCATCTCGCAAGTCCCTCCAATCAATTCGGTCCTGTGCTTTCTGCTGCGATGTTATACGTGCAAACTTGCTTAATCTCATCGGCCCACCTAATTTTCAGTCTACCCCTCTCGCGTTGGCCTTCTTTTGGAATCTAGCAATCGTAACTATAAAGCCAAGTAAATCACGACTATCCACTGAGCGCGAAGTGTGGTCTGTAAAGCGTGCTCTGCCTTTAGCTTATCAGTTGTGGGGTGAAGCAAAACCAAAGGAGGCATCAAGCCGTGGTTTCTGATACATGCTCCACTATTGGCTAAGGGCAACTCGGTCGATGAAATAGGATGAGAAATAGTTGCCCCGGGAGGAAATACTTCTATTTTGATGGAAAAAAGATACTTTCACAAAAACATCTATAAAATGTTGGCAGGCGAAATTGGGAGATACTGAAAAAATAAAGAATAAATGCAGCGTGAAAGCAGACAATGTCGGAGGCCTAAAAACCACGCACAGACATAACAGCATAGTGAAGAGCTAAAAAACATCAGCATACAACAAATGGGATCGGAAGTACCTCTAAATGTTAAAAAAAAGAATTCGCAAAAATTTTATTTTGTAACCTCTCTGCCCCAATATGGCTAATGCTTTCTCGACAGCAACTCGTCCAACTTCGACACAGATGTATACCTGTTTATTAGGTAGCTATATTTTGGAAACAGTGTATCCTATTTTTAGCCCCACGTTTTATTAGAGAAGTACTGCTCTATACCAATGACACCAAAAGTTATCTTCCTCGTGAGAAAAAATAAAAAGCATGTTTTGTCCTGAAATACGCTTTTATTCAGCGCAGTTTAATCCAGTTTTTTTTTCGCTTTTCGAAAAACAAAATGATGTATAGAAGCAGGGGCCCGAGATGATAAAGCAAAGTTTTTTCCGGTTGATTAGTTAATTAAGATTGATGAAATGCAAACGCTACACGATGCGTGTAATTTTCAAATTTGGCCTGCTTCCGGCACCACGCGTGTTATATCATCGGCCCACAACGCTCAAAGTTCGCGAAAGGCCAAAGGTAGCCAACGCGGCATCTGGGGTAAAGAAATCGCCAGCGGTTTACGCTCTGCGGTGGCGTTGGCTGCAAGCGATGAACTGTCGCTCGTTAAATCGTACGGAGCTCGGAGGCGTGCAGCGACTCGCGTTAAAAGCCCACGCATGTAACGTACGCAACGAAGAGACGCACTGAAAGGGCAGCATCTGCAGCGACCGCGATAGCGCAGAAATATTTGCTCACATGCATGTGGTACGGATGAACAAATAGCACGAGCGCCGCATCAGAGGCGCAAAGTTTTCTAAAATTAACTGGAGGGGTCTCTGGGGGCTCCCATCGTTCAGTGATCGTGGGGATGACGGGTAGTACACCGATTTGCATAGTCTTCGTGCTTGCGGGCCTCGACCGCCCCTGTGGCTTCGTTTACAGCTGTGTTTTTGTTTTGTTTCGAGATAAACAACGGATTATTGTGCACATCGTGACCCGATTTGAATTGGTGAGCCTACAAGGTTCAGGTGGGGAAGTGAAACTGCTCAACATTCGCTCATTGTCGTTTCGTGACAGAGCAGCTCCAAGCTACGTGAAGCCGAACAGATTCACAACTACGAATATTAGACATGTTCGTGTATTACCCATCATTCCCATGTGGGCTGAAGCGCAGTGCGTTGCTGCTCCCATAGACGTTAGCATCAGAGTTCTTTGCAGTGTATTTATAGGTAACTATATGCTCAAAGGGACAATGGAACAATGAATTTCTTTAGACTGATGAAGTGTTCTCTGAAAACTCAAGTATTGTTAAATTAACCATCATAAGTTCATTATTATAAAATTAAATCAATGTAAAAGTGCCATTTTGAAATTTCGCGCCACATTCATCGCGCTTGACGTGAGAAGTTTTAAAGGGTATTCTCCGTATTTAGCTGACATTGGGTTGACTAAATTTTCCGAAATTAGCGTAATCAGTGTCTCGCCCCATAAACAGACACTGAGCTTTATTTGTACCGACTAGGAGCTGTGCAGGTCAGATTAAACATTTCAAAAGCGACGACGTCACGGCGTTTGGGGGCAGGAACGTCAAGGTGGAGTCTCTACCCAGGTTTTCTTTTTGCGTGTTTTCTCGTTTACCGGCCCCCTTCTCACGGTGAGCTTGGTATATTTAGAATTACGAAAGCCTAACCTACTATCACAATTATTGTTTTTCTCTTCATCGTTCCCTTAATAAACGGCACCGTAATCTGTCAGATACGAATCTGTCAGGCCTTTAATGTCTTACCTAGCAGAATTATATATGACCCATGCCAAAGAAAAAAAAAAGACCCAATAAAGTCAAAGTTTAAGCTTTTGCACTTACTTCTGAAAGCGTGCCACCATGCGGACAAGTTGATACACCTAAAAAACACACGAATAACTTGAGCAAAAAGGCTGTCTTTTTTTGTCTTACAACAGTGATCGCCACTTCGCTTGCTTCCGTTTTGTTTCTCGAAAACTTGGCCCTCGCCACATTCCTATTGAGAACGCTATGCCGCGCTGATAATGCGCATGCCATTCGCGACCAGGAAACACCGGGCGTGCACGCAGCAATAATGATTGATTGATTGATTAATTGATTTGTGGGGTTTAACGTCCCAAAACCACCATATGATTGTGAGAGACACCGTAGTGGAGGGCTCCGGAAATTTCGACCACCTGGGGTTCTTTAACGTGCACCCAAATGTGAGTACACGGGCCTACAACATTTCCGCTTCCACCGGAAGTGCAGCCGCCACAGCCAGGATTCGAACCCGCGACGTGCGGGTCAGCAGCCGAGTACCTTAGCCACTAGACCACCGTGGCGGGGCTCGCAGCAATAATGAAACGATAGGGACACGCAAGATAAATGAAGATAATTGCCATGATAGAAAAGACACTACTCCCTTCACTCGTTATTTTATTAAATCGCGCATTTATTGTCGTTATTACCGTCTCCGGCTGGACTACTACCGCGGAAATTTATTTGTGCGTAACAGGATAGAGCCGAGGATACTTTAAAGTTCCGTTAACAGCTCCAGAAACACAAATATATATATAGACGTAGAGAGAAAAGCTGGAAAGTCAACAGTAGGCAAATATTACGGTTAATCTCCTTGAGTCAATATTAGCCTTAGCTATGCTTACGACTACTCGCAAACCTGTCTGTTCGTAAACGCTCATTGTCATAGGTTGGCCGCCGTCGAAAATGGAATGGCTGTCGTCAGAATAGGCCGACATTTGATCTTGCGGGGAGTTCGATCAGACAATATGGTTGGGAATGGGCGGGATTTCACAAAAGGGACGCGCCTGCCTGAGGGACGAAAGTACTCAAACACTGGAAGAAAAGGAAAAAAAAAAGAGTATGCCAAACATCAGCGCCGAATTTCACCGCGAGACACTTTCTTTCACAGCCGCGAAGTGTACTATAGGGTCCCGAAAGAAAGGAAACGAAAAGAACGTACACTCCATCAGTACGTCGGGGATTTTCACAAGGGCTCGCCTGGTTTGCGTAAACAAACACGGTAAAGGTATTGTCGAAGCGGAAAGCGGCTGCTCTGCTGGCTTGTTACGACATCGTCAATCGAACCCGTGCGGGCGTCCGTCAGGTGCGTTTTTTCCCACGCATCGATGCGAAGAGGTTGTTTCTTTGTGGGTGTTTCACGTGTCGCAAAAAGTAGCGCCTCGTTGAAGATGAGTCCTTGGCTCGCTGCGTCGCGTCATATTCTTCGATGTCGGTGCTCTCGCGTGCTTTACAGCTCCTATAGAATAGCCTTTGAAAACTGCCAATATCGATGAACTTCCTGTCATGCATTTATTCATTCATGTCCGCAGTAGTGGTGTAGTTGTTTCGGGGCTCAGCTGCTGGTCAAGATTTTGGGGGTCCGACTCCTGCCCTGCCAATCACATTCAAGGGAAAGCGAGATGCTAGCGGCTCGTGTACTTCGCGGAATCAGCGCATGTCGGCGACCGCCAGATGGTGGGAATTTCAAGAGCCCACCATCATGACGTGTCATATATGATCGTACTGCGATTTTGATGCTTTGTGGTGTCACCCAGCCGGAGTCACAAGCTCTTGGGAGTCATAATTGGCTAGAACCTTTCTTAGGCACCTTACGTAAGCTACACGAAAAAGTGGCTGCCTGCACTTGTTCAGGTACCTTGCTGGAAAAACTTAGGTGTCCGCCGAGTCAATGTTAGAGCTGTACAAGGCATTATTTTTTTATTTTTTGGATTCCTGCGGTACAGCCTGCCTGTAGTATCTAACACATGCAAAGCAAACCTACACACACTCCAAAACATTCAAGCCCAGGTTCCCAGGATATGCATTGGTTTACCACGCTCTGCATCGACGGATGAAACCATTGCGCAAGACTACTCTATAATGACGCACATCACCATTGAAGTGATGCAAGGCACGATACTGGAACTCTTCTCACCACTTGATGAGCCTCGCTACTTAGAGGCTTCGTATGATGTTTAGGGCAATTGTCTGTCTGCATCGTGCATCGTTTACGTCAGATTACACAGCTGCGTGGTGCTTATCCTCCGTGGAGGTGAGATTATTCTCCGTGGTGCCTGGCCCTTCGACGAGTATGTCTTACGATTTCAAAAACACTGAACTCAAGTTGCCTTCACCAGCAGTGAAGCAACCAAGCCTGGTCCCCTTGCACAAAAATTTACAGTAACCACGTGCACACCGATTCTTCAACCACAGCGTCTAGTTCTAGCGGCGCGGTGGCGATAACCAGCTCGAGGAATAGCCCTGCGAATCAAGCTGTCACATGTCACTACGTCTACGACTGCAGACCTTGTGGCTCTGTGCGGTGCCTTAGAGTACATAGCATCTCAGAGACCTATCAAATGGGCTGCATTTTCCGACTCGAAAGCAGCCTTGCAGTGTATGCAGTGAGTTCTTCGACGTGGTTGCCACCGACGTACGAGATTGTCAAGCTTCATCACCACGTTACAAAAACGGGTCATGAGGTCAATCTTCATTGGCTGCTCGCCTGTTTTTGCGATTAACTCATGCAATTAATTTTTAATCATTATTCTGACTGGTAAATGGTTCCTACGTTAAGTAAACTTATGCTCCGATGCGCTGTACACCCAATACGTCTTTACTTGACCCAGAATCATTGACCTATATATTTAGAAAAGTTAGGAGACAGTAGGATGGGGCGTGTGGTATAACATGATAAAGATTGCTTAACAGCGCAAACGACAGGAGGGGCGCTCTGTTTCATTCCTTCTATCCACTTCTTGTCGTTTGCGCTGTTAAGCAATCTTTAGAAAAGTTCTTGTGATATATTCGGGAAACTAGTATAAGTTCTCGGCGGAAAGACTCTGCGCAAGCCACGCCAGTACAAAAAAAAAGAACGAAAGAAACAGAGACGGAAAAAATCTCTGTAACCTAATAATTTTGTTGTTCGTCTCAGCGGAATAGTGATTATGATGCTCGGATGCTTATCTAATCGTCGTGGGTTCGATCCAAAAGAAGAAGAAGAAGAAGAAGAAGGAAGAGGAGGAGGAGGAGGAGGCATCTAATGAGAAGAAGGAGGAGAGGTCGGCCTTGAAAGCGGGTTTCTGGCCTGCTACGCCACACGGGGGTAAGGGGAAAATGGAGAGAAAGAGGAGGGTTTGATGAGGGGTGATTGTGGTATAGCAGATGGAGGCGAAACGGTAGCATCTTGTTTACTGTGCAATGTCAGTGCACGTCAAAGAAAAACAGATGGTAAATAATACTGGAGCTCTCCACTGCAGTGTCCCTCATTAAAACCCCAGATATTATTGTTACAAATGTAGTTGACTTGTTAGCTTCATCTTGCATCGACAGCTCGGTATCATCTTCGGTGATTGCGCAAAAAAGTCGTCTGGCATCCATTTGCTCTCGACAACACGGAAGGCGACGACGCTAAATTAGCAGACAGGACGTAACTCGACGAACTAACGCCCACCCCCTCGCGAACCCTGCGTTTTGCCTCGCAGAGCACAAAGGGACTGCTGTGCAGGTCCGCACTCGGTCGCACTTGGTTGGGCGCAAAACAAGCACGATTTGTCTGGGATAACGACGAAAAGAGAAAACCAGCATGGCATACTTTGCGCAATATGTTGAGCAGTCGAGCAGTGACAACGAGGCAGGAATGAAATGCTGGATAGCGCGGGTTCTATGCAGCGCCAAGAAAAGAAATGAGCATAAAAGCTTAACACAGTTACTAAGTAAAACTAGCTAGGTGGAAGAACCACCGTTGGAGCTGCCCGCAGGATGAGTGACAAACAAAGGAGTTGGATAGCCGCGAGATTCGAGGACAAGACTGAGAAGGCAGTGAAAAGGAGGAAAAAATGGGGCAGCACTAAGCATGCTAATAGGGACAAAAACTCACTAGAGGAAGTGGCGACGGCTTAGCGATGGTACGTAAACTGGTCACTTGCGCTGGACAATGGAAGAAGGGAGGAATTAAAAGGGCGGCGCAGAAACAAGCTATATAGAACAACATATGAACGAAAGAAAACTTCGGCGGCTGCAGCCGCTGCCATTGAGCGTGATTACCTGGCCGCGCCGGCGGCGCGGACTGGAGCGAAGCGTGACCAACCAAGCGGCAAACTCGGCCTGGCACCTCGGCGCATCTCGGTAAAACGAGGTTGCCTTGGCTCCCCTCCCTCTTTCTCTCCTCGCCTAGCTCGCCGAATGTTGTTGTGCTCGGAGTCCCAAGAAGCGTTGTACTTTGGGGAGGAAGGAAGGAAATAGAAGAGCAGAAGGGCATGGAGGTTTAGGCAGAGCAACGTCTGATTGCCCATCCTTCTTCGCCGAGTAAAATTGGAGAGGCAAGCAGGTAAGTGAGAGAGGGGAAAGTGAATCTGCTTTGGGTTGTTCGAGGTTTTAGGGGATGTTTAGGGAAAGCGTTGAGCCCTTGGGAATGGAGATGACGCAGTACGACGTTTATGCGGTGCGCTGGAAAGACGGGGCGGATTGTCGATGCATGGCTTGGTCGCTGACGCAGTTGCCGTGAGAAAGAGGTGGCCGCTGCGCAGGCGCGGCACGGGTGGAGACAGCAGGCCGACGAACGCTTTGCACAGAAACTCTAGTGACGTCATCATCCCCCCCCCCCCCCGGAGTGTCGCTTGTTTACGGTTCTGAAGTATGTACGCGGCGATGCGGCGGGAAAGCGACGTTGTCGATTAGCACCTGCGCGTCAGCACTTAGCGGAAAGCTTGTAGTGTCAAAGGAGCAGTGCGGAAAAGTTAGTGGTGGTTGAGCTGTTCGCATTGTTGTTTGATTTGAGAAAGATAGTGGTCCTAACGTCTAGTCTAGAGCGATGAAGTCACTCATCTTTTGCATTTTTTATTTTAATAAGATTACCTTAAAATTTATAGTATAGGACGCACTGTAGTAGATCGCGAGGAAGACGGCATGTCATAAATTGTAAGGAGTTCAAATGTCCAGTGTCTTGCACTTACTGGTCTGGCTATTAGCAAACGGCGCAGCCTGAGAAAACGCTGGAGTAAGAAGATGAGTTGGGCCAGTTGGTTGTGATTCATCGTGAACTTGTAGTACAGCGCAACACCAGAAACGCAGGCACAAGGAAGAAGCAGATGAGACAGTGCCGTCTTGTTTTTTCTCCTGTACTTGTTCTTTGTGTCTGTGTATCTAGTGTTGCGCTGTACACAAGTTCACGATGAAAACACCGGAGATTGTTGTAAAGTGATATTTAATGATATGATTGGCTTACGTGACACCGTGAGAGTATGCCATTTCACTGAGATGGTATATTTTTCTCTTTTTTTTTGCAGGAAGCGGTCGAGCTTAGAAAACATCAATTCAACAGTTGACTGCAGGCTACGATGATATTGCTCTGCAATTAGTAACATCTCGTAGAAAGTACTTTACATAGATAGGTACTATGATTTGCGTCAAAAAGAGCAACTGTTGTTTTCTTCATTTTTAGTGAACCAGTAGTGAGTAAAAGGATACCCAAAATCTGTGGCATAGCCACATCTATAATGATCATAATTTTCTGGTGACCACGGGCATCTTACGCCCGCTATAGCAGCTGCAAGGCCTTCCTTGCTTCTTTTTTTATACCGTCATTCTTTCATTTCTTTCTTTTTCTTCGTACCTCTGTCTATTTTTCTCTATCCTTTTGTCGTTGTTTGTTTCGTTTAGTTCGATTTCTACCTTTTTGTCTCTACTTCTTTCTTTTTCGCCAGTTCTACCTTTATCTCTTTGTTTCACTTGTTTTTCGATGGCCTCTTCCTTTCTCTATATGTCTTTCTTTCTCTTTCTTTGATTCTCTCTTCCTCTTTCTGTCTTGCTTTCTTTTTTTCTATGCATTTTTCTGTGTCTGTTTCTTTACATCTTTTCCTTCCTATTGTTTTTTAGGTATTTTCATATTTTCTCTTCTCCTCTCTTTCCTTCTATCTGGGCTAATTCCCTCGCCAATCAGAGTTCTCGCACCCCACGTCGAACAAATCGGCTCACGTTTCCTGGCGCTGAAGCTGAGAAGATGATGACGATGACAATGTGAACGCGCACCAGTTCGGGCTGATTATAATTACCCGTTGACTATGCCCTGTGTAACAAAAATCTGTACCGCTCCACAGCACAAAAAATAATAATAAAGTCAACCAACGTCAAAATAATAAGCAAGCAAAGCTCCATTTCCTGGGGCAATTGGCGCTCGTCTCTTATTTGATCATCCGACGTGCGAACGCCCTAATCTTCTGGCCCGGTTCACGTATTCGAATGGCTGAGCTCTTTTGTGTTTCGCCATAGTCTACCCAAAAATTCAATTTTCAGATTACGACGCATGCACGAATAGACAAAAGGGCCATTGTTTAAACGTTCAATTCGTGCTGTGCAACCTCTCGAGGGTATCCGCCCAAGACCTGTGGTGAAAGTTCTCGCGTCAACGGCGAGAAACGTTGAGATTGTTCCACAGACTCTAATATTTATCGGACACAATCATTGCTCCCATCCGACGAGACAATGGTGAGTCAGTTTGACTTTGCTATGGAAAAAAGCACATATGCAAAAACATTTTAAAATTTGCTATATTGGCTGAGGTGAATCCAAATCACGCAAAAATGGACGCGTGCACACTAAGCATGCACAGAAAACGCCTGCGTTAAGCAGCTCAGCTGAACACACCTTTTCACATTGTTATTGTAGTAGCCTTTATCATTGTGCTCCTTGGTGGCTCAGTGGTTAACGCCTCGCATTCACAGCCTTTATCGTTCAGCTATTCAGTAGCAGTCTTAATCACTATTTGCTCGTGATTGTTTCTTAACAACAAAGCTCAAGGGCATGTACCTGTACGCTGTTTCAATATTTGCCCCTGCCACCAGAAAAACTCTCACTGTAAGCTCTACTCTCATTTTCGGTTGCTTAAGCGTGATGCAAAAAGAAGCACCAATGTTGCAAGAAGCCCTGGCTTTATAAGTAGGCTTCATACTACGAGAAATCATGATATTTGAGTCCTACCTAGACAACCCGTTCACAGCTGCTTAACTTAATAAAATATACCTGATACTTAATAATAAAATAAATCTGAGCTAGAGCTAGAGCTTCCCAGACGGAGCGGGAAGCCGTGTCACATTATTGAATGCCGTTCCCGGCGTCAACCCAGGTCTTACAAGATTTCTTGTCGTGGCTCATAGAAAACGCTGTCCAGATTTCACACTTTCGGCAAAGGCCACGCCAACGTGAACTGCTTACGTTATTACGTTGGTGGCTAACATACGTACGTTTCATTGGAAACATTGTGGCAGCTTAAACACATACTCGGAATGATATTATGGTGGCGCACTAACTACACAATGGCACAGTAGACACGGACCAGCGCAAAGACAGCGTCTTCTGTGTCCGCAACCAGTTAGTACCAACCATCCTTTCTCTCGAAATATGAACCAACTCGGGCGGGCAGCAGCAAGTTTTAGATGATCATGTCTCTTAGAGCTCTTTTGTCTGGAAAACCACATGAGACTGCAATACTCGAAGAGGAATGACTTAAGCTTCCCACAGTAGCTACTCTGTACCTTGCTGGCGAATCATCTGGAATAATTATTAACTTATCTCTCTCTCTCAATTCCGCTCTCTCTAAATATCCCATTCTTAATTTTACTTGTAGCATATATAGCAAGCTGGACGGAGTCTAGTCAACCCTCTTGGTATCCTTTAATTCTCCATATATATCACTCTCCACATTACATAAAGTGTACTTTTGTGGCATAATGTAATTGTCACATTATTGGACTTTGCAGCGTCTTCGTACTCTCTTCTCCTGCTTTCATTATTTTGTATCTAATTTTCCTGTCTATTGTGATGGTCAAAATTTCATCTAGTTTATATCATCGTCTTTCATTTGCCTTTCTCTCCCAGTGTGTCTCAGTGCCCCGCCGCGGTGGTCTAGCAGCTGAGGTACTCGGCTGCTGACCCGAATCCCGGCTGCGGCGGCTGCATTTTCGATGCAGGCAATTGTGCAGTAGGCCCATGTGCTCAGATTTGGGTTCATGTTAAAGAACCCCCGATGCTCGAAATTTCCGGTGTCCTCCACTGTGGCGTCTCTCATAATTTTATGGTGGTTTTGGGGACGTTCCATCAAATCTTTATCCACCAAATCTGTATCTCCCAGTGGCGATGTCCTTTGGGTGACAGAGAGGCTAATCTCAAAGGCTGTGTTTGTGCTCACTATATGTACATGAAGCTCGCTTTACGTAAGCACGAGCAAACGCTTCCTTTCGATGCACGCTCACCTGTACGAGCTGGAAGAACTGTGACGCCTTGGCGATGGGGTCGGTGACGGCGTTGCATGCTGCGCCGAACAGCACCAGTTTCTTTGGCCGCTTGTCGATCATGTCGAACAGGGCCTTCATGCCCACCGCTGGGTCGCACTGCACGTACAAGAGAAATGCAAAAATACATTAGCCCTTGCTCTTCGACGTTCGATACTAACATCAGAGAAAATGTCAAAAATACTACTAAGCTGAAGTACTGCTACACCTTGCTTACCTTACAAGAATACAAATAGCCGTTAAACAAAAAAAAACACACACACACGCACACATAAATAAATGACAATTATGCGTTAGGATGAAACACCCTTGAACAGTGGATATCACTGGAGTCAAGTTTTTGACAAAATGGTCGTATCCTTCAAGATAAAACCACGTGGTGCTTCCTTGAAGACACCACTCCTGAAAACGTTGGCTCCAGCAATACTCACTGTTCAAGAGAGTTTTATGGCTTCAATACTAGACTTTCTGCTGAACTTCCACCAAATGCGCTTTGAGAATATTTTCTCTGCGTCCAAATAAATGAAATAAGCTAAAAGGCGAAGAATTGAACCATACCAGTCTTGAGTGTTAGGTACCGTGGTACCCTGCGTGAAAAGCGTAACTTGGTTTTAAACTAAGCTGATTTTTGATGCCGTAAGTGTTGATATCATCTGAATTCTGGTGGCACGTGCGCGTAATTAGACGGAATAATAATAAAAATATCTGGGGTTTATCGTCCTAAAACCACGATGTGTCTATGAAAGGCGCCGTATTGTGGACTGCTCCGGAAATTTCGATCACCTGGTGTTCTTTAACGTGCACCTACCGCCAAGCACACGGCCTTAAAACATTTTCATTTGCATAAAAAATACCACCACCACAGCCGGGATTTGGTCTCGTGACCTTCAAGTCCGCAGTCGAGCGCCATAAGCGTCAGAGCACCGCGGAGGGGCAACACATAAGGAAGGATTGTTGCCGTGACGACAGTAACTTACAATGCAATTTACGTGTGCGCCGTATACGCGTGTACGATGTAGTACATGCACGTGTTAATATGCCACTCTATAAATGTTAACACGCTTCTGTTCCCTTTGCCTTTCACGGCTATGGTGAATGTTAGAACCCGTTCCAGTTGGTTCCTTTATCGACGTCTTGAGTTTCAGCTGCTACTGGCGTGCGGTGTTTGTTAACACTTCATGGTGAAACAGCATACCCTCACTGTTCGCCAAAGATATTGTCTCCAACACATCTGAATTCTACGTTTCGAGGAGATAGTAAGGACACCAGTGGTTATTGGTATTATATCAGAAAATATTATCAGGGTATATCAATACTAAGCACGTGTAAACTAACCCTTTTTTATAAATAAGGCACTCTTGTAGAATAATGAAGAAATATCTTTCAGATGACGCGTGGTAAGGACTATATCTAGTTCATATATTGAAGTGAACTCTGAAAAGTCCTCCGTAAGATTTTTGCTCTTAACTGGGTAAGTGATCGTATGCAGCAGTGTGGCGCTACTTCTTTTTTTTAAACTTTGAGTGAAGTTAAAAAAGTCAATGAAACTCTAAAGGCAAGAAACGCCGACAGTTCAGGACCAGAATCCGTCAGTGTAACTTTAATCAGTTATTTCCGTTTTTTTATTGAAACACATAAAAGTATTACAAAAACGAGATGTTGCCAGTCTTCCCACAAAGAAAACTGTGTAATCATCGAAATGATGTAACGACGTGATTTGAATTCATGGAGCGATAAGGCAATCGACTTAAAAAAAGGGGGACTGATAAGAGGCGAAAAAAAAACACAAATCACGAGGTACGCATGTGGGTGGACTGGTAAAAGGTACGCACAATGACATGTAAAAAACACCAAAAAATATATTTCGGAGCAAGGAAAGAATAACTTGGTAGCAAGGCCTACACGTTGTTTTGTTAACACACAATGACTCCGCTGACGTACTTACATCACAGAGGTGATTTTGAAAAATATACACTGAGAGACAGCAAAGAAAAAAAACAGAAGGCAATCAATTGTCGCGCTCAATTGCACTCTTACGCTCTCAATTTTCAGCGCGTGGCGCTAACTACTACGCTACAGAGCATACGTTGTCAGACATGCTAACGACAAGCTACCTATTTACCCCGTGAACCGTTGGGAAGTCCTTAGATCTTCGAAACATCAGCGCGTTCTTGTTATCAGTGGCTAGATGGCGCGACAGGCTCACGTTGGGCGCGCTCTAAAGGTCGTCGTCTCCACGAAGCACCGCCTCCACAGAGCGTGGTCTCTCTTGCACGCGCACTTATCAGGCTCGAAATTAGGGAGAGGACGAAGGTCACTTCGTACGCTGCCACGGCTGTCTTTCGATCCATCTTTCCACCCAAATCTTTCATTCCCCTCACCTCTTTTCCCAGCACAGGGTAGCCAGCCGGTCTAAGAACGGGCTAACCTCCCTGTCTTTCCGCTTAAACTTTCTTCCTCTCCTCCTCTGCCACGGCCGCGTTTACGAAAGCAGCGCGCTGCAGACACGTGACGCAACAAAAATTGTGACAGTTGTTTGCACTCGTCCTGTGTATCTTGTGCGCTCGTTTCGTAGTTTTTTTTCTGTTTGAACAGCGCGCTTTAGGTGTTGAGTTGTGAGAGTGGGTAGTCCACGCTCGTCCGGTGTATGCTAATTTCGTGCGTACTTTCTGCTTGAGGTGCGCGCTGCAAGTTTCGAGCTGCTTGACGTTCCTGATCTGTCTTTTCGATTTGTTGGTGTTGCTGAAACAATTCACAAATAAACGCTCAACTACTTCTGTAAACGAGCGTTTCACTTTCGTGTTATACCTTTTCTTATATGGGGGATCAGCCACGTCGTTTTTTTGTTATTTGTAACTTATGAAAAAAAAACGCTGAAAGCATCACTATCAACAATTAAAAGCAATTGAATTTTTGCTCTAAAGGTATAGATGAAAGTTTCCGAAGAAAAAAAAAGATACAGGCAGGAAACTAAAGAAGAAAGTTATTCTTGGCCTCTATTTATGCGTCTGCATGCGTGCGCGGTCTTTGTCACTTCAATGTTGACGTCACATCAAGGCGTCGCCTGCTTTGCATTTCAGAACACCACCTCCATCGCATCGCAAGCGAGGTGCGTATAGGTCACGGTATTAGACAAAAAAACAAACTCATCTTAGTTCAAAAAGCGAAGCCATTCTTGTTTCCAAGTTTACAGTGCTCCCATGTTGATGGGAAATTCCAAGTTGCCGCACGCAATGGGCGAAATTCTGGCGAAAACAGGCCCTCGCCTTCGCTCATCACTTTATAGCGAAACTCCGCTTTGAATACGGCCGTTAGACTCACGAGCTTTTGTCAGACCGTTCGTAGCAGACCCGTCCTTCTCGTAGCTTCTGTAGCGGTTCGTGCTTGTCATTAATATCACGCGGACATTGAAGAGATTACATTGCTTGGTGTTCCAAGTTCATTTGCGTGCTTTTAAAATGTTTATGTTTGCTACAGAAGAAGAAAAGTGCCGGCGGGTCGCAGAGCACGGCTAAGCAGTTCTCAAGTAAGTGTTTGTTGCGCCGTACGGAAACCATCAAGCTCGTTTCCTTCCCCTTTTAACGAGAGAGAGGGAAGAGACACTGAAGTGGCAACGATGGGGATCCGACTAGCGTACGTTTTGAATGCTGCGTGCTCTCTATAAAAGCCCGGAAGTCGCTGACGCCGCCACAGGATTAAAAAAGGAGCTTCTTTCCCGCTGCGCCGTTAGTTCGTTTTTGAAAAGACCGTATGCAAATTCGCAATTAAACTGTTTTAGCGCCGGAAATACGACGGCGATACGCAACAAAGCAACAAGGTCGACGTGGTGGCCTTATTTAATATTTTTTTTCTACTCTTCCTGTTCAATAAACACTGCCGTCGCTTATCTTATGCGGAGTACGGGTGCGCCAAGTTTTGTTTTGTAATTTTGACTGCAGCTGCAACAGTTCGCGTTTGAATGCACTCATCCGCATCACGTCGTTCTTTTGTGTTGTACTATTATTACCGCGTTTATATGTGTGCCTTGCTCTGGCGATGTTTTTTCGTTGCCCCCGAGGCACTATAGAAAGCCGTCTGAGTCAGCCTGGGCGCAACGCTAATGGCTTCGTTTGCAACACACACTGCGGCCCCGAGTTGCCAAAAGGCGACGGGCAAATAGAAGCAAGTGCGAGGGCGTCGAAACGAGTTTATTGTACTTTGCGTCGAGCAAAAATCACTTTTTTCTTTTTCTACAGACAGATTGCGGCGTCAAATGACAGTACAGTAGCTAACCACTGAGAACTTGTTTTAGCGAGCTATTATCTGCCGTTATTGGTTTAACGTGCTTACAAGCACGAAAGAGAAAGATTATAAAAAAAGTAAGGAGGCTAACTAGATTAAGCTCAGTTTGCAACCCCACACGTGGTGAGAGGGGACATTCTCTCTATTACCAGCATGAAGTAGCTGTGAAAGTTAACGCTTGCAGCAGGGCGCAAATACGCTGTTGAAAACAGCCGCCACATTTCCGACGCACTTGTCGAGTTCGCACATTTGTTTTACCATCAGCAGGTAATACGGTGGGGGATGATCAGAGCTGAAGAAATGGATTGATATGTGGGATTTAACGTCCCAAAACCACCATATGATTATGAGAGACGCCGTAGTGGAGGGCTTCGGAAATTTCGACCACCTGGGGTTCTTTAACGTGCACCCAAATCTGAGCACACGAGCCCACAACATTTCCGCCTCCATTGGAAATGCAGCCGCCGCAGCCGGGGTTCGAACCCGCGCCCCCCCAAAAAAAGAAAGAAAGGTGTCCACCATCCAAATCCAACTAACCTTGTCAATATTGTTCCTAACAGCCTAATACGGCACTCTGGAATACAAGCTCAGTAGCATAATACTTGTAATTTTAATTTATTCTATTACGCAATATCTCCATTTCATGTCTTTATTTTTTTAAGGACCTGCCATTCTTAACATTTCAAATGTTAACGTCGCATTCTTGGTCAATCTCCCAGAGCGGGTACGTGTCATATACGGTAGGAAAAACAAACAAACAAACAAACAAACAAACAAACAAACAGTTACGTAGTGGCAGGGCTCGAAACGAAATCGTTGACGCTATTGCGTGTTAAAGACGTTTTTACAGTCAAAGTGCACTTGTAAAATTATAAAAAGAAAGGTCTGGTTGAGATGACGCGCTAGCAAGGACTGTGGACCGTATTGATACAGCGAAATCTCTCGGCAAACACCTCTAGTTCTGTCTCCGAATAGTGGAAACTATCCATGAAACGCCCCGCACGAAGAACAAGATCGTGCGAGAAGAAGAAAAAAAAAGGAGGAGAAAGACGGCCCACCGTCCCTGAAATACGCGGTGACAGGGTTCTTGGTCGGTCGCGGGGAGCTCAGAAAACGATCGAGGCCATTAGGCGATCGGGCCACGAGTCCGTGTCTTTGAGGAGGGCGGAAGGAATACGGCGGTGGCGACGATGGCACCGGGGACACCGACGAGGCCCGTGTGCGGGGAGGGGACAAGCGGCCGGGAAATCGACACCGTCGCAGCGCGGCGGCGCGGTTTGCCATCTCTGGTCGATCAATGAAGAGCTTGCGCCGCTGTTACGCCGCCCCGTGCTACTGTTGCGAGTGGGACGGGGTGAGGTTGAGCTAGAGAAGGAGCTAGAGAAACGACGCGGCGCTGGAGTCGGCCAATGTTGCGCTAAATCTAGCTCATTTCTTTACTTCTATCGTCATTATCATCACCAGCCTTTCTTATGTCTGCTACAGGACGATGGCCTCTCCCAACGACTCCCGACCCAGATTACGTACTCAAAAAAAATAATAATGGAGGTAGGAACATGAACGAACAACACTTCCGCCAGAGGTCGTGTGGTCGTGTCGTTGACGAAGTCAGCGGACTGCTGAAGATCACACTGTTCATTTGGCTGAACTTGTGGCTAGTAAACGGAAAGTCAGATTACAGCGATACACCCCGGCACTTGTAGCGGTGAACAGAGTGTCGAAAGTCGACCAGCTTACCCGAGCCAATGCACGTTGGCATTTATACATGTGGCGTCGAACGTTCGAGCATTATCACTGGTGGTCGCGAATGTTCTAGAATCGTCTCGGCTGTTCGCGTTTCCACGCTCAAACCTAAAAAGTGAACGCAAGATAATCTCTAATGTTCTCAGATATTCTGGCGCTAATTCAGCCAGGCTCTATATACACGTGTGACAGGCCGGCAAACATGAAGCACGCGAAAAAAGGAGCATGCGTGGAAATATGCCCGATTTACTTGAAGTTTCCGTACTGTAACGAAGAACTTCGTCGTGGAGTCATGTCGGCAGCGCAACGCAATAGTAGTTGCATCTAGCAACCGTGCGCGTTTTTTTAGGTTGGTTTATTCAAGCACTAAAGTTTGATGCAGGACGATCGCTGAGAACAGACGTGTAGCCATGTGAGTCTCTGCAATGAGTATCGAAATTTCGCGAGCTTGTGCGCCGGCAAGTCTCCGCTCTAGTAGCACAGCCGTTTGAATCATTGCACCAGTCTCTGTTCGGTTTTTTTGCGAGGTTCATATTAACGGCAAATCATCAAACATGAAAGGAACAGTTACAAAATCCAACCCAGAAAGAGAAATTATACTGGCTTCCTGGTTAGCTCAATTAGTAGAGCGACCGCAGCGGGAATGGGTTGGTTCTGGGTTCGCAACGTGGACCAGCACGAGTTTTTTCGCCAACTAAAAAGCTTTTCTTTCTGAGAAATCCGTACGAATTTTCTCGTGACTTCGTGCCACAAACGAGTGGTCATCTAATTTCCCCTTCTTAACCCTTCCGCCCCCGTGCGGGTTTACGCAGAACTCATTTGCATTGCTTACAATCCAGCCCAGTTCCACGCCTGGAAAACTTTAGTAAACAGCGTAGTAAGCGCAACCGCTTGGCAAGCGCAGATTTGTTTCTTAATCTTTCTGCTTTCATTCATCTTCCTTTGTGTCTACATCTTTTCTTTTCATCCTTTTGTCGTTTCATATCTTTGAATATTACCTTTTCTTTTCCATTCCATCCTGCTTAACCCTCACCTTTCTCAACCTCCCTTATCTATCTATCCGACCTCTTGATATGGTATACTCCACATGGCTACGCTCTTTTGTTACCCTCTCACCTCCTCTCATCTCTCCTCCTCACACAAACATCACTATTCCTTGACCTCATTGTTCTTTTCACACACCTTCGCCAAACTAAACTATATATACACTATCACAAGCATTACCGCATGGCGATGTCCGACTTCGCTGACTGGAGAAACCTCGGCTATAACAAACGAGCGAGCCCGACACGTCCGCCGTGATCGGAACTATTTTAATGACTTATTTCAACGCCAGAGAGCGCAGGCTAGTGGCAGCGGCACCTGCCTGGTGCAAGAGCAAGCGTCTTGGTTTTTCCAGGCGACGCCCATACTGCTGTTACTACAGTGTTCTCCGGTCCTCCTTGCTTTCCTTCTCACTCTTGTATCACTTTTATTATCATACCCTCCTTTCCTAGATTTGCTATACTACACTTTACTATACTATGCTATACATAGCCTTGTTATGCCAGGAGCTCCTTGGCACACACTCACTTTTTGAACCACATAGCCAGCGAGTTTTCGCGTCCGACCTCGGCCCGACCACAAGCTCGGACAGCCTGGCTGCTAAAGGAAAAACCTTACCGAAGAGCAATATTCACCGGAGCACTCGGATGCGACAGGCACGGAGTCTTTCGCGCCGGAGAAACAAGAGAAACAAAAAAGAGCTCCTCCTTCAAAAGGATGGGACACGCTTCTCTACTTCGGTCCACTAACGTCCCCGACACTTCATCCGGGAAGGCGCCTTCTCACACCTTTCTTTCCACCTCAAGACGTCCCTGCAGAAGATGCGCGAAAAAAAAACAAGAAAAAAAAAGACACCTCCGGAGTTTTCTTCCTCTTTGGGGAATTACTCCTCTCCTCTTCTCCGCCGCCAAAACTCTTCTCGCATCGTTCGCGGGTGTCCGTCCTTTCCCTTTTTCGGAATAGCGGCGTACTGCACGGACAGCGGACGAGATCAGAAGATCCACGCGTCGCCGCCAGATGCACACAAACAGGTGCGAGTTCGCTCCGCACTGCAGCGTCGGTCCTAGCCTCCCCCCCTCCTCTTACCCCTTCTTTTTCCACCTCGTAGCATCCCTCTATAGTGAGCCGTCGCGAATGCAGGGGGCTTTTCTCCGCTCCACGTCGTCCTGTATAGTGGCGAGCGTGCTCACGCACGCACGCACTCCTCAGGAATCCCCAATCTGCGGCCGGTGCTGAATAATGGATGAGGGACTGGGTCCTTGTAAGGACTCCCTCGCCCTTCGTCTTCTTCTTTTGCCCATTCCACGCCTTTTCCCTCTTTTTGGGTTATGCACCGTGCGTGCGGTCTTGTTTTGCAGTTTCCCCATTGCGGTACAGCTATCCTTCCTGGCGCTTTTTGTGGTGCACGTCTTCCACTGCGGGTCCCGCGATGATGTAGGCATGTGAAGCCAGGGCTGAGAAGAAGAGAGAGAGAAGAGGGAGGGGACGGGGCTGCGCAAGTTTCTAGAACTGGGGCACAAACGGTTGACGGGCCATGTAAGGCGTGCATGCTGCTCAAGATCTTTTCGCAGCACCTCTCGCGGAAATTATATAGTTGAGTAAAAACAACACGTCGAGGTTACGCCAAAGGGAACATCTGAAATCGAAAGCTACCAGAACCAAGACAGAAGCAGATGCGACAATAAATGAAAAGAAACTGGGTTTACATAAACAAAAGGCACGATCAACGGGCGTTGCTTTACTATGCTCTGCGCCCCCTTTTCGCCGGCATTGACATTCAGCGTGTCGTCCAGAGATGAAGCCGGCGAAGAGACAAGAACTCCTCTCGTCATCCAATCCTTTAGGCCGTCCTCCTGAATCGATGCGCGCGTGGACGCTCCCAGGTGTATTCACAACGGGACCGTTCAGTGACGGTTCATCTCGCCTTGACGTATGCGCAGCAGGCGTGCCAACTTTTTGCGCTTTCATATTCGCCTATGGGAATCGTGCGCGAACCGTATCGGGTATTCGTTTTGGTGAGCTGGTGTTGCGAAATGAAGGTCCGAGAAGCAGCGCAGCTGCGCAAGACAGGTAAGTAAAGAAACAACGTGAACGGACGTGAAAGCGAAACAGCAGTGGAAAGAAAGGCACCCCCAAGAAGGTGTCTACTGACGTTATATATATATATATATATATATATATATATATATATATATATATATATATATATATATATATATATATATATATATATATATATATATATATATTACGTGCGTGTGCGTTTGTGTGTAGACGTGCAAGAGGTATAGCAGTCGCAGGTCCCAGCATTAGACGGACGGGGCGGAAGCACTGTTCCCCTTTTGAGATGAAGAGGGGGAAAAGAGAGCTCATTTTCATTTTTATGAGATGGTCACTTGGGCATAGAACTGCAAGAACGACAGGAAATGGCAAGATATATGCTAAAGACAAAAAAATAAGAAAAGAAGGGAAGAAAGAAAGAAAGAAAAGAAAGAGAAAGAAACAAAGAAAGAAAGAAAGAAAGAAAGAAGGAAAAAAAGAAAGAAAGAAAGGAAGGAAGAAAGAAAGAAAGAAAGAAAGAAAGGAAGAAAGAGTTCAGTTCAGGAACGCCACATGCCCGCGTCATACGCGTTCACCCACACGGACACGAGCTTGGAAACCGTCACAGCAGGATGTCCCCAGAGGAGACGGCATATCAACTGAGGCCGGAAGGTGAAAAGAACCCAAAGAGTGAGAACGTTGAAGCTGTACTGCTAACGCGTAGTCGGCCGCCACCTCATTAATATTTTTCTCGTGTTTTTTTAAATATTTCTTGCTGATCCAAACGCTCTCAGTGAAAGTGTGCGGGGCTCATTTCAGATTCCCTAAAGTTCTATAGGCCAGCCTGCTGAGACCTCCGAGTGGTTTATGAGTGGTTTGGTTAGGTCGCGGCATCCATAGGTTGCTTTTTTTTCTGTGTCGTAATCGCGAGAACTAAGAACAAGTTGACTCATTTTGAATGCAGTGGGACGCCTGAAAATGCGCAGAACGTGTACGTATAATTAGATTAAAGCAATAAATCAATGTAGAACTATAATTTCGAAGCTTTTCTAGGGTACACCATACAAGGCTGAGAACGTGAAAGTTAACCAGATGAGTTCAATCCGAGGAAAAATGATAAATAGTGAATGAGAAACCAGATGAGTTCAATCCGAGGAAAAATCATAAATAGTGAATGAGAAATTATCGAGAAAAAGAATGTTGCACTCATTACTATACGGTGCTTTCAATTTAGTAGAATGACCTCGTGTACGTCTCAGGAACTCACAACTGAAGCACTGTATTGTCTTAACGAAGTGTAGAAAACATTCTTTTTTTGTTAAGTACGTCGCATTGTCAGGAAGCGAAAGAAAATTTATGGTCTCTATTAAATACGTATGCTGCATTTTTTACTAAAGAAACACATTATTTAACACTTACGTATTGATGTTCTGCCTCAGATATGCTTAAAACGCGTTTTGATCGATATAGTTCGAAAGTATGAACGCAGCCCCCAGGTAAAGATGGTTGGGCATTGAGCAAGGGCTTAAAGTTTCTCCGCGCGGCTGAATGATGCGACAGACAGCCGGCCAGCCAGACAGACAGATCGAAATTGGCAGCACCGCTCGCCCAACCGTGGCGCGCCTGTTCTCATTCTGTGAAGGACTGTCAGGTTATTGCTGGTTTTCGCTCGTACCGTACTTTTTCTCTACAAAAATAAATAACACGTTTATTGAGAGTTGGAATTTCGCTGTTACCAACTTAACTATTGCGTTTGACCGGGGCAGCGGAGTTAGATTCCCTAGTCGAATTTACCAAGGCGTTCAAGTTTCTGAGAGAAAATCAACGACCAAACCGTGGGTTTGTATAGGCAAGGGGTCATCTGAAAAGATCCAAAAGTACTTCGCGTCAAAAATTAAGATCCTCTTGTATAGATGGTCTGTGGGTGAAACGGCTGGAATCAGACGTTTTCTTAAGTTGTGACTGTGTTGTAGTAGTACTACGACAAGCGGAACATGCAACGCACTGTCACAAGAGAGTAATCCGAAGTGCAGCTGGACTGGTTGAATATTTATCTGTGCGTATTCTTCCCACGAATCATGAACCTTGACGCCGACGTTCGTGCTGCGTTCGCTGTGGAAATTCTGGATAGATGAATACTCTGAGCGTTCCCTTCGTAACTCAGTGGTCACATGTTCCGCCAGTCTCGACAAAAAATAATTGAAAAAAAAACTTGCTTCGTTTATTATATGTTCTGGCATATTGTATTGTGAACTTCGATTAAAACAGTATTCCTATCAAAAATCACAGTCCTGTTCTCCGCTCCATGCGACAGAAAGTCCTTATTTTCCCCATAATTTCTTTTTGTACTTTCTGCCTAGTTTTCTGCCGATACTCTAATAGTCTCTAATTTCTATCGCAGGCGTCTTCAGCTTTCCTATTTTTTGTCCTAAAACCCAAGTCTTCGTATAGGTTCATGCCCGAACGTACACCTCTGTGGATATCTCAATATTCAATGGTTTTCCATATACCCCCTACAGCATTTGTAGTGGCGTGGCGAGGGAATAACACACCGAAGCTTTGCTCCCCCCTGCTTCCCCCGAAATATTTCTTCGCCATGGCATACAAAGCGAAATATTGCCATTTCAAGAAGGTACCTCCCTTAATCTCCGAAAAAAAATTCTGCCTACACATCCGTGCCTGTGCACTGTTCTTTCTTAACCGAGTCTCGCTTTATGAAAATTCGTTCTAAGGCAACCCGACCTCGCCCCGCCGCGGTGGTCTAGTAGCTAAGGTACTCGGCTGCTGACCCGCAGGTCGCGGGTTCGAATCCCGGCTGCGGCGGCTGCATTTCCGATGGAGGCGGAAATGTTGTAGGCCCGTGTTCAGATTTGGGTGCACGTTAAAGAACCCCAGGTGGTCGAAATTTCCGGAGCCCTCAACTATGGCGTCTCTCATAATCATATGGTGGTTTTGGGACGTTAAACCCCACATACAAATCAATTCTTTACCGAGTCTCGCTTTATGAAAATTTCTTCTAAGGTAACCTGACCTGGATTCATACAGCAAAGATATTCCCCTTGCATTACCGTAAGATGCCTCCCTCCTTACGTTTCAACCAGGAGTATCACGCTCTTGCGACCGCAAGTTGCATATTCTTCTTATTTTCGTTGTGACCTAGTAAGCCTTCATCATTTTTTTCACGTGTTAGCAAAAGCCGCTCAACGTGAGGGCGTGCACCGTATTGGTGGCACCAGGTTACGCAGCCCGCCCAACTCGTCCACGGCGTTCGATATCGGCGCTGACCTGAATACAGCCTGCTCCGAATGCCCCAAAATGGGTGGGTTTTACGCTAAGTGCCCCTGCACGTGGTTTGAGTGAACCCGCATGTGGGTCAGGGCAAGCCGGTCGGGGTCAAGGGTGAGTCGCGAAGCTCGCCGATAGTCGGAGCGGGTTGTAAAGCGCGACATGTTGGCGCTCTGCGCGGTCGGCTATTGGTGACATACCGTTATTGTCTTGTCGGAGCTATTGCATTGCGATGAGTAACTTCAAGGGAGGCTTATGAACCGTGTAGATGTGGACAACCATTTACATATATTTGTGTGTGTGTGTTTACCCATTGTTATCCAAGTCTTTGCCATATTTCTTTCCCTTGCATTCCTAAATGCTTCCCACTTTCTCTCTACCTACCTTTCTTTTCTCTGCTTCTTGCCTACTTCAGTAAATGTTGGAAGGTTGTGTGCCCTGCCCCGCCACGGTGGTCTAGTGGCTAAGGTCGTGGGATCGAATCCCGGCCACGGTGGCTGCATTTCCGATGGAGGCGGAAATGCTGTAGGCCCGTGTCCTGAAATTTGGGTGCATGTTAAAGAACCCCAGGTAGTAGAAATTGCCGGAGCCTTCCACTACGGCGTCTCTCATAATCATATGGTGGTTTTGAGACGTTAAACCCCACATATCAATGAAATCATCAGGTGTTGTGCCCTATAGGTGGTTGTTGTCAGCCTCCCCCTCCCTATATTTCTCGGTGTATTTATACACGCATGACATACTTTTACTACTACTACTACTACTACTACTACTACTACTACTACTACCACTACTACTACTTATAATAATAATAATAATAATAATAATAATAATAATAATAATAATAATAATAATAATAATAATAATAATAATAATAATAATAATAATAATAATAATAATAATAATAATATAATAATAATAATAATAAGAGTAATAATAATATTAATGAGAAAACTAAAGGAAAGGAAAAAATCGCAGGTTTTCCTATGCATTCTGTTTATATACATTATATATGTTATCACTTCTATCTAATTTGCTTTTGTGGCCAATTTCTTAGAGTGTGTGTGAGCCATACGTATAGGCCATCATCATCATCAGTGGCAGCATTCACCTAATCAAGACTCAAAGAAGGCGAGAGGCAGGTTTCTCATCCCAGACGATGTATTTATCCTGCACGGACACTTTTTGGGAAAGCTTTCCGCACCTAATGCGGTTTTGCGTGGCTTCCGGGATCGGAGGCAGGTCATGCCTCCGTGATCGGGACACCTTCGACCAAGTTACGATGCCGTGTGATGACGTCTTCGTGTGGCGTTAGGTCACCTGAAGTCATATTCACGCCACCAATCCCAACCACCGCTGACGTCATCGTCTAAACCTAAGCACTTGGGGCTCAAGATTTTCTGCCTCTATTGGCCGGGATTCAATCCCGCGACCTGCGAGTCAGCTGCCGAGTGTCTTAGTCACTAGACCATCGTGGCGGGTTGCATATGCACATTTATTTTACCACGTACATGTTTATCATACCACGCATATATGGGGTAGATGTCTGACGGGGTAATCGTTTCCTTTTGTTTGTCGTCCTGCAGTGACGCCTGGTCATTACTTAACTAAGTGACATATGTTGACATAGAAACACCAGGAATCGACGAGATGCAGTGCTTTTTCCTCTCAACAAGCGACTGGAGGGGGGGGGGGAGTAGGTAAGACTGCGAGATGTACAGTGACGTCCCCACACAATAGGTAGGACAAAACCCAATCTTTTCCTGAATGAGAAAAAAAAAGTGGTGAGTACATGAAGATAGACGAAACTAGAACATCTCAGTGAGAATGAATAGATGGGAGGAGCGTTTTAGGAAGTTTTATAGCTGTGGAAAACATTACTCTGGTATACACTTTCCGAGTCTGTCACGTTCAAAACCGACGAGACAAACAAATCGCAGTTTACGTGCAAGGATGAAACAGTGAGTGTGATGGCAATAAATTGCATTGTTGCACCAAGTTAGGCTAACAGTCAGCTATTTTGTGTCTTCTCTCCCGTAACTATACAAAACGCTGGTATGAAGGAATATGAATTCTCCAGGAAACGAAGCGATCGTCTTGCTGTCCATCGTTTCAAAGCGAAGTGAGCGATGAGAACACAACACGTACGACAGTTGATGAGCCGCGTACTGACGTCTGTCTAGAGAAGGCTTGTGCCCATGCTCTCGTGACCAAAGTTCGCAGTTGCTGCTCCAGCGACACAGCCCTCATTTGAAATTCGAACGACATGATTCCAAGGTCAAATTTCGGGTGGTCCATGGCATGTTCTTGACCTTCCAATGTGGCATATAATGCATTGTTATTCATACTCTGCAGACTTATTGCGAAATTGTTAACTGTTTGTTGAGTTGTCATGGCTATGCTTTCCCTCACTGAGTCCAGCTGAAGCGTGCAGTTGTTTCCTGATGCCATGGCGAAATGTTGATGGATAGGACAGGAAGTGTTTTCGCACTGTAGATAACAGCATTGGGACCATTACCGCCTGAGAGCACATTACGTCACGTGAACTCGCTTAGTGTGATCCGTTGGTATTCGCCGTGCAGCACAGACTAGCGGCATACCAATGCCACTCATGAGAATACAGACAAAGAGAAAGCTCGTCTATATTACTGGCTTCTTGGCTGCCGACTGCGTATAGTTGGTTTTCTCTATTGCTCGCTGCCACTGGAAACTATGTGGCGGCGATTTCGTGCTAGAGGAAAAAAATAGTAAGAGGCACAATGATAATCGATTCGGAATGCCACTCCTGAAACGGAACTGCCTGACTATTTAATGCTGTAAGCCAGGAGGAGCGAAACAAACAAATATAATGAAACAAGGAAAAGAGCTTATAGGTGGCCAGGAGCTGGACAATTTGCGCGAAGAAATGAGCTTCTAGAGCACCGTGAAAATGGCTCGTTACGAAAAGAATGCGAGGCGCGCCCGACGATAACGACGCAATAGGCCGTCGATTCGAGCCGGCCGCCACTGGGATGGTATCTGTATCGCGCTTCATTCTTAGCGTGCGATATGGGCCGCTACCTAGACAGCGCCCGCCAACTGTCTCTCCAGCCAATACGCCGTGGCGTAGTGCATCATTGCACGGTATTGCGAAGCGCCGTAATGCGTTGGGTTTCCCTGAAAGGCACTGCGTGACATTGCGTGACATTGGTGGCCTTGCATGGTATTGCCTGTGGATCTGGCCGGCCAAGTTATTGCGACATTTGCGGAGTTAACCTACACAAAAGACGAGACGAAAAACGCGTGCACAAGCAGCAATAGTGCATAACTACCAACTGAGCTTTAGTCGATAAAGGTGCTTTTTTTTATGGTGTCACTATTCGGAACCTTCAAGAAGGTCTTGTTGTTACCACCGTCAGCACTGGTCATGTTTATAATATCTGCGTCTTTCGTCTCGTCTTTCGGGCCGGTTAATTGGGCAAATTGTAAGTGACTGTGTGCCACTGCGCAGCACAGTTCTCGCTGTTCATTTTATGCGTCATGACGCTGCAGTACAGTATTACACACGATTACGCAGTATTCCGCAACATTGCGCGTCATTGCATATTATAGCGTAGCGTCGTACTCACAACATTGAATTACGATGCCTAGCGTTGTTTTAGTCCGACAAACATCCTAGTTCAGCTTATCATAAAACATCTTCTCACATCGTAAGTAAAAAACAGTATATAATACATACTTCACGCGTAATAACGACGTAGTTGCGTTATTGTTTCCACGGAAATGTGCACGAATACGCTTGCTGTGACTGTATTTGGAATATGTTTAGGCCGATCGCTAAGTAGGGATTCGAACATGCTCTACCCACCCTACACTCTTAATCAGGTACCACTTAATGTTGTAGATATAGTCAGGAAAGCGGACGGTTTTTTGTCTGGTCCCTGAATATAGCCAGCGTTTAACCAGGACCTCGTTGAGGATGTATCGCACGACAACGCGAAAGACGACTCTGAAAAAAGTCTACCGAACCTCGTTCTCTCTGCCTTCATCTGTTCACGACTACTCGATACCACTAGAGTGCTAATCAAGCTGTGATTATGACGCCGTCTGTGCTCATCTGACCGCCAGCTCAATAAAATCTGAAGCCAGTGCTTTTATGCTTGTGACCGTAATATAAATACTTTCCGAGACCGTTGCTTTGGCAACGTTTATCCTATGCAGCACACATTGCACGCGAAATAAAAAGAGGGGGGTAGAGGCAGGAAGGTTGTTAAAATATTTCTTAGTTTCATTCAGTCCATTTGCGTTGCATCATTCTGACAACCCCTGCAATAACTCTCGAGTACCAAATCGCCCTCAAACCTATCTAAAAGATCAATTAGTGCACAATCAACAAGAGGACCACGTTACAGCTTGTAGCAGATGACACACGTCTACCTCCACCACTAGTAAGTGCGTCTGCACTAGCGGTAGGACAAGCGGCCCTGTATGGAAGCGATGTTCTTTGAAACAATCAGAACAACAATTTTTCGAAAACTAGAGCAATCATCATAAACATAGCTATGCTTCCCGCAGGGCAAAGGCCTCTTCAATGTTTTGTTAATTCACCTGATCCTGTGCTTTGTACGGCCAGGTTGTTTCCACAAAAACTCCTTAATCTACATGCTGCGCCTCCTCCTTCATGCGTTTGCTCTCAGGTTAGAATAAAAACAGCGCCATACTGACGTTGAAAGGGCGTAGACAGAGGCAATTGTGACAATACGATAATGGAGTGTATGTAATAGTTTATGAGGCTACCTACTAAGCGTTCAGATTCGACTCTTAATCCCAAACAAGTTGGTGCCCATTTTCGCAGATTAGCGTCACGGCTTGGTGAGTGGAGGATAGAATGTGCAGTGACAGGTGTCGCTTAAAGCGCTTAGCGCAACGTAAAATGATGTTTGGAACTGAGGTAATCACGGGGTCAACGTCTTTTAGTTCACGCTTGAAACTTGGTAAATGAACAAGCAAAAAGAACGAGGTGACTGTAAATCAGAGTTTTCGTGTTAGCCACTTTGACAGCTCAAGCAAAATATTGCTCTCAAAAAGTACATACGTTTTTAATTAGAGTACAGATTCTATGAAAACATGAGCTTCAGAATCCGCTTAATTTGCTGGGCAGGTAATTTTGAGGGCACGTTCAATTACGAGGGGAAAAAAAGTTCTCGTCTTTGATGGCTTGCGTTGGAGTGAGATGGGTTGGAAGCATTCTCTGAGCGCAAGCATTTTTCAACTGACTGCAGTAATTTCCCTAACTGATTGACGGCAAACACCGACATAATCTCGGAGTTGATTACAGTACCTGGATAGCATTTGATCGTAGCTAGAAGTTTTTACGCTGACAGAAATACACTGGGGAAATGATTTTGTGCAATTGAGTATTCGTAGTGAAGTGTTCCGCAAAGGTTTTTGTAAATGTGCTGATAGTAATTGTAACAGCAAACATACCAACGAGTGCAAAGAGTTTCCAAACTGAGTTTGTATTATTCAGGGGCCCGCAGGATCCAATGCAGATTAAAATATGAGGCTGGCTTTAAAATTATACGTTAGCCAATGGCTCACATGAAATTAATTCTGTGTATGCAGATAATATTGTTACGCAAACGTTTTCCCAACTCTAGCGTGATATCCCCCGTACGGTCTATTAACTAAATACCTTCATCATCTGTGTGAGATGAAGTAACTAACTATATGTAACATAAGCAATAAAATGATACTCAAACTGAAAAAAAAAACCGATATGAAGGCAACCGCTAACTACACGTTATAAGTACAATTGCGGATGCGTCTTTGGCCGTTCTGTCGCCCGCAGATCGCGACAGGCGCCCTTGTCGCCTTATAAATGTTTTCAAATCCCGCCATCGGAGCTATCCTGTCTATCGCCGAATTATAGCATGCCTTAGCCGCGCAACTCGCTTTGCTGATAAGGGCTTCGTCGGCAGTCCACTGACTTAAAAAAAAATGTATTATATTACACTTCACTTCCATGGATTTCACTCTGAAGGAAAACGCTGAATGCCGGTCGTTCCCCGATTACTTGGGGCACCAAGACGAGTAACATTTCGTGACGGCCTTTTGGTTAGTCGCTTAAATTTACCTGAACACCATATTTTATCGTACTTTCTGCGCTCAAAGCTCTCCTCATTGTTCATTTTCATACGCTTGGTATTTTACTGTCTTTTTTCTATTTTCAGTGGACGTATATATTACGCACCTTTCCAGCGACTGCTTTTAAGTCCCTTTCACAGCCACGCTACACCCATGCAATGCTATTAAGAAATTCCCCATTGCTTTACTAACGCTGTTCTTCGCGATATTTGGCCATATACGGTCCTTGCGCTAGTAAGAGTCAATATACATCCTCACTGACGGGTCACTTTGAATTTCAAAAAATGAAAGAGAACCCGTGATCTTGCTTGCATCATTCCTTTCGACCCGCCTATACCACTGTTCAACACATCTCTTGTACTGTGTCAGAATGCATATCGGGTGGCATTCAAGAAGTAAAAGGGTACTTCGAGACTTCTGACACGTAACGTTGGCCGTTTAGCATCTGCTAGTTGGGGGTGGGGGGCACCATAGGTGGCCAGCGGCGGCTTTAGCGACCCAGACGCATGTGGGTCAAGGGTCAAGGACGTCTGAAAATGTCGCCAGCTGCTGCCGTGCGGCCTCCTGCCACCGCCGCCGCCCCTTTTTCTCTGTGTTCGCCCGAAGGCCGCATTGATTGGCGGCTTCTCTCGCCTACTGGAGCCCCCTTTCCCCCAACCCACCTACACCTCGCCCGTGGCGGGGCACACCGGCGTACCGGCCCAATCGATGTCTGAGGAAAGCTCGGGGCAGCCGCAGCCCGTGATGGTTCGCTGGTTCCCTGAGCGCCGTCGCCGACATCGTGGTCAGTAGACGGAGTACGGTTGCCCCCGTCTCGTCCACGACAAAGCCCGACGGGGCAAGCAGACCTAGACTGCGGCTCGACTAGCAAAAAAAAAAGCTGTCGCTTCTTATGTGGGTTAGTCGCCCGTACGCTGTGAGCAGCAGATTGCCCGAAGGCGCACGAAATTGCTAAAACGCCTCTGCATTTTCACAGCGGGAGAAGACTGGATGTTCAACAGTGTTCTAGCGTTTATACTCCTAAATCAAATGCAACGCTATGGGAGAGGGAGAAATGTTTAGTGAAAGGTGGAGACGCTAGCCTGGCCATTCGTATGACATGCTGGATGCTGTTTACATTATATACACTGATAATCACTAAGAATGCACAGCACTCACACTTAAACACACACATAAACTAGATAAATTCTTGCGGGCCCTATGGCCCGCAAAGATGTCAACATCGCTTTGGTGCTGCGTAACGCACATATGCTACTTTGCTATTGGATCTAATGACATGGCTTGCGCAACATCCATTCGCGCAAAGATAGTTCAATTATTTTACCACCCGTAATGTTATTCCATTTTTTTTGTTTTTAGACAGCGTATAAAACAAATAACTATGCTGTGCGCCTTAGAAGTAAGCAGACCTCAGTACTTATAGCTTTGTCAATAGGTTCTTGTGGCTGGCTTAGCGTCTCATCGCTTTCGTACCACAGCCTCTGCTTGCTGAATGTGCGGTGACTACGCGGTACACGATATCATTTATACATTGCCATGTGGCGAGCCTAAACGTTGCAGTTCTTCAGAAAACCATTGACAGCGTTTCTCAAGATCACGATGATCGAGCAAATTAATGTGTTTGGGGCACTGAAATCTAAGCGCCAGACGCCCGGACTTTGATTTTCTTGACCGAACACAATTTCATAGCTTCCACAGCGTCGAATGTCGTTTATAAAACTGGGTACACCTTCGCAACAGTGTTTTCAGAACACAGAAAATTTGAATATCTTCTTTATAATATCTTTTCAAAGAAGGAAATAGTCTGGGAGACGAGTAACATTGAAATAGTTAGTGATAGTGGAAATGTGTGTTGGACGAACATTCTTCTAGATGCGTCTTAAGCTTTCAGCTGCGCGTGAGCGCCATAGAAACGGTCTTGAAAAAAAAAGGTTTTCCGAATTGAAGTGAAAGTATCTAAATGTAAAGTGTCAGGCGTGGCGGAATTCCTTAAATAAGAAAGTCACGTTAAAGTTAGTTAATCAATAAACACTCATTATTTATCGTGTAAATTAGATACCCCGTAAAACGCATTTTAACTGAGGATTTATAGCTAGTTAATTTAGTAGACACATCTCTTTCTAGTGGAATCGAAGGGCAACGAAGATATTGAGGTATTTGCCATCAAACTTGCGGCGGGGGGGGGGGGAAGGATACCAAGGATCCTTTCACCTTTCTAAGAGAGATAATGTGTCTTGGCGCGCTAAGACGCATAGATGACTCAAAACCGGTGAATCTTGTAGCACACTTTGGGACTCTCGAAACTCGCGTCTCTATGAAAATTCGTTCGAACAGGAGGCACCATGTAAATTGACCGGGCGCGATTTTCACACACACGATGTGAAATGCACCGAGTGTGGTTTGATGGATAAGAAATCTGTGAATAAAACTAAGTTCCAGTTCGCACTTGTTTGTGTCCCCTTTCTGTGGCCCGTTAGCTTGCTCTGCCGATATTTCAGTATAGATATCCCAAGCGGAACGCGTGACGTGAGGTAATCAGTTGGAAAATAATTCGTAAGTTTAGTTATACAACTACAGACTTAACTTTCGTCCGGTCCGCCAGACCCGGAAGCTGACATCTGACTAAGTGTGAATACTTCCATGGTAACCTTATATTTTGAGTGCCAGATTTCCCCCAATCCAATGAGCAATACCTGTAAATGCTCGCTTCCTGTTCTGAAGGCCATAACACGTAATTACGCCACGCCAACCGAACTCCCGTAATTAGTGTTAGTATCTCGCCCCTTACGTTTAGCACCGTGCAACGTTACCAATAGGTGGATGGAATTTGCGGCAACAAAGACAGGCTCGTAATTTCTTAACGACCTCCTAATGACCACACGATCGCAGTGCCAGACGCGATTCATTCTTACGCCAACTTGGAAAACAATCAGACGACCCGTTGCTGTAACAATCGTCCTTAAACATGCGGTAACGAGACAATTATTGATTTCATACGAGTTTGGGTAGTTTGTAGCTCTAGCTACAACTTGAAAGTCATAAAAGGGGAGTTTCGGCGTATCTTAAAGTGTTCAATACTAAATAAAGTAATTATAAGCCCAGTGCCTTCATAATTACTCTTTATGCAGTGGAAGACATCCTAAGTGTACAGGAGGTGTCAATTACGAAAGTAATTAGAGCAATCAGTATGTTAGATTTTCTATTAGTAGGAACGGGCAGTCGGGTTAAATGGAAGATTGGTTCAGTGGGTACCATGAAAGAACACTTTCTCAGAATAACTCATTACCGCTTCGAAATTCGGTAAGATTAGCCTCAAGGAATATTGTAAGGGTCACGATATTCCTACAACTTCGCCTGCCCATAAGAAACCGAAGTGGCGATAAGCATAACTACCAGGCAGCCAGAACGACATAGGTTTCCTATTACAAATTGCAGTTGTCTTTGTTATTCGACATTCGCCAACTGACGCGCCCCATATCTGCTGTACTGAGAAGCGCAGCCCACGAAACCCTGATTCCATGCTTAGTATAACGATCGCTAATATAACAATGAATAATATAGTTATGTGTGATTCGATCGATGGTTAATATAACGACGCACGCTCATTTCGAAAGTCTCGCAAAAGTATGGCACTTGCGGTCTTCGCCATTTCGATCCTCGTTTTGCCAGTTAAGCTGGTTGGATTGGATCACTTCGCAAATATTATTAGCGGTTTTCTCTTAGGCCTCTGCAAGTGGCAGTGGACTCTTGGTAGGAACGGCTTCGATTACCACACTTTCCTCTGGTTAAACAGCCAGGTAACCTAAACTTTCTAGTCATTCCCGTAACTCATGTCTCCAGTCGTCTTTAGGTTTCAGTCGGGTTAAATGGAAGATTGGTTCAATTGATGATGAGTAATCATGACGGTAGCGAGGAAGCACCAGATTTCTGTTGTCCTGAAATTTTTCGAGTGCATTTTATGAGACGCCCTGTACATAGGGGACAACAAACGTTCCGTTTGACTGCAGTATTGAACACAGAAACAATCATTAAACGTTACACACACATACACACACACACACACGCACATAATTTACATGTGTGTGTGTGTGTCTCTTCTTTACGCACTTGACAAATTTTTTCTTGCACCGTGCCAAAATCAACCGACGGTCTTTAGGCTTTTGCTTTGCCGCATAGCAGCTACCCTAACAGCGGAGCACGCTCTACAGGCAGAGACTTGTGCACAACTACTTCCGCTCATGTCGTTGCCTGTAGAGCGTGCTCTGCTGTTAGCTAGGTCGCTATGTGGTGAAGCCGAAGCTTAGAGACCATGGGTCGATTTTGACAGTGCAAGAAGAAATTAGCCAAGTGCGTAAGGGAAAAAAATGCGTGGGTAGAGTGGAGTTGGAAAACCCAGTAAAAAATAAACAGGAGAAACGCAAAGATATATTGAAGCGCTCAAGATATCTTTGTACGAAATAACCGAGCTGTACATGACGAGCATATCGCTACAGCTGGAAAAGATATCGTAGATTGAAATACATTACACGATATTTAAGAAAATGGTTGACACGACGAACAAGAAGAACAATTTTTTAGTAGTGACAGGATGTCGTTGCCCCAAGCGATTTGAAAAAGTGTTCATATAAAACGTTACGAAAGTTAAGATAATGCAAACGAGAAAATACAACCGAAACCAAAAGCAAGTAACTTGTTTCTGATACTGAAGTTTCTGATAAGCTTAGAAGCTCTTTGCATTACAACAGTGAATTTATTTTCAGTTGTTTATTGCAACCGAGACGCTCAATTCTATGGCGCTACTTTTTGCATATCTTTAAATAAAACAACATGCGTTCAATGTATACATCATCCTTGTACTCTTGCATGTTCACTATGTTACAAGGTATGAATTATCACCAAAAATATTTTGGCGATTCCCGCTGGAAGTGCTATAATAGAACATCTTAATACATTCTTTTATTTCAATCGCCGTTTATACTTGCGCGTTACCAGTATTATTTGCACTGGCTATGTCGACCATTGTCGCCTATAAGTGACAACTGTCCCCACGTGCTGGTTGTGCTCGGCTAAACATGGCTAAGTCATTACTTATGTATAGCTATGTCATTTGCTTTGTAACACTACCACTGTGATCGTTGACCCTAATGTCAGTGATTAAATTGTCCACCAACTCCTTGGAGTACTGTTTGCTCCATCACGTACCTGAAGCAATTACTTGAAATAAATGGGAGTGCTTCTTTATGACGCATTCTATTTACTAATTAACTAACACAATTTCAGAAGAGCCTTTGTTGCAACCGAAAGTTTATTAGAGTGAACGGTAGTCAGATCAATGTTTTGTATCACTGCATTCAATTTTTTTTAATCAGCCTCAGCGCCATTAACCTCATTACTCTGTCGAAACCACATGAGCGCGCTCTCGCGCGCAAAAAAAAAAACTAACACCGAAGGACTGTGCGCCACAGGAAGAAATTAAGTGGCAAAACAAGCAAGCAAGCGTCAGAAACGAGTGCCGACCTCTGTTAGCAAGAAAGTCCTCTGAGAGTTAAACCTCCAGCTGAAGGGGAGGGAAGGGACGAATGGGTCAGGAAAGAAAGGGTTGGGTGTACTAGAGCGAGTATTCTGGTGTAAGGAGAGGGGGGGAGGGAAGTACACATTTAACTCAGCTGTTTTCGGGGTCGCAAACAGCTCGATGGCAAAGCGCATACGTGTGTCCCCCTGGGAAACGCGCCCCCTCCCGGCTGCAGCCGGAAACCCGATCGGCCCGCCTTGGGAACTCCCGGAAAACGGTGGCATGTACCGTTATAAGCGAGGAAGGCAGAGAGCACGAATGGTTGTGGAAAGAGAGGAGTGAGAGGGAAAGAAGGGACACTGGACACCGCACTTATTGATTGGGCCAAGCTCCACAAACGATCAGGAGCGGGCCGCGGTGCGCACTCTGCCTGTATCTGCTACCGGTCTTTTTGGGGCTGTCCTAGAAACACCGAGCGGCCGTCTCTCGCTCTTTCGTAGGCTCGTATTGCCCATATTTTCACTCGTATTTTTTGTTTTATTTTGTTACTCGCACGTGTACTAAAGGACGATGTGTGGTTAGCGGTGGCAGATAAGGGAAGTGGGGGGGGGGGGTAGTCCTGTATCTATAGGCACATGCACGCGAAACCGGAGAGACTGTGGTAACGAGAGACAAAGTGTGCACGCGTTTGCGTTCGAGAAGACAAGAACAACAAAAAAAACAAGCAATAAACAGACCAAGAAACGGAGGCAACACGGGTGTTTGAAACGTTCTGGAAACTCAAGACATGCAACAGCACGCGCCCGACGTGCGAACGAAACAGGGGCTGATGGGATTGCTTGTAAGTATTGGAGCAAGCGTGCCGCTTCATATACCGCTTTCGCTGCTTGTTTTTCGGTGTTCCGCAGGGAAAAAAAATAGGACACCCAATCTTGGGAAGGAGACTTAGTTATTTTTTTCTCCTTGTTTCAAGTATCATCCTCTCTTTCTTTTTTTTTCGTGGCCGTGTATATTTGGAAAGAGCCACTGTTTCCCTATCGCAGTGTTACCGGTGCATATTGCACTGGCAACCGTTCCCGTTTCTCGTCCGGCGCGCTTGCAGTAGCGAACGCTATCGGTTTACGGAAGGCTTCCGCGCCGAAAAATGCAATAGAAGCGATGGTGTTGCTCCCAAGTGATTCTGCACCGTCTCTACTCTGGGTAAATGGCGGCTGCGAAGATGGGAACTGCTGCAACATGCGTTGTTGTCGGTGTGTTACGGCAGTGAAGAGAAAGAACTGCGCTGGCGTTATTGCTCTCTTGCGCGTCGTAATCTGATTGTTTTGTCCGGAATGACATCCTGAATGTTGTTTTTTCGTGGCCTATTTACAGTATGCAGTGCTATCTAATGCAATGAATACGTGATAGAGAATAGCTTTACAGGATTCCTTGTCGAAAAATTATTCAGGAAGTCTCCCCTTCGGCGTGCCCTGTTATGTTATTTCTGATTTCCGCTATGCTTGCGACGAATACTTTCCCGGAATACAATCCCTATAATTTTTTTAAGACTTTGTTGGCGAGTCTGATGAAAAAAATATAATTCACGGGAATCGAAAAATAGGCTTGAGGCAACATATGGCACGCAATGCGTGTATGTAATGTTCAATGTGGTGCCCGTCAATTTATAAATTTAATAAAACTAAAAGAAACCAAATTAGACTAAAATAAATATAAAATTAACATATATTAGGTTTTTAACGTTAAAAGGTGGTCTTGTAGGCTAAAAAAGAGTTGACTAAAGTGCATATTACACACTCTGGTACACACGTAGGAGGAAGCCTGATTGCTGCACACTTGGTAATGCATTAAGGTGTCGAGTGATGAAGCAGGCTTTTTTGCAAGAGCTAATGAGTTGCCGATTGAGAGATGCGCGTTAAATTACGTTGTACTTTCTCTGTATACAGCATTGTTCCTCCCTTCTACGAAGCCTTCTGCCCCTGAAGTGGTGTTGCATGGCCTCCAGCATTGGCTACCCATCACCAATGGGTGTTGCGTTGTGATTACGTTATCACCCGACGTTGATCACGTGGGTTATCGCACCACTCCATTTTTCTGCCGTGTTTCACCCGACCAGTCGCTTTCACCTTAAAAACATCGCCAGGCTTGATAGCTTTTACAAGCTTAGTCATAGTACTGAGTAATTCATAATGCAGAAACAGACGCAGTGCGCACCCGAGTGCTAAGTACCTTGAAACAGCTGGGTGTGCAGTGATATAATTCCATTCCGTCACGAAATGAAGGATTACAGTATCTCTGTTTCAACGAGTACATAAGGATGTAACGAAGACAAGTGTTTTCTCGCGTGATGCTTGGCTCGATAAAGAAAATTTCTTTATCTTCTCAAGAATAACAAATTGTCAATGAGACCAGAACAATACATCCAACCACTCACCGCTCGCAGAACAAGACACCGGCATGCCGACTCTCTAACACCCTTCAATGCTAGAACTAACATTTTCAAATTCTGCTTTTTCCCGCGCACTGTAACCGAATGGAATCAATTACCAGCATTTTCCATAAATAGCATAGACTCAATTGAACATATTGTATCTTGACCTGTATTGTTAAAGTGTTAAATGTCTTTCTTATTTATTGTTTGAGTTATGTCCTTATTCTTCGCGCTTTTTATGTTCTTAATCTTCTGTTGTCCTTATTACGACCTTTGTAAATACGTCCCTCCTGCTTGGGCCCTTCACTGAGTCTGCAGTATTATGTAAATAATAAATAAACAATGCTCGCGCACGCCAGCCATTACGGGTCACAGTGGGCATGTACCTGCAGTCGGAGGCTATCGGCTGCCGTCAGCATGGCTGCGCAAACACTGTAGGTGTTCTCAAGCGGGTACACAATGGGGGTGACACCGAGCGAGTGACAAACGAGGACCGTGGTCGTGGGCAAACACGAGGCAAACAGGCGACGATGCACCGAAGAAAGCTGTGGGTGTTGTCCACTCTACAGTTGATATTTCGCGACGATTGTTTTACGTTCTCTCTAGGAGCGAAATATTGCTCTGAATTTTTTTTCGCAAGCCTTTCCACTGAATAATAATTAAGGACCAACAAGATCAGCTCTGTCATGCTAACCTGTACACTGGCCTCATTTCTGTGAATACGACAAAGTCTGCTTTGTCTTGACTAACACGTCATATTTATCTCAGACGGGCGAAAGGAAACAATTAAACAAAATAAAAAGAAGAAAGAACAAGGCTGTACATGTGAAATTCATTGATGTCCAGAAGTGCGAACCTGCAGTTTTTGCGAGAACAAGTGGTTCATTTACATTTCGGTAGTTCGAAGTTACAGTGGTCGCGGATACAACGTGATTGACAATTATGACGCCTGCATGCAAATTTAGTTCCTTGATTTATTTATTCATTTATTTATTTATTTATCTATAGACACTGTGATCTTTCTTCAAGATTTTGGCAGTGTGGTCCCTGCGTCCATCCGTCAACAATACGAACTCAACTATACAAAGACCACATACACCATCTAGTGAGATTATTTCAAAGGGCATTACACAAAAAGCCATCTACTGAGCGTTTCCTAAACTACAGGTGGCTACATGCTACTACAGGATTACTACTACAACTACTACTAGGGATACCACTACTACCAGTACTACTATATTACTACTGCCACTACTACTGCTATAGAGGACGGAACGTACTGAGGACTGAGAAGCTTCGCCCCTAAAGAAGTGCTTCCACCATCGCCTGTGTTCTTTCTGAGAGCACGCAACTTGATTACTAGCGGTGGCAAAAGCGAGCCGCAGCGGAGCGTGGGTTCTTCTTTCACCTTCTGTCACAGACTTGCGCTGCACTGGTTTCGACGAGAACAAATATTAGTCGCCACACGGCACGCGGGCCTTGCTTTGCTTACACACACGCCCAAACAATGAGGGGCAGGCACGCTTCTGAAAGAAAGCGTTAGAAGTACGCACAATAGACACGAGATAATATAAAAGAAAAAATGGAAAAGAACGAGATAGAAAAATGGAGCAAGAAAAATACTCGCCGTGAAGGCAACGTGCACCGTCTCTGATTTCTCTCTTCTCTGTTACGTTGCCTTTGCTGCGAAGCAGCTCTGTCCTGGCAAACATGTGTGAGGGAGTGTGTGTGTGTGTGTGTGTGTGTGTGTGTGTGTGTGTGTGTGTGTGTGCGTGCGTGTGTGCGCGTGTGCGCGCGAGTGTGTGTGTGTTTGAGTGTGCGTGCTTGCGTGTCCAGAGAGCAGCTCGTCCAGATAGCGCGTATTCTTCCACTTTGCAGCCATGCTTGGCGCCCGCGAAAGTTGACACATCCGCACTTACAATTGAAACCCGCAACAGGTCATTAGGTCAAGCTGGTGTTTGGCATCTTTCTTCATCTGCTTTTGTTGATGCCTGTCGTCGGGCCTTAATTCTCGTTTTTTGTGAGTGCGGACGACGGTACTAGAAAGCTGATAGGGATGCGACTGAATCAAAAACACAACACATGGACACTATAGCTTGCGAGTTCAATCGCGTCGCCTGCAAAGCTTATGTGCCAGCGGTGTTAGGAGTGTAACCAAACCATCACATTCAATAAACCACGAGTTGTCATTTCATGCAACCAAATCTTAAATGTGACTTTTTGTTTTTAGAATAAGAAACGAACAAGATGATAAAAACGTCACCATCCTTTCTATCATTGCTGCTCTATTTGTCATTACTAAACTATGGTGATGGCGTGACTATCAAAGTAGCCGCGGTTTTTTTTCTGTGTTGACGGTGAGTATGAAGTGAGAGGAAGAAAACGCTCACGTTGATCTGTAGTTGTTCTCTGGTATCTAAGATTGTCAGCTGCGCCTAAATAACCAGAACACAGCGTCAGTGATGCGCACTTGTTCTGCTGTTGTTTTTATTTTTTTGTATATTGCTGAATAACGCTTTGCATGAAGAATACAATGCAAAAATTATATCTCAGCAATGGCGCACAATGGTAAGCTAGCAGCGTACCGTTCGTGATAAAAGTATGCAGATCATTTCACGATTACGTTTTGTATGTGCGCCGGTTGCGATATGGCTGGCTAATCACGTTCATTTTTCGACGTCGTTATTATATTCATGAAACCGTCCTCAAACTCTCTTCACATCCATTTACGGCTTTCGCAATGCTTAGTGAGCTGGTTAGTTCTGCGATTCAACTCGGACATCCAGCTTTTGTTATAATTGGTTAGGTTAATTTGTTATTATTTCTATCTACCGCAAGAAATCTTCCTACATTTTTCGCAAGACTGCCAAAAAATGTACGATTATAAGGCGTAATATAATGACACAGTGTGCATGGCTATATATTGATAGACTGTACGCTGATGTGAAGCAGTGGTTTTGGGATACCGGAAAGATCGAGCTTTATGCCAAAAAGCGACGAAGGCCCTCCTGAAGTTTCTGCGATCGACCCACCTCGTCAAACGTTTGTGACGTTTTAGTGTGTTCGTGCGTTTTCGCTTCCGCCCCGATCTGTTTCTCTCATTCCCTTTTCCTTACTTTTCTGTCTTCAATTTGCCCTTCCCCATTGCAGGATAGCAAACGAGACACTTGATTTGAAGTTAACTTTCTTGCCTTTTTTCATACCATTTCTCTCCCTCTCTCCCTCTATGGTGCTGCTTGGCTGCTGATGAGAAAAGGTCGTTGGTTCGATCTCCGTCACGTCAGTGCCGTTTTGGTTTAGCCTTAACGTCAGAGGCCCGTATACTGAGTGAGCTAAAACGCCAATTCGTTGAAATTTCCACAGCCCTCCATGATGGCGTCTCTCGTAATCATGTCGTGGTTTTAGGACGCAATACTCCTCGTATAGCTATTATTATAGAGAGGCTGTCAAAAGACGTGCCAGCAACAGCTCTGTCGGATCGTGCTCTGCGCTCACGTTTTTTTTTCTTTTTTGACGGGCAAAACCACGAGATGAGCAGGACGTCGAAGGGGGTACGACGTAATGAGCGCCGACAACGGCGGGCGGCCGCGAAACGCCGTAAACTACCACTCTTCGACGAACGAGCGAGGGATGTAAAGAAGTGGTAGGCATTCGAAAAAAAAAAGAGAGCCTCGCAATCTGGTTAATAGCGAACCCTTACGCCACGCTCGAAAAACGACCACGTAGGAGTTGCCGAGTACTAAGACGAGAGAAGCTCGCTGACGGAAAAACTAAAAAAAAACGAAGTGTACGAAATGGGCGACTAGTAGAGGGATGAATGAATTGGTGGGGAAGCACAGCTTGAATGCGCCGACCTTCTGCGAAATTTCCTATAGCGGAGAGCAAAAAGAGACCAAGTGGTAGAGGAGGGTAGAGAATGGGGAGGTACCGAACTTCTGGAAGATATTTAGGGGTGGGAACAGGAGGGGAAGAACGTCATTAGGAAGCGAACTGCATCTCTACTCTTTGATAGCGCCGTGCTCCTAGCCCGCGCTCTCGAGAAAGACCCATAGCGCGCTGCTTCTCACATAAGTGCCGATGTTGGAGAAGCGGTGGAAGCGGTGGCGGTCTACTCGACTACCCGAACACGTCCTCGAGTTACGACCGCAGCCAGCGACCACTTCGAGCAACCGGCTGCCGCGGAGTGATCGGATATGGGCTACTCCACTGTTCGGTATTGACGAGCGTAAGCCAATAGCATTCACAACCGCTAAACTGCCAGCGGTGGCGCGGATTTGAAAGCGTACCCTTCCACCGGCGGTAAAAACCAAGCCATTCACGGTGGCTCCTTTCGGGGGCTCTAGAAAAAATCAACAACAAAAAAAAAACTATTGAGCCCGATCACTAGTTTATATTGCCGAAATACTCCGGTAATAACGCCAACTAGTGCTTGGGACGGAACGTCGTTTCGCCTGACGATAGGGCAACTACAGAAACGCGGCCGGGCAGCCTTTTTTGGCTGTGGAGAAAGGCACGAACAGCTGACTGACTGTTTGGGGATAATGTTGGCGCACCTGGTGACGCCGCTTCACGTGCTGACGTCGTTTCTGCGAATGCCTTATTTGAGAGGAAGCCGGTGGTAAGTTAGTATACGAGTGTTGAGATTCCAGCGGCACCACTGGACGAGGAGTTATATTAAGTATTTAGTACGGCACGGAATACCACAAGTGAGTAGTCGGGAAAGTGTATTCAAGTCTGGAGTTTGAGGACCGATATGCCTAAAGCGTGTGAGGAGAACGCGTGATATTATGCCACACATTTTCTATCTTCCTTCCTCTATCTATCTATCTATCTATCTATCTATCTATCTATCTATCTATCTATCTATCTATCTATCTATCTATCTATCTATCTATCTATCTATCTATCTATCTATCTATCTATCTATCTATCTATCTATCTATCTATCTATCTATCTATCTATCTATCTCTATCTATCTATCTATCTATCTATCTATCTATCTATCTATCTATCTATCTATCTATCTATCTATCTATCTATCTATCTATCTATCTATCTATCTATCTATCTATCTATCTATCTATCTATCTATCTATCTATCTATCTATCTATCTATCTATCTATCTATCTATCTATCTATCTATCTATCTATCTATCCTCTTTTCTTTTTTCTTTCTTTCTTTCTTTCCTCCTTTTTTCTTCCCTTCTTTTCTCCTTTCTTTCTTTGTCTTTTTCTTTCTTTCTCTCTCTTGTTTACACATTTTTCTTTGCAAGAAAGTAGCCACAGAAGACGTAGAAAATAAAAAAATTACGGTGGAAACTGTCCATGCATGTTTGTCGTGGCCAGTGCGTACAATATTGTCGTTGTTAAAGAGATACGACGGCGGCCTAACGACACTATGTCAGTGTTGTGAAAACGGGCCAAGCGTCTCAACATGAGCCGTCGCTTGCATCGTGTGAAGTCACCCGTGCTTTGTAAAACGCACACAGGATTTGAGCGCACCCGCGTCTGTATTTCTTCTGGGAAACTATGCGCCGGTGAGGCTGTCGCTAAAGCTTCGTAGGTCTTCAATGAGATGCTAAAGCTTTGTGCTTTGTTATTACGTATCGCTATCGCAACACGCTGTACAATAAAGTAAATTAGTTCATGCTTTCTGTTTATGGCAATACGAAAGTTGCCATTCGAAGTGGCTTAGAAGCCTACGATTGGTGGGTCCAGATCACTAAAGCCGGTTCTCAGTGGGGAGTAGAGCAGTGGAGGAGGGTATCGAGTGTATATCGTACATCCTTTTCGCGCAATTATTCTAGTGTCAACGCCCGCAGAGTGAGTCCATTTATAGCCTCGCTAGCTCGAACTATAGCCCTCTCATATTAACTGGACGCGGGAGTGATTAACTTCGCTTTGTTTCGCTAAATCTGAAACGAAGGTACCGGTGGGTGATATAGAAATGGTTAACATCAACGGAGCTATTAAATAAGGAAAGATGAAGGAAGCGGGGTGGATCGGTTGGCTGTCAGTCGATTTCATGCTTCCATACGCTGTTCGTATAGGAGCGGCGAGATAGAATAATCTGTGAGGATGCGATAAAGCCGGGTAATCTCACTGATCTCGACAAATATCCACCTCTCGGCCGAGTGGAAACCGGGCCGGCGGCAAATAGCCGGTGAGCGAGCGCCCCTCGTCGCATAAGCCAATCACCATTTGCTAGCGGAGCAGATCGAGAGCGCTGCGGATTTAGAGCCTCCCCTCATCCACGAATGTACGTCGATATACAAGCGTGGGAAGCATTAAGACTCACGAAGCTGAAGCATCGTTGAGCCTACACAACGAAGCAAACGAAAAGACGGCAAGATTGAGCTATCGGTTAGAAAAAGATTATGCGAACGCGAGGCTACTTTATCGCTCAACGGTCGAGTAGAACTCTTTTTATTTGTTCCTATTTTAACGTTTAGTTTACCGTTTGCTCGTGGTCAGGAAGAGCGTATAAGCAGATTTTCGGAGATCGGCGCATGATTCGCTGTGTTTTCATTGTTGGAGAGGGATTAAAAAAGATGGACAGATTGGGAGAGGCTTTATAGAGACTTCTCGGCATAATAATTGCGTATGGCCAAGTACCGGTGTTGTTGCGTAACGCAACCTCCGGCAAAGATATCAATCGATTTTTGTGAGCTCAAGAGAGCAGCGAAAAAGAAGACTTGAAACGCGAGGAAATGACTATGTAAGAACATTTTAAACAAGTTCGTTTATTCTTCTGTTTTTTTTCCTTCGTCAGTTTTTTTATTTCAATGCAAAATGGAGGGGACTGCTGGACGATGTGGTTCAGATAAACAATTTTATAAATAAACAAAAATACGTCTTCCGGGAACCAGACAAAGGGTGTGACACGTTTTTTAAAGTGTCGCTGAAGTATTGCAGTGAGTAAATTTAGACTTATCTTCTATAAAAAAATATTATCGCTATTTTCACCAGTACAGGTTCAGGTTCGATCGCACCAGTCAGTATAGGTACGAAAGTAAATGAATAGTAGACGCTTCGTTTTTCTATTTTCCACCAAAAGCTCGGTGAACACACACACACACACACACACACACACACACACACACACACACACACACGCGCGCACACGCACACGCACACGCACACACACACACACACCACACACCACACACACACACACACATTTCAAAGTGAGTGACGTCTTCACAGAGAAGACGTCACTCACTTTGAAATGAAAACAGTGTGTGTGTGTGTTAACAATGCTGGCTGAACGAAATTTTTAGTAACTGGTATGTTGCTTGCTTCTCTTGTTTCCTCATTAGGCAATACATTCTATTTTTGCCAATTAGTAGGTACGAACACCGTTGAAATCTGTGACGTCACGGTGAGAGCGCTACGGGCATTGTAATGTGGCGTCGCTACCCCCCCCCCCGTCTTTTTGCGTGCGTTTTTTTTGCTTATAAAACGTCGTCTTGCTGGAAGCATGGTGATTTCAGTATTGCGAAATAGTAATTTACTAATGCTAGAAAAAATGTGTTTCTGTTTCACATCTCTCCATGTGCTCTGCTATAAGTTATTACAATAAGTTATTACAATGAGTTATTACAAGTATAGGGGAGAGCACGATGCTTACTTACGCTCGCTGCAAAGCCATTTAGTTGACTACTACTTTTTTTTTCCATCGTTGCCACATAAGCATGAGTAAATGAGCGGAAGAACAGATGTCGTTGCGGACGCATGCGAGAACGAAGCGCGAGTGATCTGAAGGGAGCATTAACAGGAGGCACCTGTTAGGGGCAACGAATTTAAACCACCGACGGCTGGAATTCTTTTTAAGAAGCGGGACAAAAGACCCAGCAAGTCCAGCAATTAGCCGTTTCCTGATACCGTCTTTGTTACGGAGTAGCTAGCGCTCGTGAAGAAGCTGAAAAGAAGTAGAACGATTCCAGAGGCGCTAGCAATAAGACGCAAGATCTGTGTTGTCGCATGTCATCGCCATTTATAGACGTACGTATATCAAACAACTAGCCACACGTACCCCTCCCCCCTCCCCTTCGTTCTCTTTCTCAGAGTGTCTCGGACGGGCCATATAGAGGTGTCGTCACGGAAATCGCACAAACGAGAGGCCGTAAGGTTGTGATGGTCACGGCGATAAGGTGGCCGATATCAGAATAACGTACCTCCCCTCCCCTACCAGATCTGTATTAGTGCTCCCAAATCCGTCGTTTTCGTCCCGCTGCCCGTAATGACACAAGGACATGGCGCGGCTGCACTCGGGGAACGGGCGAATAAAAGATGTACGGTCTCAGAGAGAGTGAGTAGAGCAGCAGGCAGATAGAAGGGCAGGATATCCAACGACGTCACCGAAAGTTTCCTCTCGGCGCCCAACGTCGTCGGCGCTGAGTGACAAACGAGGAGAAGGCGCGATAACGAGATAGAGCAACGTCCAAAGGGCCGGCTTGTTACGTCGGAGGGTCCGGCGCCAATAATAGGCGCGAGCAGCGGCACGGTTCGCAGCGCCGTATTGGCAGGAAGCAAGACCGAGCAAAACTTGCTGGCGAAACAAGAACACAACGGGCGTGGCGGTGGATGAGATCGAAGGCAAAGTGGAAGGTGCTGGACGGGTCGCCCCTGGAAGCTCAAGATGCCGGTCGAGAGATCGAAGAGAAGGGGGGGGGGGGTTGCCACGGGCGTGGACATGTTTTATCGACACGGGCACGCAGAGTCGTAAAAGAACGGGCCGACCCGGCCCGGGCTTGCTGGCCGAAGCGTTTTTTTTTTTTGTCTCCCCGGAGGAGTGGAAGCAAAAGAAAGATGGGAGCTCGGCCGTCCGCCCGCTTCGAGTCTGGCCTTCGGTCCGATGGTGGCGTCAGCGATGTCAGGCGATGGCTCCGAATTCCAGAACAGGCCTCCCGGCCGTTGCTCGGCTTCGTTTACGACCAACGAGAGCCACCCTTCTCCCCCTGGCTACGGTTGATCTGCGCCTCAGCGAGTCGCCGCTGCTTCGGCTGCTGGCAGCATTTTGTACCCGTAAATGCGTGCAGGCTTTTGGATTCAATGGACCTCGCATGATGTCAACCAGGGACGGAAGTCGCGCGATTCTCGCTGCGTGCGAACTGCCTCTGATTTGCCAGCCGCCTTGGCTCGACTCGTCACAGTGGGTGCGCTTTTCGGACGTTCGTAATCGTAAGTGGTTGTAGCAGCAAAACAGAGTTCTCACAGATCATTAGTTCCCACTCTCCGTCATTCCGTAGCGTTTAAGCTCGACAAAAAGGAAGTAAGGGTTCAGCGTGATTTCGCCAAGTGAAGCAATGCAAGGACAAGCAGTTTCGATTTCTTATAAATACAGTAGGAATGGACCGTCAGCTGTCATGGCAGGCGCAATACGCCTTGATGTTTGCGTCCCCGGAATGACTTTTAAGCTTAAAATCTGCTGCGTTGTAATCATTCTTAGCCACTTTGATCGACATTATTGTCACGTGGACAGAGACTAACTGTCAGCCCCGCCGCGGTGGTCTAGTGGCTAAGGTACTCGGCTGCTGACCCGCAGGGCGCGGGTTCGAATCCCGGCTGCGGCGGCTGCATTTCCGATGGAGGCGGAAATGTTGTAGGCCCGTGTGCTCAGATCTGGGTGCACGTTAAAGAACCCCAGGTGGTCTAAATTTCCGGAGCCCTCCACTACGGCGTCTCTCATAATCATATAGTGGTTTTGGGACGTTAAACCCCACATATCAATCAATCAGAGACTAACTGTCACAAATGCTTTTACTCTGCGCCTATCTTTTTGTACTTTTCTTCCGCAGACGTCTCGGCGTTTGCAAGCGTGTGTTACAAAAAAGAAAACAAATTCTCCACAGACACCACTTGCATGATCTTGGGCAACATGATAGCTCTGTTTTGTGATTCTTTCATATAACGTACATTTCACTCTAGAGGTACACGCCTTCAAATACGAGCCTATACCCGAAGTTCTTGCACGCTGTTATGCAAACTCTCTAGGAAAGCCCGTGGAATACAAATAAATTGGGAGCAACCTCCATCCAGAAAATTCATTTAGGTAGCATGCCTTTTATAATTCACTGCACATAAAGCTGCAGGTTTCTCATATTGTTAGGAGTGAGGTTTGCGGTAGGCTCGCATAATGCGTAGGGTTTATTGCCACAAGGCGCGATCGTTAGCCTTTCGGAACACTGCACGCTATTAAACGTGCGCGCTCAACGGCCCCGAATTCAAGGATCATCTGCACTCGAAGCGTGCTATAAAGCACTGAGTACGAAACGACCGGAGGCGAAAGGGTTCCGAGAGACGGAGGCGCAAGTAAAAAATATACATGCTTAAGGCTTTAGACATAGATTGAAACAAAGCGAGCAAAAGAAAAAAGAGAATGGAGAAAGCTGCCGACGTCGGTGGTTGGTTCCGCCGGCGAGGCGATGGTCACTTGATGTCTCGCACGGGAAGGAAGCAGAGGGCGGAGCTGTAAGCTGAAGAGACGGACGTCGAAAGAACTTCCGGCCAGATACCGGACGTTGTCAAGGGTCTTTCCCTAGGTGCGCGTGCAGGAGAGAAGTGGTTGCCGCTTTTGGAACGGGAGCTTCGGGCGACCACTTCAGACGGGTACAGTTAAAGAGAAGTCGTGAAAACGAGGCAGGAGCTTTAACAGGCTGCATCTGATTCACTACCCTCCGTTTGGGAAGAGGAAAGGAAGTTCATAATTGAGGGGGAGGGGGGATAAGGAGAAGGAGGAGGAGGTGGAGGAAAGAAGCTCGTAGTTTGCGCACAGAGAATCGCTTTTACTGATTTCTGCACATCAAGCCAGTTCCATTGGAGTTATCATTGAGGACTTCCGCGATTATCATGAAGCCCGAAAGCTGCCGCCGTATTCGAGGCGCACCTTTCGTGGTCTAAATAGCTCGATAAGGAAATGTAGCGTGATGAGAGTGAAGAGAATAGCTTTGTAGCAGTAGTCGTAGCAATGCAGATGCCATCATGGAGATCCAGGCACTGTACGGCGGTGCGAGTGGATTTCTTGATATATCCATCCATTAGACGTAACGGTGTTCAAAGTTCGCAAACCTTGCGAAATTTGGTGCAGTAGTTTTGCCAATAAATTATGCTAATTTGTACATGAAATCGCAGTTTGTTTTAACCTAAATTTAGGGCTGCCAACATCAGGAGTCAAGTTCGCAGCAATTTTGTTCTTAAGAGACTCGTTTTGCAATTGGCCAGTGGGCTTTGCCAGAACATACCCAGGTTGATTGGAATGTTCCTTTCCAGCAAATGTATTCTAAGTCTTAATTTTTTATGTCAATTTTGGTCCAAGTGTATAATAAGGAAGGCGGAGTAGTAAGGTTATTAACAATGAATACAACGAAAACGTGTAAGCACAAAAGAAAAATAAGGAAAATCCTTCTAATGGATGGCATTTGCTCCCCCCTTGCGTCAGCGCACTGAAATAATTTTAAAATGCCGAAAAATAGACATTTTCTTTTTGTATTTTCTCCCCCCGCTTAGTTTGACCTCAAACACTGATGTTATTTAAGTGCAGAACTAAAAACGGGAAAGAAAAGGTATTTCAAGTTAGCGTTTTTTTTTTGTCTCTGATAATCTTCTACAACGACAGCTCTTTCCCCTTTAAGCCCAGCTGTAGCTTTTCTGCTTAAGATTAGTGGAGAAAAACGTTGTAGTGATTTCATTTCAGAACTTTTATGGGCGTCCTTCTTTTCTTCAAGGAAGTTTGCGTAATAAAAAGAAGTAATGAAGCTGAGTGCTTGTAACAAATCTGTGATTTTTTTAACGATTTATTTTTTCATGTACATTACTTCTCACAAAGTGCGCAAGAAACTTTAGTGAAGGGGATGTTTAGTTTGACCAGGAAAAGTTATAAAGAAAGAGGGAGGGAGACGACCTGGAAAGGGAAAAAAAAAACGATGTGTAGCGGGATCGAATGAACAGGACTAACAGAATTCATTGAAGGGGATGGAACGAAATCAGGGGAACGAATGGGGATGAGATAGAATGGATTGAAAAGAATCTAATCAATGAAAAAGAATGGAATGTGATGGAGCGTATGAAGAGTTTGCGAACTAAAGGGACCAATGGAATGAGTTGAATGGAGTTAATTAAGCAGTGTAAATGGAGTAGAATGAGATGGAACGCAATAAGTGAAATGAACATTTATGACACGAAGTCTGATGTCATGAAATAGTACAGAACGAGATTAAATGAACGGGATGAATGACACGGAAGGAATCTAATAAATTGAACAGAATTGAATAAAACGAAAGGAGTGCAGTGAAATGAAAAAAAAAAATGAGGGGCGTAATAGATTGATACGCGGATGTGAATGCAGATGCATCTATTGGGGTGAAACAAACCCCTTAAATAAAATAAACCGTGGCAAAGATAGTCTTACGACAATTGTAAATTTGAAAGTTTTAGCTTAATACAGCCATTTTTTTTCAGGCGCTCTTATATTTCAGCGCATTCTATCATTTGCGAGAAAACTAATTTAGTGTGCAGTTTACGTCTGTTGCGTCACTCGCAAAAGGAGTCAATAAACACGACTGACGCCTTTCAAGCGGGTCAAGCTTACACGGGCAGTCTGACGTCGAGCCCCGCCCCGGTAATCTAGTGGCTAAGGTACTCGGCTGCTGATCCGCAGGTCGCGGGATCAAACCCCGGCTGTGGCGGCTGCATTTTCGATGGAGGCGGAAATGCTGTAGGCCCGTGTGCACACATTTGGGCGCACGTTAAAGAACCCCGGGTGGTCGAAATTTCTGGAGCCCTCCACTGCGGAGCCTTTCATGATCATATGGTGGTTTTGGGACGTTAAACCCCACATGTCAATCAATCAGTTTGACGTCATACAGTACAACAAATAATGAGGGCGCTTAGATAAAACCTCCACCAATCTTACGTTCAAACACGGGGCGAGCTGCGCCATCGTTTCTGCGCCTATGCATCGGCTGCTGAGCCGCAGGTCGCGGGTTCGAATCCCGGCTGCGGCGGCTGCATTTCCGATAGAGGCGGAAATGCTATAGGCCCGTGTGTTCAGATTTGGGTGCACGTTAAAGAACCCCAGGTGGTCTAAATTTCCGGAGCCCTCCACTACGGCGTCTCTCATAATCATATGGTGGTTTTGGGACGTTAAACCCCACAAATCGATTAATCATCATTCAATCAATCAGCGCCTATGCAATAAAATGTGACGCAAACAGCTTGTTCCTTGCAACGTTCCCATCAAGACAACGTGCTTCACGTTGATATAGGAAGTAAAGAAAAAATAGGTCAAAAGGAAGAAAAAAATAAAAACTCTTTCAATGCTGTTAAGGTGGAAGCCAGTGACGCTGTTACTATGATAGGTCTAATCCATAGTTAGTATCGCAATAATTAATACACATAGTATCATTATTCGCTTTATTAAACAAATACAGATACATACATTCAGAGATCCTGGTGTGTTTCTTGCGCATGACGTACATTATCGAGAGTTGTCAATGACAGCAACAATATGAAATGCTGTAGAAGGGCTATACTTAGGAAATCCCGTTGTTGCGAAAATAGAAAAAAAGGCACTCCGTTCGCTTGTTATGTAAGTGTACCTGTTTTTTAAAGCATAATTGTTCGTGGCATTCTGCCGTGTTAGCAAGATCGTTCATCTTTTGTGCTTACGTTTACGCCGTGTGTGTTTTTTTTCTTGCCGACTGGATTAGTCGAGTTAATCGTTTAGCCGGCAAGTAACATTTTTACGCGTCTTTTGTCCGTGAGCGTGATCCTTCAGTACCTGATCGTATTGCTGTACAAAAAGAAAAAAAAAATGGAAAGAAAGCTAGGGGAAACTCTTGGTGCGTACAGGGGCTCTCCAATTTCCGCCACGGAGTGTGGTGATTGCCCTTGAGGCTCTCCTGTTCAAACAAAGGAGTGTGATAATTGTCCTTCGAGTGGCGATGGCAGACCTCGCGCCGGTGAAAGATGAGCTTGTGAGCCGCTGTTTAATGGCAGCGCGCGTCAATTCATAGCACATGGCAACCGCACCCAAGCGAAGTCATGGTACCCATTTAAACAGCAAGTTAAAAAAAAGAAATAATTAAGTAAGACAAGTCAATGTGAAAGAAAAATGAGCGTGAAAACTCAAGTGTCCCGTCAGGCAACTGTGGTCCGCTCTTTATCTTTCGCTCAATTTTGTTCTTACCTAGGTGCTTTGACTTCATTTTAAAACAACTCTCACCTGATTTACACGGTCGAATAAAAAGCGTGCGCACAGAATAAAAGACACAACACTCAGCAGCGCTGCAGGGAAGGAAAGAGTTCGATCAATACACAGGACCCGAAATTTGCATAATGATGGCTAGGATGGCATTTGCGAAAGATAGTCCGCTCTTTTTATTCTCGTTTCAAGAGATCGTTCTCTTTGGCACAAGGATAGAGGCGGAGAAAAGAGGGGAATGGAGGTCGTTGCAAATTCAATCCGAGCGGCTACACAATGACCTGCTCATCGTTGTCCTAAAAGAGGCGCGCGTAGAATGGTGTCGGCTGTGTGAAGCTGAGTCGACGGCGTGCCGTGTTTGTGAGACGGCGAAAGCGGGCCGCATGAGTATAAGCAGAGTTTACCACAGGGAGATTGAAAGCGAACTTTAAAACTGCGCACGGTGTGAGGAGATATCCACATTCTCTGAAGAGATCCTCAAGCGGAGGTAGAAGGGAATGAAAACAGATGAGTCAAAAGTGAAGAGCGAGAGAGAAAGTGGCTCCTTACAGAACGTACGCGTTTCTAGGTAGTGCAATTAGTAGGCCCGCCGCCGTGGTCTAGTGATTGTGGTGCTTGAATACTGACCTCAAAGTTCGCGCGAGATCGAGTCCCGACCGAGGTTGGCCACATTTTGATGAAAGTCAAATGATTGAGTCGTGTTTGCTTTGATTTGGCTCCACGTTAAAGAATCTGAGGTGGTCGGAATTTTCAGAGTCATCCTCAGCGTTTTTCACATTCATAATTATACAAAGAGAATCTTACTGACTAGTAAACACTTTATAGCTACGATCTGCAGCCGTTATTTCATACTCTAGCTCTTCGTCTTCCCCATTAATCGGCGGCGTTCCTTGCCACCGTTACAACGTTGCGGTTTTGAGGCGTGACACCCTAAGTACTTTTACTGTTAAATTAAGTGTATATAATTTCAGCTTAGCTACTCGGAGTTGTAGCAACAAAAAATAATAATAATAAGGATGCTTCCTGCGCTATAGTGGGATTCAAACCTGCGTCGTCCCACGGCATGGGTACAGGTACTGCCAGGTGCAAGTTGTGTTGTGTTAACTTTAGTTCTTCCTCAGTATTGTATACATTTAAGCTTTAAAGAATGTGTTCTTTAATTTGTGGATTTAATAAATTCGAAATTGGGCATGCCCTGCGCACGTTCATCTGTAGGAGTCTAGCTTCACATTAATGGCTCAGCATCAGAAAAGATATTAGAAAGTGCTTATGTGCTATATATGCAGACATGAAAAGTACAGGGAATGCCTTAGACATAAAGTTTTGCATAATATATATATATATATATATATATATATATATATATATATATATATATATATATATATATATATATATATATATATTTGTGTGTGTGTGTGTGTGTGTGTGTGTGTGCGTGTTTGCGTTTGTGTGTGTCTGTGTGTCGGTGAAAAGAAGGCACGAAACCAAGGTAAAAAAAATAAACACAAACCTCAGCCACACGCTTTCTGTGTTTTTTGTGTGTATGAGCTGGAAATTTTATTGTAACATAGCATTGGCGAAAAGTCGGAGTTACCTTTCGGTCTCGTCCATGTATATCGCATCAAATAAAGGGCGACGGCGCGAGTTCGTTCTCTATGCAAATTGGTCTCCGACGCTAATGTGACGGACTTGTCGAGAGAATGTTCCAGGATGAGAATGTTCCGGCATCGAAATTATGTTTTGCTGCCTCCGGGCTTCTTTGACGACGGACGGCTCGACGCGATCAGACAGAAAAAGCATTCCGACCTTCCTTTGATGTACTGGCGTACAGCGCTATACGAGGGCACGACAGCGCCGCTCGTGCCATTAAGAAGACAATGCTTGCGTGCTTCTCTTGTTTCACCGTATTAGAAGGTCGTTTGATGTGACATCCTTCTCTTTTACGTCGTTACCTTTGTCCCGACTTTTTCGTACCTACTACGCGAAGTCACTTAGCAGCGTATGACACTGCCGAAAATGGTGATGTTCTCGGGCATAACTCTATTTCCGTGCATACATTTGCGTTTGTCTTTATGAATCGCCAAAATGGGGGGAGGGGTGTATAGTGGTTGTAGTGCTCGAGTGCTGATCAGCAGGACGTGGGATCGAATCCAGGCTGTAGTGACCACATATAGATTGGATGGAATTGCCAGAAGCACATGCACCTACATTTAGGGGCACGCCAATCAACCTCAGGCAATCGAACCTGACGGAGCGCCCCAACTACGGGATTCCTCTATATCATGTAGTTATTTTCGTGCGAAAAGCTTCAGGAATTATTTGTCCGTATACAGACTAAATTGTTGGGTTCGGTTCGAGAAATTACTAATTTGGGCCGTTGATTGTGGCGTAAAACTGCGGATTCACAATTGTCTGCCGCATGAGCATGGTATGGTTATTGTCCCCGGCCGCTAACCTTAAATAAGATTACGTGTTCGAACCCGGTCATGACAACCGGATTTCGATAGAGCCGAAAGTACACTGCCCCGTGGACCGTGCCATATAAGTTGCCTTAAGCAACAGCAGGTGGTCAAAATTTCCGGAGCCCTTCACTATAGGGGCCGCCTCATAATTATAGTGTGGCTTCCGTGCGTAGAACCGTGTGTATTTTTGGTTTTATAAACTTATGTCCTAGAAATCGAGAGAGGTTTATTTGCAGAAAAGTCAGTCTGAGCGATAGTATGTTCAAGGGCCAGTCAACAGGCTCCGAAACGCGAATGATAAGCTCGTGGATTTTTCCTGCGCATGACAAACCTCCTTCAACGCGCAGTGACGTCAACTCGGCAATTGTCGACGTCACGAGGCACGCAGCTCGTCGATTGGTCTAAACCAGGTATCAATAAAGAGTTGCTTAGTCAACGTCAGCGATCGCCGAGCTGACGTCACCACGTGTGGAAGAAGGTTGGTCAGGCGTACGAAAGATGCGCGAGCTTTTCCTGTGCGTTCCGGATCCTGTTGACTGGCCCTTTCAAGCCTGCTCTTTTACACCATGGGAAGAAAAAGGGAAGAAAATAGAGTGATGGATGGTGATGTTAAGTTAGAGAGGTGAAGTATATACAGTCCCCTAAAGTTTGCGCAGTGATGCATTCAGTCCCGTGGCTTTTGAGAAGGCTATGACCACTCTTACGATCGAAATTGCCCTGTTGGTGACTGGTCAAAATCTTAACAGAATCTTGCAAGTCATATACCCAGTATGAAATCGTTCATCAATAAAAACCACTTCTTGGTGTTCACGTGGGTGAGCTTGGTACGTGAAAAAATAAGTTGGATCTATTTCTGGCACGTGACAGTCAACATAACTTGGACCTATGTTACTACAAACGGGGATATGTACCTCAAGTTTAAGTGTTTTGTACCCCAATCGCGACATAATTGAGTCGTGGTGCTTAGCGGGAGTCTTCGGATCCATTTTGACAAACTGGGACCGTTTAGGGTGCACATAAAACTTGGTACAATGGCTTGCTCTTGCATGTCGTTCACAAGAAAAAGCGAGCACTTTGGCCGAAAAAATTGAACTTGCTGCCTGGAGCCGAGCTGCGCAACACGTAAGCCGCCGAGCTCCAGGGGAACCTGAGGCAGTTTCCCCTCTTTGACCCTTAGCAATCGATGTCTCACTAACTGAGCATTGCTCATTTTTTACCCAAGGCTTTCTACCCCCGGAAGGACATAGAGGTGTTCCTGTGCAATCATACTGAACCAGACGCTGCAATGTTTGACACAATAAATTAAGCAGTAGTGCATTACGCCATTCAGAACCTTGGATAACGAATAATTCGCTTATTTGTGCAATGCGCCCGAAATCAGGCGAGTCTTCACTAATGAGCTAGAAGCGGTTGAAAATGCGCCGGTCAAGCAGCGTTCTGATATGAATATTAGAATCTACTAGAAGAGATAATAAATACACATGGAACATCGCAGCGACGGCACAATCGCACTTGGGGTGTACATATAATTACCGTCGCAGGAAGAAAGACAGGTAAATACCTGGAGCCAAAAACTTCACGCCTGACTACTTTTGTGTTTATCACACGGAGGGATCATGTTCTTTGAGTACCAAATTACGCAGCGTTTTTATTTTACCGACGGCTTTTTATCGCGAACGTATCAATTATATGCGTCCAGTGAAGAGGAATAACTAAGTAACAAACGAGGCTGATCGTCTCTCTTTTATGCCTGTGAACGTGTCCTCTGTCCATCAGAAATCAGCGAACGAAAAAAAAGGGGACGTACTTATTTCCGCCGCAGCGATGCATTGCGCGAATCCCGAATTGCGATCCCTGTCTCCAGAGCACAGACATGCAGTTAGAGACATAAAGTTGCGGGGATTTCTTTCCACAGGCAATTCGGAACGCAGGACTCTGTACGAAACTTCCTTTTGGTGGTGGCATCCATCGCATCCGCGCCGCGTAGTTGTGGTAATGAAACCCTGATCTGATTAGTCTCTCCAACCAGTGTTGGTCGTAGGACGTCTCTCTAGTGTCCGTCTTAACAGATGTGTGTGTGTGTGTGTGTGTGTGCGTGCGTTGGTATGTGTTCGTGGATTATGATATCGCATCTCTCTTGTATTGGTCAAGATTAGTCATCGTGCCCGGCGAGTCACAAAAGATGGTGGCACATCGTTGTATTAGTGCTAAGTGAACGCAAAAGTTATCAAGTAACGCTAGGTAATGCTAAGTAATGAGCGACTCCTTATTTGCACTTCTATAATTAGTACAAATGAGTAGTAATACTAAGAGTGTAACTTTTCGGTAAGCATTACATATAGCACTCATAAAAAAGAACTTATCGAAGTCGTGCTTATAGTAAGATCATATATTAGGACTTACAATACCTACTAGGTGCTCCTGTTGAGCTTGTCAGGTGGAAGTCATTGCTAAGTACTTAAAAATTAACTATGTTCTTACACTCAACGTTTTTTTTTTGTTAACGTGAACTCTCTAATGGACTGTTGGCGTTAACGAAAAAAATCACAGCATATCCACGGAGTGAATGATGATTGGTGGGGTTAAGCGTCCGTCAGTCCGTCAGTGCTTTCATCTGTCCCCTCCTTGTTGTTTCCGTCCGTCCATGCGTCTATCCGTGCGTCCGTCTGTGAGTTCATCCAACTGTGTGACCATCGGTGCATTCGTTCTTCCGTGCGTCTCTCCATGCGTCCGCCCGTACGTCCGTTCTTCCGTCTGTCCGTCCGTGTGCCTGTTTGTGCGGCCACCCCTCCGTCTGTCTTTCCGTCCGTCCGTGCGTACACCCCTCTCTCTTTCTGTGCGTCCATGAATCTGTTCGTCTATCTAGTGAACATTCCAAGTATAGCCATCTCACATCTTTTCATCTTGTATTTATCATATACAAGTCCCGCCATCCTGCGGAAATTTCAAAGACCGCTCTTTCGGTTACGTGCCGCCGGTGGCTACATACACCATCGGAGGATGGACAGACCCAAACTCTAAGGAGTTTGGCCCCTGAAAGAATTCACGCATATCCAAGAAGTGGATGCTGATGATGGAGCGAGGCTAGGTCTTAAGATCAGTAGAGTCTACATTGAAGTCGGCGACTAGTATAAAGGACGAACAGATGGACGGACAGATGCACGGACGGATGAATAGACAGAATAATGGATGGTCTAATCTTGAACCGTATGCGCGCTCTGTAGACAGTTTTGTACACAGATGTTCTGCATCTGCGCTTCCACTGTGCGTGACGTCCGGATGGATTGAAGCCCGATGGACGTCTTGAGATCTGAAAGAACTTCGCTCAAAAAAAAAAACGAAAAAGAATTGACTATGAGGCAGAGACGGGTCCCGTTTTGTGTGGAAAGATCGCTCGCATTCTTTTTTTTTATTTTTCGACAGCTTAGTTCGCCGTGAAAGTATGCCGGTAGCATAAGAATTGTAAAAAAAATAAAATACCACATGACTTAGCGAGTGCCATTCAACGCAGTATTCGCTCCAGTAACAGCACCAGAGCATAGGCGCGTGTAAGGGGATACAAGCCGCAGCAAAAGTAATGCATGCCTACACGCAGGTATCTAACGTCCAAAATAACACAAACTAAAAAAGAAAAAAATGACGCCATCTCCACGACGTGAATGATGATCAAGGAGCTTGCTGCCGAGGTTAAATCTGGTAAACCGTGAATCTTTCGTGCGTTCACTCGACCATCATATAAGCGCGTGCCCTATCAGGGGCAGTGAAAGTGTTGGGACGTTAAAACGCAGCAGTTTCTTCTTCTTCTTCTTCTTCTTCTTCTTCTTCTTCTTCTTCTTCTTCTTCTTCTTCTTCTTCTTCTTCTTCTTCTTCTTATTATTATTATTATTATTATTATTATTATTATTATTATTATTATTATTATTATTATTATTATTATTATAAGCAATGTTCGTTGGCAGTGTCTTCACCCTCCCTGCCTACTCCGCAAAAACTGCCGGATCCGACCGGAAGTCGCAAAAGCGTCCCGTGCCTTGAAACAGTGCCAACTATGGGCGTGCCAACGGACGCCGGTCGCATCGGTGGCGCCTCGCGTCAGAGCTTCCGTTTTGTTCGGGTATCGCTTGCCCAGCATGCACTCTCCTGCATACAAAAGAAAATACAGCGTCACATGGACAAGTTGGACAAGCAACGATGGGTATCTTTTTGCGAGTCTTTGGATCCCAGAAAGCCTCTGTCACTAATCTGGCGAACTGTCCGGGGTCTTCGTACAACCATTATTCAGCGCTACCCATTAAAATCTCTGGCACTTCACTTACGCTGCGAAGAGATTGATGTCGCAGATTCCTTCTGTCGAAGGATTGCCTGTGGCTCAAATTCAACTGGGACAAAGACGCCCGATTTTTCTGTATCTTCACGTGATCCCCGAATGGAGATTTCGTTTTCAATGGACGAACTAAAAGCTGCGCTTGCTTTGTGCAGACGTTCTTCAGCGCCAGGACCTGACGGCATCACTTACCGCGCTCTGTGTCACCTAGGAGACCAAGCTCGGCAGGCACTCTTGCAGCTGTACAACGACTCCTGGCAAACTGGCATTGTTCCACAGGAATGGAAGTCAAGTCGCCTGATTCCACTTCTCAAAGCCGGCAAGTCACCCTTGGACATTTCCTTTTACCGCCCGATTGCCCTCGCGAGCTGTGTGGGAAAAGTTATGGAAAGGATGATTTTAACGCGTCTGGAATGGTACTTAGAGTTCTACGAAATATATCCAGATGCCATGTCGGGGTTTAGACGAGGTCGCTCATCAATTGACAATGTAGTTGACTTGGTGACATATGTAGAACACCAGAAGGCCTGCAAACGGTTATCTGCTGCTCTGTTTCTGGACGTTAAAGGGGCCTACGACATTGTCACCCACGAAGCCATTCTCAGCGCACTAGAAGGAGTGGGACTCGGTGGCAGGATATATACGTGGGTTCAGAGCTACCTACAGAATAGATCATTTCACGTGTAGACAGAGAATGGCCCGACACACGAGTATTACTGCAGCCGAGGAGTCCCACAAGGCGGAGTGCTAAGCCCGACGCTGTTCAACCTAACACTCATTGAACTAGTTGGCAAGCAACCAAGCAGTGTACGACTTTCCATTTATGCTGATGACATCTGTGTGTGGACATCAGGTGTGACTCGACTTCAACTTCGCGCTCGACTTCAGAAGGCAGCATCAGTGACATCGTACCACTTACGCAAACAAGGGCTTGAAATCGCAAGTGAGAAGTGTGCAGTCGTGGCTTTCACTAGAAAACCAATGTCAGCTTATGGCATATCAATCAACGGGCAGTTGGTATCATACAGCCGGAGTCACAGGTTCTTGGGAGTCGTAATCGACCGAAACCTGTCTTGGACACCCCACGTAAACTACGTGAAAAAGCGGCTGACTGCCATTTGTCACTTATTCAGGTTTCTTGCTGGGAAAAGTTGGGGAATGTCTGTCGAGTCTATGTTAAAGCTGTACAAGGTATTATTTACTGGATTCCTGCGGTATAGCCTACCTGTTATATCTAACACGTGCAAAACGAACCTGCGCACAATCCAAAATATTCAAGCCCAAGCGCTTAGAATATGCCTTGGTTTACCCCGCTGCGCATCGACAGCTGAAACAATTGTCATTGCACAGGACTACTCGATCATGACGCACATCACCATTGAAACGATGCGTACTACCTCAGACAACATGCAAGGAATCCTTCCCACCACTTGGCAACCCTTGCTACTGAGAGGCCCCTCACGAAATTTAGTGCAATTGTCTGTGCTCATCGTGCGTCGTTTACGTCAGGTTTTACGCCTGCAGAGAAACTGGTGTATCCTCCGTGGTGCCTGACACTTCCACAAGTACGTGTTTCAATTCCAGGAATACAGAAAAAATCAAATTTGCCTTCATCAGCCCTAAAACAATTGAGCTTGAGCCATCTGCACGAAATGTACAACAACCACGTGCACATATACACCGATGGTTCAACCACAGCGTCTGGTTCTGGTGGTGCGGTGGTGATTCCAGCTAGAGGAATCACTCTGCGAATCAAGCTGTCACACGTCACTACGTCCACAGCGGCAGAACTTGCGGCTTTGCGTGGCGCCATAGAGTACATCAAACCCCAAAGACCGAGTAAATGGGCTGTGTTTTCCGACTCAAAACCAGCCCTACAGAGCATGCAGTCAGTCCTTCAACGAGGTTGCCATGGCCAATTAACTTACGAAGTTGTCAAGCTCGTTCACCACGTCACAGAAACAGGCCACGAAGTCAAGTTTCAGTGGCTTCCTGGCCATTGTGGGATCAGTGGCAATGATTCCGCAGACAACGCGGCTCGCACATCGCACCAAGAAGAACACACCCTTCCGATTCCTTTGTCAAGGACTGACGCTGCACAGCAACTTCGTCACCTGGCACGTAGTCTGAGTCTGCAGGAGTGGAACACCCCAAGCATAAGACATACGAGACTATACCAAATAAACCCTCGACTGGAACTTCGACCTCCATCCGGACTTCATCGACGTGAAGCTTCACTTCTTTGTCGCCTTTGGTTGGGGGTTGCCTTCACAAAAGCATTAAGATACCTCATCGGACTGACCGACAATGCGGAATGCGACGTCTGCTGCACCACAGAGGACATCGACCATCTGATATGCCATTGCCCTCGATTTGCCTCTGAAAGACAGAAGCTTTCGGACGCATTGCGACAATTGGACGATCGGCCACTCTCTGTGCAGATGCTACTAGAACACCGTCATCGCCTTTCATCGGCTCAAAAAGCAGTCAAAGCTGTCTTGTGCTTTTTGAGGACTACAGGCTTATGTGACCAACTTTAACTTTTGTGTTGTGCCATCGCTGTATACGCGCCAGCTGATTGACTGACAATCCTCCTTTTTTTCTCTTTCTCTTCTCTTTCCTCTCTCTCTCTCTCATCTTTATGCCCCCTTCCTATTCCCCCAGCGTAGGGTAGCAAACCGGGCATGTGCCTGGTTAACCTCCCTGCCTTCCCTCTTGTTGTTTACCCCCCCCTCCTGCATAGAGTTTCCTAAATATACACTAGAGGGAACTCTGGCGCTAGTGTCCATGGGAGCTGCAACGCACGGCGCTTCAGGGAGCATGGGAATGATGGGTAGTAGTAGTACACACATTTGTCTAATCTTCGTACTTCTGGCCTGCTTTTGGCTATGTGTGGGATTGTGTGGCTTGGAGCTGTTTTCTCACGAAAGAAAAAAAAATCAGCAAATGTTCAGCGGTTGCGCTTCACCACCTTATTCTTTTATACTCACCTTTCCAAATCGGGTCACAAAGTTCAAAAGGGTTGAATATTTCTGTCAAAACAAAACCAAAACGCAGCAATAAACGAAGCCTGTAATACGATTCGCCGCCCGCGAGCACGAAGACTGGGCAAATGTGTGTACTACCCATCATTCCCATGGTCGCTTAACGATCGCAGTGACAGAGTCTTCTCTAGCTAATTTTCGGAAACTCTATGCTCTCATGCAAGAAGAGAGACGCGCGTATCACGTTCCATTCTGACCCCGTCAATTCTTCCAGAGGGAGCATGGCTGCTACAGCGGGATGGACGGACAAGGCTGGGGCATGAGGAGCAAGCTTCTAAGGAAACACAGTGAGCGAAAGCCGATCGGGAAAATTCATAGCATGGACAGAGGCTGATCGAATCGAGGCTTATCTGTCACTGTAGCATAAACAGAACTGACACGTTGCGGAGGGGCAAATCGAACAGACCGACGTGGCGATCGAAGCTGGGACTGGAAGGAGGGCGCCCAGAAAAAGCCGCCCGTCGTTCTCGACAGGTGCTGGGCTACAGTTCTTTGTCAAGTCCCCGTGAAAAGCTCACCCCATCCTCTCTCTCTCCATAAACACGCTTTGCTTCTTTCCTTCCTGCTTCGCCACCTTCTACGTCAACGTTCTCGGGTATTCTTTCTGAGTCCTGCTTTCTTCTACAGAGGCGCTTCTTACCTGTCGCAAGAACTTGGGACGCGTTTCTCTCCAGAATGAAAACAAAAATAGAGTTGTCTCCGATTTGAAGTTCGCTCCATTTGATTTGTTGTCGTCTCACGCACCACCGATGCGACTTCAATCAGTGGGCTCCACGCGCAATTTCTCTCTTTCACGTGAAACTGAGAAAAAAAAATGATGAGAAAGACAAAATGCGAAGTAAAAGGATGTGAGGCGGTTCCGATAATTGAAATCTAGAGGTTGACCGCGATCAAACTTTCGTTCTTGTACTTTCCATCCACCGTCTGAGCACTCCGCGCCTAATTCAAAGGTTGCGTCTGTGATTCGAAAGAGTCGGATAGCAGGAAGGTTTGATAAACGACGGGAAAGTGTGTGTGTGTGTGTGTGTGTGTGTGTGTGTTTGAATTGAAAGGAGGGGAGAATTTGAGTGGCAGAAGGAGTTCCTCAGTGCTCGTTAAAAATACGGCGCTTGCTCCTCGCGAATAGATTCGCTACCGCTCCTTCTTTTCTATTTCCACCTGCCATGGTTGACGGGACGCATTGATGACGCTTTGTCGATTCCGTCGTCTCCCGTCTTATCCGTTCCCTTCTTACATTGCGTTTTCTTACCCTGACTTCTTGAGTTACTGTTGGGGATGTCGAGTGGTGAACGCAACGTTGTGTTGCAGTTTTTCTCCTTTCTTTTCATCTCGTCTCTTCTTTTGGAGTATACGCTTCTCTCTCTCTCCTCCTCTCAAATGTTTCTCCAACGAGACGCTAGCGTTGTCGAAATGGCAGGCCGCTGACGATTGCAGCTGACGTCTCCGCCAACGCAAGGAATTCAAGAGTTAAGCAGGTATTGTCGTAATCAATAAAGACGGACAGAGATGTCTGCGTTTCGATATTGACACATTGGCGATTTGCAGAAGCTCCGTTGTATCTGCTATTCAGAAATTTACATTCAATCTTCGGTAGCTCGCTGCATGAAGCTCACTTGGAATTTGAGCAGTGTCGAAATCGTCAATTTCGCTAGTGAATAACCACTTTTGTTCGTTGCTTTGAAAACGCGTGATTTTTGTGCGCTTGCCACCGATTGTACACTGAGTCATTCGTAAACACATTGATTTGAATGTTGCGTATCTTCAGGTTGATGCTGAACATGAATAGTTACAGGTTGTCCTAGCCATCTCTAGCCAGAGTTTAAAACTATGCCTCTCTCCAGCCAGAGTTGAAAGCTATGCCTCCACACTTCAACTCGACGAGACCAAATGGCGGTTACTAACCATCGCATGGAATATGTCACACTTATTTTTGCTTTTCTTCCTAATCGCCTAATAGATCTGTTTCAATTAACTAAGTTTTGAAGCAATAAATATGGGCGAAAACTTCTGGCGACAAAATTGCAGATGGGTTTGTAAAACGTCCGATCGAAAAGTTCCTAATTCTTTTATCAAACTGAGTATACGTTTTTCCGCTTACTACAGATGCCTCCTGTGCGTGGGTTGATCCCAGGCCTCCTTAACGTCCTGTGCGAAAACGGCGCACTTCCCTCGCGACGGTTTATGGCAGCGATAAGCAGACGCAGCGGTTATCGCTGGTTCTACCGCTAGCAAAACGGGCATCATCGCTAAGCCACCGCCATCGCCGCTCTCCTGCCGAGGCAGCAAGCTCGACAAAGGGATATGGTCCTTTGCACTTGGAATATTACGGAGCATTGATAACGGCGCGCATAGGCGCGACTTAATGGTGGTCGTTAGGGCATTCCGAAAAGGCCCGGTAGCCCGGCAGGTAGTTAAAATCCTTAGTGACTGATGCGTGTCGTGTAACGTGCCAAAACCACGATATGATTATGACAGACGCCATAGGGGGGCTACGGAAATTTCGACCACCTGTGGTTACTTAACGTATACCCAAATCTGAGCGCCTGGGCCTTGTTATGCCAGCGAGTCCTCAGCAAACGTCCGTGCCTCTGAAAAAGGCAATCTGGGTCAAGGCCAGCCCGCAGTCCGCCTGACGCGAACAACTCAACGGCGTAAACACGCGCGGCGCCTCTCTGGCGCCCACGTGCAGTGAGTCAGCAGCGCACGTGACAGCGAGCCCCGTCGAGTAAACAACGGGCGTCTTCATGTCTGGGGGTCTGACGTGGCCCAGCGGCGACCCCATTGGAGGAATCTGCCCTGACGACCAGCGGCGCTTCTGATTGGACATTTTGGTTGGACCCGGTGCATATAAAAGAAGCCCTGCGGCGCGTCGCGATCGGCGGTCCTATGTGAGAGGAGTCCCCGTGTCGGAGAGCCGACATGTGTGTGAGTCGGCGGTCCTAGGTGAAAGCTGACATGTTTGTCAGAGCGGACCCGTTTGAGAGCAGACCTATGTGTTAGAGAGGAGAGCTCGGCTCTTCGAGTCTCTGTCGGCCCCAGTGCCGAATTTGTAACGCCTCTGTATATATGATGTACATAAACCTTGTTTAACTCACCGTCGTCTCGTCCGCTCGTCTTATCAGCTCTGCGCAGAAGCAGTCGCGAGCTGAGAAACATACGCTACCAAACGGCTGGTGACCTTCCCGGCGGAGTCGGAAGCAGCGGCGCCTTCAAGAACGTGTTGGCGTCGCCGTCTTTCGCAACAGTGGAGGTCAGCGGTGGGATTTCGAGGCGCCCTTCGTAACGTCGTCGGAGGTGCGCTTCGCAACAGTGGTTGGCAGCTGCGGGATCGGCCGGAGTCAGCGACATCGATGCGGTGAGTGCCTGATGTTTTCCCCTCAGTTCACCAGACTACTCTAGCTCAGGTTGTAGTAGTTTAGAGAAGGGCTGTGTGAAGCATTGAAGTGAGCTTTGATCGTTTCAAGCAAAGTCGAAGTGCTTTGAAACCGAAGTAAATGCGGAGGGGGTAAACACGGGAGTGTGAAAAATTGCTTGCGCGTCTTGCTAGTAGGCTTATAGTGGGTACGGCAAGTAGATTCTTAACAGGGGCAAACAGCAAGAGGCTAGTGTGAACGATGGAGAACCTTAAAGTGAAGGAACTCATCGAAATTTGTGAGGAACTCGGCATTACATTGGGCCGTGCGAAACGAAAGCAAGTGATCCTTGAGATCATGAAGGATGAGGGAGTGTCGGCTGAGGAAGTCAATGAGGCCTGGGTGGAGATCAAAGCACGCCGCGAGGAGGCTGAAAGGCGAGAAGCTCGCGAACGTGAGGAGGCTGAAAGGCGAGAACGCCGCGAGGAGGCCGAGAGACAGGAGCGCCTAGAGTTGAAACGACTAGAATTGGCAATCCTACAGCGTTCGCAGGCGCCTAGCGTAGCTTCTCCGACGATTCAGGTCAGCGGTTTTAGAATTCGGGACCAACTGCCACCGTTCGTAGTAGGCGAGGACATGGCGAAGTATCTCGTCAAGTTTGAACACGTCTGTGAGCGAAACGCTTTGGAGCGGTCTCTTTGGGCGCAGAACCTGATAGCTCTTCTTCCCGGCGAAGTGTCCGACCCGATAACTTGCTTGTCGAGGGAAGCGTTTGAGAGCTATGACGAGGTTAAGAAAGTGCTCTTAAGACGTTATAAGTTGTCACCCGAGGCTTTCAGGCAAAGGTTCCGGTATGCTGAAAAGGGGAATGAGTCACACGTTGACTTCGCGTTTCGTCTTAAAGCCGATTTAATTGAATGGCTCAAGGGCGAAGGTGTTTATGACGACCGCGATAAAGTGGTGGAATGCGTTGAATTGGAGCAATTCTACCGCTGCATCGAGGATAATGTCAGACTTTGGCTGCAAGACAGACTTGGTGAAGTACAGCTAAACAAGGCAGCAGAGTTAGCTGAGGAGTATTATACTCGCCGAAAGTTGCACAGCAGGGCAGTGCGCGTTGAAAAGGATGAGAGAAAAGAGGGCTTTTCAAAGAAACCTGATCAACGGAAACCCGCTCCGCACCGTAATTTCAAGAAGGACCCGTCTCTCACGAAGGACAGTGTAGGGGAAGGGCAAACAGAAGCGGAGAAATCGAGTGAGGTTTCTACCACACAGGCATTTGAATCGGAAAACAAACGGAAGCCGCTAATCTGCTACAACTGCAAAAAGGAAGGACACATCGCGAGAAACTGTCAGGAAAAGTTTGCCTTCGCAACAATCCGAGAATCAGAAAAAAACATGCGGTTGTTGGAGCCGTATCTCCAAGAAATTAAGGTGAATGAGAAAACGTGCCGAGCACTTAGAGACTCAGCGGCAACCATGGATGTTGTCCATCCTTCATTGGTGTCTCCGGATGACTTTACAGGAGAATGCGCGTGGATCAGGCAAGTCGCCGAGGAGCAGAGTGTTTCCTTACCAATCGCCACGGTTGTCATTGAAGGCCCGTTCGGTAAGGTTCGCACCGAATCGGCTGTGTCTGCCGCGCTAAATGATCGTTTTCCTTATCTTTTCTCCAACAACTCGGCGCAGCTTCTCAAAGAGCAGGGCAAATCGTTCTTCCCCAACTTAGCGTGCATGGCCCTCATGCGATCGCAAGCGCGGAAGCTTGACCTTGTTCAATGCGGTGAACTCTCAAGTGACCTTGTCGGCGGGTCGACGGAACCCCAGAAGGGATATTTCCCGCATGAGTCATGTGAGCAGTCACGCGAGCGGCCCGTCGCGGAAGCGGCCGGCGCGGTATGCGTTGGGGGAGACGACATGGCGCCATTGAATCAGAGCGAGAGGGCTGCAACGCTCACGCCTGTAGCGGAAAGTTGGAGCGAGCTGCCGAGAGTTGATCGAGAGACGCTCATTCGAGAGCAGCGTGAGGACCTCTCGATTGAAGCGCTAGTGGAAAGCCACAAAAACGCGGCACAAGTGCTGTCGAAGGAGCACTACGAGAAATCGGTGAAGAAGCGTGCTTTTGAAGTTGATAATCAGGTAATGCTGCTGCAGCCGTCCAAAAGGAACAAGCTTGAGGTTGATTGGGAAGGGCCCGCAAAAGTAGTATCGAAGCTTTCTGATACGAATTATGAGGTGAAATTAGGAAGGCGGCAGAACAAAATTCACAACTTGATGAAACCCAATGTTCAACATCAAGCGGTCGTAAATCAGCTGTTGAATGCTTCAAAGGAAGAGGGAGCAGAAATTTGGAGTTCTAGTGATGTAATCGAAAGGGGATCAGAGGTAACCTTGGAACAGTTGAACCTAGAACCTAGGTTAAGTGAAGTCCAAAAGGAGGACCCGAGAAAGATTGTTTCCGAGATTGGAGACGTGTGTTCGGACCGTCCCGGAAACACGACGGTGATCGGGCACGATACCGAGCTAACTTGTGAGGAGCCAATCCCTAGCAAACCGTATCGTTGTTCCCCTGTGCAACGTCGCAAGTGTGAGCCGCTCTTGGTACCGCATAGGTATCGTCGCCTAAAAGTGACCGGTTACTGAGATGGAGCATGTTGCTCCACAGCGCAACTTTGACGTTCGCTATCAAAAAAAAGGAAAGCTAAACGCTAATGCAGGTGCATTGAGCAGTGCGTTCTAGCTAGTACCTTCTCAACCTTTCGGTTTCTCGCTGGCGATTCGGGGCAAAATTTTAACCTCATCATGACCTGAGCTGAGCGCTCTCGTTCAATGTGATCTCAAGGGGCCAACTTTATGTGGTATTCTAATTCGTTACGTTGTTGTACGTGGGAAAAAAATTTTGAGTTGTCACTTTAAGAGTCTTGTGTCCCACATGTGCCTCTTGATGTAGAGGGAACTAAATTCCGATAGACACGTAGATAGGTATATGTTGTACTATTGTCTGGTGTTCTGTCGGGTGACCGAGGGCACTTGCTTGTGTCGTGTGTTGTCTGTTGTCGAACCGTTCTTAGCAAGTTGCAGAACCATCGACAAGTGCTGAAACCGAAGATGGTCAGAAGAGACGAGCGAAGTTGGCCAGCAAGTTGTGGCGACAAGCCAGTGGAGCTGGGATCCGTCGTCAAGAATGGGATGTGTTCCCGGAACAGTCTAAGCTGTATTCTCCCCATGGCCCTGGAGGCGAACCTGGAGGGACCTGGCGAACGAGCGCGCCTGTCATCCGAGCCCCGTGGAAGCAGCTCGTCTTTTCGGCGCATTGTCTGGCGGCGGGGGTGCTGTTATGCCAGCGAGTCCTCAGCAAACGTCCGTGCCTCTAAAAAAGGCAATCTGGGTCAAGGCCAGCCCGCAGTCCGCCTGACGCGAACAACTCAACGGCGTAAACACGCGCGGCGCCTCTCTGGCGCCCACGTGCAGTGAGTCAGCAGCGCACGTGACAGCGAGCCCCGTCGAGTAAACAACGGGCGTCTTCATGTCTGGGGGTCTGACGTGGCCCAGTGGCGACCGCATTGGAGGAATCTGCCCTGACGACCAGCGGCGCTTCTGATTGGACATTTTGGTTGGACCCGGTGCATATAAAAGAAGCCCTGCGGCGCGTCGCGATCGGCGGTCCTATGTGAGAGGAGTCCCCGTGTCGGTGAGCCGACATGTGTGTGAGTCGGCGGTCCTAGGTGAAAGCTGACATGTGTGTCAGAGCGGACCCGTTTGAGAGCAGACCTATGTGTTAGAGAGGAGAGCTCGGCTCTTCCAGTCTCTGTCGGCCCCAGTGCCGAATTTGTAACGCCTCTGTATATATGCTGTACATAAACCTTGTTTAACTCACCGTCGTCTCGTCCGCTCGTCTTATCAGCTCTGCGCAGAAGCAGTCGCGAGCTGAGAAACATACGCTACCAAACGGCTGGTGACCTTCCCGGCGGAGTCGGAAGCAGCGGCGCCTTCAAGAACGTGTTGGCGTCGCCGTCTTTCGCAACAGTGGAGGTCAGCGGTGGGATTTCGAGGCGCCCTTCGTAACGTCGTCGCAGGTGCGCTTCGCTTCGCAACAGCCTACAGCATTTTTGTCTCCATCGAAAGTGGAGCCGGGATTCGATTCGATCCTGCGACCTGCGTGTCAGCAGCCGAGTACCTTAGTCACTAGACCACCGTGGCAGTGCTGTTAAAATACTGAAAGGTGTTAAAAACAGTGGCAGCTCCACCACTTCATATTTTTGTTCCCTGCCAACGTCGGGACAATCGAGGGGTTCCTCTTAACCCCAACGGGTCGGCCCACGAGGCTGCGCGTGGCGTTACCGACCGCGCTACCCTCGGATCAGACGACTTTCACCCGGACACAGGGACGCACCTAGCACTCACAATGAAATTATTATATTCTTTTGATTATAGAGAAGAGTCTTCCAGTCGTCTCATTTCAAGCTAAGCAGGCCGCAGGTGGCCACGCCCAGACTCCGGCGAACTGACTCATACCCAAATTCGGTGACCCCCAATAGCATATATCCGCAAATTCACCCAAATAGCTCTAATGCAGCCTGTGGCGAGGATTCTATTTTGTCTTATATGCTCTGCGAGTGCAGGTCGTTAGGCCCGCGGTTCCCCAAGGAAGAGTCAGACCAAAACCTCGCCGTCCAGCGTACCCGTGATCGTGCCGTCAGGCTAGACCTCCTAGACCCGTCGTGGGATTAGCCAGTTAGGTGCGCGTTTTATCGCCTTTTGCTGCCCCCATTAAAAGTTTACTAACTCACTCACTCACGTGGTATTTTGCCCATTTCGTGGGCGCGTAGTAAGAAGAAATACACTTAACATTAATTAGATATAAATTTAGTAACTGTTTATTTAAACATCTCAAAAACTAGTTTACGACTCTCTCATCATAACTTCTCGCCAATATTTATTGCTCCAAAGGTTAGGTAGTTGAATATGCCTAATGACGCAGCTAAAAGAAAGCAAAACAAAACAATAGTGCGAGTCACTCCATGCAGTAGTCAGCAACACGCAATCGATCGCGTCGGCATGCATAGCAAGTTTTAAACTCTGGCTTGACGTACCTGAGACACCCCTTTATATTGGCATTGTAAGCGGATGCTTGCGACTGAATAACGGAAATTGCGCTCCTACGATTCAGCTTTTCGAAGGAAATTTCCTGCGCACGTGCGAGGTACACTTTCTCATCGATTGACTTGCAGGCGTTCGTCAACACCGGCGCTCCAGTGACTTTCGCTAGGCTGTGTGAAACGTTTTAGGGAGAATAGTCCTGGCGTAATCACATTGATTTTCACGTACACTTTGCTTGACTTGGCCGTTCAGTGTGCTTCCAAAAACGAGGCATCACAGTTTACTACTGACAAAATCCCCAGGACGACGACGATGACAGAAATGATGATGATGATAATGATGATGATGCTATACCTTCAGGAGACATCAAGGTATGATGCAGAGAAACCCGGGATCTAGGATCAGAATGATGCCTTATTCAGCAACAAAATGTAGAGCGTAAACAAATATACTGATGTAGGTAGCAGTGCTATAGAAACTATAAAGCAATCTGTTGTTTGTCCGTGAAACAAAAATATATTGCTGCGGCAATCAGCCTTCGTTCAATGGCTCGCAGCAGTATTCTTACGGACGTAAAAAAAAGAGAAGTCCAGTACAAAAAATGTTGTAAGCAAAAATACAATATAATACTAGGTAGAGCGCTTGCAGAATCGGAAATACGTGAGGAAACCATGGCTTTGAATTCCGCGATCGTGAAAAAAAAAGAAAGATGAATCAATGTGCAATGTTTTACAGCTCTTTTTTTAGTACTGCCCGAAACCTCAGTAAGCTTCCTTACTCCCCTCTTATTCTCTCAAATTAGTGTATGTACTCAACAAAACTTTGCGCTTCTCTTCGCGATTGCTCCTGTCACCTTTTTGATACTGTAGTCGTACCTGTCTCCACACTTGGAATATCACAAACAGGCGTACAGTCCTCGGTGATTGAAACTGGACATCCATTAGTAACTTCGCGGGGTCAATTACGGGACATCTATTAGTATTGTCAAAAGAAAGTGACAGTATAGTGACTGCCATCAAGCACGTAACTGAGATTACCGCGTCATGTCGCTACGAATATGGCCTCTATAGTTAATGTGTTCTCTGGCGTAAGTGTTCGCGCGGGAAATATACAATGGTACTACGTCAAATAATGACGCTTGAAACGAAGTTATAACGTTCGTTGCTTGGACATGAAGTATCGCGGTTGAATTCTTGAGCGCTGAACGTGTCTAAGGAGCCGTAACTTCACGATATTTTGATTCGCGATTTTGTTTGTATAACCCGATAAGGCTCATCCTTTCTGCAACGCTGCTTATGTTAATCAATAAAGAACACGCACATTGCCGTTAAATAAATTGATGCGCCTTAATGTCGGCATTCGTTCCACGCTTGCTTGAAAAACGGCGTTTTAGCAAACACGAGTGTTTGCCCTCATGTGCTGAACGTAAAAAGAGGAAATAGAAACGATGATTGTTCTCTCGAAGTCATCCGAGGCAGATTCGTCGTCGTCGCGTGGAAGTGGAGCGTAAAATGAACAGTGCTCGCCTGCGTGCGCTCGTGCGGAAACTTGCTTGGATATGCATTTTCTATTCCGACTACACAGAGACCTGCACGTTCCGAAGGCTTGAACAGAAAGAACAGAAGGTTCGGGACCATTTCATTTACTTATTTTTTTTGTTTGGTTTTAAGTCGCATGTGGCAAATGAAAATTTTGTCACGCGCGCAAGAATGCCAGTGGGACGGGATTTACGAAGCATGCAAAGTCGTGGGCGCACTTTTTTTTTGAGAAGGCAACAACCTATGTGACTGCTTGTCAATAACGCAACGATGAATAACTCGATGTGTGTGTGTGTGTGTGCGTGTGTGTGTGTGTGTGTGTGTGTGTGTGTGTGTGTGTGTGTGTGTGTGTGTGTGTGTGTGTGTGCTTGCGTGCGTGCGCGAACGCGCTCACGCGCAATAACTTCAACCCTCTCTCTTCCGCCCTCAGTCTTTTTCACTGCAGAACAGCCAACTGGCCTCAGCTATAGTTAACATTCCTGCATTTCCCATATGGCATCTCTCTATTTCTGTTCCTTCCCCTTTCTTATTTCGGCATTCGCTTTATAGTAGCGTCACGTGACAGACCAGGCTAGCATCTCGGTGAATACCAATAATTTATGTATCTATGCATCGAGATCGGCGCACATGATACCTCTGTCACAATATTTGCGCATATATTCGCGTCTTCCCGTGCTTTACTTTATCGCGATAGGGTTAAAGAGCCAATTTAACAAGAGTTCCAGGGTCGGCGCAAATGTCGTTGGTTGTGAACAAAACGTCAGTGTTCTCTGCTCGCAAAAAATCGATGAAGATACACACAAAGAAAAAATAAAAATATTTGGTTTGACTTGCAATTAAACCCAGGTATTCTGCATAGCAAGCAGGTTTTCTGTAACAAAACCACGCAGTTGATCGAGAATACTTCGAAAAAAAAGAAAACAATATATCAATGACATGAATGGGAAGGGGTCTCCTTAACGCGTGTTAGATTGCGTGGCTGAAGCGTAGAATCGCGCCTGATGTCAAAATATGTGTATTCCGCACTGAGTGAGTGTTGCAAAAGCCCATCCCATAGAAAGCATTTCACTTAGTGAGTCATCATCATCGGCGTGCAGAAATACCACCAACAATATGACCGGCTGTGTCAGTTCGCGTGTTGCGTAGCAGATGCATACTGGGCTGTTCGCTGATTCGGAGAAAGAACAATTGATTTGAACAGCAATAGCACACTTCGCAACAGCACTTGCTGTACGCATTCTATTATAGGGTGAAACACCCACAGTAGACGCACGGACGTTCGTTTCCTGGCGGTACAGTTGAAACATGAGCATAGAACCAAAGCAAGGCTAGAAATTGAAAAGGCGATGCATATGAGGCACGATTACGCTATCGCCTTCTCCTATTGAAGCCAAAGCTCACACTTTGATCAATTTTTTTCTTTTGTATTTATATTGACTCTTACAGATAGAAATCATGTGATCGACACGATCGGGTGTACAAGTGTCACATTTCTCGCTCAGCAAACAACTATTTGTGTGGTGCGCGGATTTAGCTGTTTCCTATGCATAATGCCAACATTACCAGCCAAAGATGGCGGAGACTAACCGTATTCGTAAGATAGTCGATAAAGGCACGGTTGTGTTCGCTTCGAGACATCAGATTCAACGACACATGGCTACTGTGCATACAGTAGGGTTTGCGTGTATTAGTACGGTGAGGCACATTGCCACAACTACATTGCAGTGCAGGGCCTTCACAAGGTCTACGTCACTTCAACTATCAATTTATTTCATACCTCCTCTCTTATTATAGGGTAGTAAAAAGAGATATGTTCTCGTTTACTTCTTGGTTTTTTTTCACCATCTTTCTTTATACATCTCTCTCTTACGTCAACCTAACACTGGTTACAAATACCGAAAAGCAAACCACGACCGGAATTATTTTCACGGCACTCGAACGGGACAAACAAATAAAAAAAAGGGAAGTGTCCTACTGTTTTTTTTTTGCGCGACCGGTAAACACACACATGTTTGTGGAAGCGCTCTCTCAGGTGTTTCGGCGGCGACCCTATCAGGCAGCTGTCACAAGACGTACGAGCCGCGACACGACGACATTCCGACCCTGCACTGCGGGCTTATTTTTCTTGCCCCTGCGCGTGCGATTCGGACGCCGCGGAGACAGTTCGGGCGTGGCCCCACTTTCTTAAACGAAGCACCGTGCAGGATGCGCTCATTTTTCACGGACTCGGCTGCCTCGACCTCCGTGAGTGCGGCTGTTTCTATGCACCGAGCGTTACATCTGTTTACCTGACACAGTTCCCCTGGCTGCGATTTTCATAGCATTCTCTTTCTCTCTCTTTCTGCACTCCAAGCCAATGGCATTTTTCTTTCCATCCTTTCTTTTTTATTTTGTTCGAAAGGGAAAGTGCTTAGAGAGCAGCTTTCTTTTTTATCCGTGTTTTCTGAAGGGTCGTAACATAGCTCGTAAGTGTAATTTTCCTGAAACAAACGACTATTCTAGCAAAAGGCTAACTACTTGCCACGGTGGTCTAGCGTTTATCTTGCTTGACGGCTGTCCCGCTGGTCGTGAAATAAAGTGCCGGCCGCGTTTCATTCTAGGCGAAATTCCCCAGGACCGTAGGTTTAGACTCAGACACACGTTAAAGAACTCTGAGAGGTCTAAACTTCTGGAGTCCTCTGTGGTGTCTCTCATAATCATATCGCGTATTTTAAAACATAAAAATTCAACAACTAGTACTATTGTTATTGTACTATTACCAAACGAGTAATGTGTGTTCGAAGCAATTAATGACGTGTTAAAGCATCAGCTGCCTGTGGCGTATACTGGAAACACTAGCTATCAGTAGCAAGCAGTAGTTAACACTTGTGAACGTCGAGCAATAATTAGTCACCATTGGCCGTTTTTTGTATTAGGTGCTCTGTTGTCTGTAACGTCCTGCTTAGTTAGTTTGTGGACAGTTGAGAGTTTTCTTTCGGTTTTTTTCTTGTGTTTTATTTTACGGTCATGTAGGGTTTTAAATGAGAGCTTATATAACTTGCTTGAGTTCAGTCATGTCCCACTCTCTTTCTCTTTGTACTTTAGCCTTGAAAATGATATATTTTGGGTAATCTCGCAATGATTCTTCTGAAACAATCGTTTACTTTCCAGAGAAACCTTGAACACTACTCCGCCTATAACTCGAGTGTGATTGTTTGTCCACAGTTTTTTCACAGGCACACACACACAGAAAAAACGCCGTTTGTACTTGTCGATTTTCACGCAAAGAAAATTTGTGTAGCTAATCGTCGAACGTTTTTTTATGCGGTCTGTTGGCGCCTTCCAGATCGCGCAGTCTTCTTTCCGCAAGGTTATTTCTTGCAGGTCTAATAAATACTATACTGCGCAAATACACAGTCGCGGCATGTCCACCGCTACGGGAATTGACGCATCAAGCGAGTCGTCACCGTACTATACGCGCGCACGCACGCACGCCCAAACACACACACAGACACACACAAACACACACACAAACACAGACACACAAACACAAACACACGCGCGCGCGCGCGCAAGCGCACATGTAGGCACCCAGCTAATCACCGTTCGTCACTCTATGTACTCTCTAATGTCACGAGAATTCGCTATTCGATTGCGTTGTGTGTTTTTTTTTTCATGTGAAATATACATATATACATCAAGAAATCTATATATGCATCAATAAGTATACGTATATGCATTAACAAGGTCGATATCCCTAGGTACGTTTGCAGCAGTGCTCCTACAGTATAGGTATTATCTAGAAGTTAAATATCCACGCTGGATCGATTTCTTAGGCGGGCACTAGCGCTTTCTAAGTACTGCTGTCTGGGTTTCCTTTTTCGCCTACTGGGACAGCGCAAAAAACTTTTGAGCATCAAGATTTCTTGCTGGTATTGTATGTTTTAAGCTTAACGTGTGTATCTGAGGCGTAGTTCGCACGATCGGCGATGTCCGGTCACATCTTTACGTTTAGCGAAACAACATGACTCCGCAACAGTTTTTCAAGTAGTCATACACTTGCTTCATTAACGTAACTTTTTGCTCCACGAATCGACAGCCGCAAGGATTACATTGGCTGAGACGAAAACGATGGCTTTACTTTTCGAATCGTCTTAGCAGAAGGACTATTTCTGTTCTGAATGCTAGGGTCGATTCGCACAGCCATATAAATGACGAATAAACTGGCTTTTGCAATCCTTGGCCTTACATTCAGGAATTTTACTCAAAATAACCATTCCCTCATATCTCTGTAGCATTTACTGTTGTCAGACTTCACAAGACAAGCAGAAACAAGAAAAACAAACACAATTATTTCACTGCAGTTACACACCTTCTTCATTCCTGATCCGCTTCACACTTTCAGATAACTGCGCGAAGCGTCGCGCTTGCTTCAACGACCAACCTCTGCCGTGCCCGAGAAAGATTGAAAACGTGCTCACCAGACTGATGATTATGTAAGCGCCGTTAAAACTGCGTCTAAGTGCGTCAAGACGTTACGCTGGTCGGAGCAGCAAGGCGGAGAAAAATGGTGGGCGACGAGAGACAGTATAACGCGTCAGAGGCGATACCGAGAAGAGCTCGCTCGTCGTCGTTTCTTTTTTTTTTGTAGGAGTCCCTTCTCCCAGAAGATGCACTTTTCTTCACTCAGAGATGCACGGGAAGCGTGATAAGATAAAAATGCACAAAAGATGGAAACGTCCGCAGAAGATCGCGAGCTTGCGCGCGGAAATTCAGCAAGCGGAGATGAAGGAGAAGGCCACGACGACGTTCAACGGTCTTCGCAAGCGACGGGGAGAGCTACGGTCTCTGTCCATAAATCCCGCTTAAAGGACGACGCGCCCCAGAGACTCCCAACGTGCGCTGCGTCGGGACAGATGTGCAGAAACGGATAAACAAAGGAATGGGAGGAGGCGCGCAGTGGTCACGAGGCGCAGCCGCTTGAATTTATCATGGAACCGAGCGATCCGGCCTAGGGCCTCAAGGAGGAGGGCATAGTGGCGGAACCTGAGGGACGAGCGATGGCCCGTGCTCGTCGTACCTCCGAGGTGTCCTGTTGCTCCTCTTCTTCATCTTTTGTTTAGTCCCTGCCTCGAACAATGTTGTGCACTTCGTTTGTCGTATTTGATTTAATACTTATCAGTTCTCGCTGTCTAGCTTCATCTATCGCTTCCATTTGAACGTTATGATTCCCAGTCACCCTGTCATAATTTTACTGATAACTATCGCTAATGACCGTCTCAATCTTTACTTCTTTTCTCGCTCACCGTTTGCCGCATGTCATCTCTTTTCTCTTTTCTCACAATCTTTGTATTTTCGGTGCTTGTCCTCTTATCTATGCCAGCGGTAATCAGTTGTGGAATCTTTTTCGAGGTCTTTCTGACCCCTATTCCTACATCTCCCTGGTCTTATCCTCACTTTTGTCTACTATTGCGCTTACTCACAAAGACAAGCCACAGACACAAGGAACCATGCAAGAACAAGGGTACGAGTATGAAGATAGGTGGGTTTTACTGAATCGAACAGCCAAGCTTTACGAGCATGCAATACGAACTAGCCCGTCATTCTGTATAAACCAGAGTACTTGTCCTGTTCCCTCAGCGTCTCCGTGTGCCTCAGAGATAACCACCTGCACAAAACTCTAGCAGTTGTATTTTTCACAGGTTCCCAATTCATTTGTGCTATTTCGCGCAATACTTTTCTATATCACACTTGCTCCTCGATCTCGCGATGTCACGTGAAATCTGTTCCGCGCGCCTAATTATTTTTTTGTTTAGAAGTATTCCCGCTTCTGACGTCGTTTTGGGGACGGCCGAATGCAGCCAACTCTAGACGCCAGTTCCCACTGCGGAAGCAAGGCTGTACGGGAGCTCGGGTCCAGTAAGCTCTCCGTCAATATGAGTGTCGAACCGAGGTCGTGTTCGATTATTCTGTGCAGCACCGATGAAACCTATAGACTCCGCTTCGTCGCACACCTGGGTGAACGGACGTCGCGCAGGTGCCAAGTCGGTGACTCAACTTCGGTCCTACTGCACTTAAGTCCTGGGCCTGAAATGTGTTGCGCGGGTAAACTGTGCCCCCGGGAAGTTGCTGTTAGGGCCGCAAAAAACGCAATTTATTACGTTTAACTGCCCGGACGATTGGCTAGCGTGAATAAATTAGATTAGGCTGGCTCGGAGAATGCGTGTTCGAGCTCTCGAGTTAACGCGTGGGAGTTTACCCTAACTGAGTGCATAATGCAAAAGAGCTCGCCTAAAGTATCGTAGGTTGGTTGTGGGTGAGGCGAATGTATGACGTTGTAACGAATACTTACAAAGACAGACACCTGGCTTTAGCGTTTTGGGCAATACATGCATGCGTGGATCGCAACTATGAAGCGAATAATTTTCATGTTTGTGCTATCGCCTTGAAACTCGCTGTTTTACCGGAATACGACTTCACGACTTTACGGCGCCTTGCAATAATAAAATGAATGGGCCGCCAGCCACATGATATGTCGATGCAGGCGCAATAGGTAACGTCCGGAGACCACATAAACACGTCCGTTATATTAGTCGTGGTGACGTAATGCTGTCTGCCGGCAAAGACTGCTGGCAATGGTAGGAAGGTATTCTTTATAAAAAATATACTCTGTGATAATATCTCACCGCTTGATTTGTAATAGCTTGGTAGAAAACAGGCTACGTTTGTATACTCCTGATAACTTGATCAAGGTTCAGTTTGGTTGAGCTGTTATGCGAGCGGTTGTGGTAGGGACAAGGTTCAGATCATCGTCTTAATTTTATTGGAGTGAAAATCACGCGTGAGTCTATTTGAAGGTTTACAAAGAAACTGACATAGCGGTTTTTATTTATATTCAGCATCCTTATTATGAAACAAGAAACGTTGCTGTAGGCAATAAGTTCATTGATTGATATGTGGGGTTTAACGTCCCAAAACCACCATATGATTATGAGAGACGCCGTAGTGAAGAGCTCCGGAAATTCTGACCACCTGGGGTTCTTTAACGTGCGCCCAAATATGAGCACATGGGCCTACACCATTTCCGTCTCCATCGAAAATGCAGCCGCCATAGCCGGGATTCGATCCCGCGACCTGCGGGTCAGCAGTCGAGTACCCTAGCCACTAGACCACCGCGGCGGGGCGTAGGCAATAAGTTTGTCCGAGAAACAAATTTTATGAAACAAAAAAAGTTTAAAGGAAACGAAAGTACGTTTAGTAGCTAAACATACCAAATCAGGGCCGCGCACCAGCATCCTCGAAAACTAAGAAAATAGTTAATCAACAGTAAATATGTCTCATTCGGTCCAGCAATGGCCTACTGCTGCAAGACGTGCAAGAATTACAGTAACAAACTTGATAACTATGGTTAACGCAATGAGCTAGGGAACAGCACATGATAGCCGTAACTATAACGAAACGAAGAAGGCTGGCAAATAAATACGCAACAATTCGAAGTTCACGTTATCAGATGAATTTACATAAAATGAGTGCATCAGTAAAATGCATGCTGTGTACAATTGTTTGATGTATTAGAGTAACAGAACGGGGTTTCTACAAGCACCCGTTTCATTAGTTAAACGCACCGATGGATGGTGCAGGGCTCGTTGGTGTGTTGTGACTACAAAAATAGTTAGTGTGGAATGTAGTAGGCTGGCAGCAAACCTATTGGGGAGGCTTCTATTCTAGGCTGGGCATGAATGTACGTGGTAGTTATTGATCATTTCAAAACTCGCACTGCGGCTAGTTGTTTACCTTTCTTTAGGGCTGATCTAGACGGTGAACGAACACCAATAATAGTAATCATTAAATCGTACTGCACGAATCACCCTACAAACACAGACTGAAAAACCAAGTCTCATGCTAGTCTCTTCTTCCGAGTCACCGTTGGGGCAGTGCCACTTCATTACATGTAACCTATTTACCCGATTTTCCACCTTGACTACGTGATAATAAGGTTCGGCGTAGTGTGGTGCAATATCTGTAAGATTAACGTGTCGCGCAAACTTACGGTAAAGTGAAGAGATAAAAAGAGATAAATTTATTGAAAGACTTGAACGTAAACCGGGAGAAAAATTACGGTTTGCTATCCTTCACTGGGGATAGGATAAGAATGTTGTATGTGACACCAAAGAGCTACTTAAGATTGGTTGGCGTTGAAACATGAGAAAGTGTTACTTCCGAGGAAATGACTTGAGCCGTTTGGCAGCTAAAAGTCTTAAGCAGACACAATTTCTTTCTCTTTGCCAGAGATGTAGCAGCAGTTTCATATTTCACGTTATCAGGCGAGACATTGAATCTGGCAAAAAAAAGAAACAAAAAACGCTCACGCGCTTATCCCGATGTTGTTCTGCACACTGCTGCAGAAACATTAAAAAATATAAATACCCAAAGGTTCAGTTTTCTCAAAGTTAACTTCAACAAAACTTACTTGAACTCGAATTTCTCTGATGCAGAAAAATCCGGGCGTGTCAGAATTCAAAGGCGATTTTCTTTGATGTCAGAGTAGCGTTGCATCCGGACTTGCTCGTGCCTTTACAATTAGAAAAAAAACAAGTCTCTTGGAGATATTGAACTTTTGGACGTTGTCTTTCATATCGTCATTACGTCGAGCATAAGAATAACAAAATATAAACACGATACATAAACGCATCTTGTCGAAGTGAATTCGCCTCGACACCGAAGTAGAGAAAAGAAAGAAGATCTATGCGAATACTAAGCTTGTGATAATACGCGGGAAGTGTATCTTAACGCTCGCGAAACGCTCCCCGACTCGAGTTCCAAGTTGAAATTTTGGTATCTGTAATTTATTATGCATTGGGTAGGAACTTCATTACACTGAACTTCCTCCCAACTTGCGCATGAGAAACATGCTCGCTTCCTTTAGCAAGCTGCACGGCTCTCTTTGCAATCTTGTAGTTTCGTTTTCTTTGGGCGTCCGAAGTTACATTTAGTTCTTATAACTATGAAGGGTGCTCGATGTTCAAGAGACCGCGCTTCGGTTTGCACGAAAAAAGAAAACTGAAAAAGTGCGGTGTTTTATTACCTTGGCTTGCTCAGAAGAGCACCTTGATATAGCGCCCGCTATTCATTTTTGCAGGCAGGAAACGAAAAAAAAATCACAGCAACTAAAAAATAAAAAAGGGCATATGCAAAGTTTACGTAAGTCCCTTAACGTAGCGACACGCAGAACTACACGGCCTATACAACCCGATCACACAAAATTGTGTGCAATGTTAAATGTACTCTGTGTGTTTACATAAAATTACCAATAAACACCGTAGGCGCTGGAAATAGTAGACCGCGTATCGTGACTTAACGACACTGAAATTAGAGAAGTAGAGTCGCAAGGACACAGCAAGAAGTTTCACGCGAAGTGACACATAAATGCGACCGGCTCAGCTCAGAATACATGAGCAAAATCAACCTAAAATGCTATACTAACTAATCTCCGTGTACACCTGTCGCTTCTAGAAACTTGTTTATTGCCAATAGTGCCCCGTTTTGTGCAAGTCATTTGTTGAACATGAAACTTGGATTTTGCTGTCTCTCAATGGCCTGCTACCCAGTTTCACTAAATCTTGTGGTGGCCATGTTTATTCAAGTCACTTCGCATTTTAGGGGCGAAGCTCCTTAAGGCGTGGGTCTATCCATCCCTTGTATTATGTATGTATGTATGTATGTATGTATGTATGTATGTATGTATGTATGTATGTATGTATGTATGTATGTATGTATGTATGTATGTATGTATTATGTATGTATGTATGTATGTATGTATGTATGTATGTATGTAGTATGTATGTATTGTGGGCATTTAGTATACGCATCCTCTTCACCGGTACATTATCATCATTATCATGTGTGGCTCATGCATCCCCATCGTTGTCGCGAAGCATCATCACCTTGGTCCGATCATCTCAGCTGTTGGCTGCCGGTTCTTCGGGCCTAATAAAGGTCTTCCAAACCAAGACTCCATACGTGGTGGAGCGTGCTGTTGGATCACCCGCCATCCTCTCGACCACTCTACCCCCTGGAGCTACGTTCAGGTCGCCGCTTGGGCCAGGTGTCCGGAAATATGTCGCACCAAGAAGAGGTCGGTGCTGCAGCCGTTCCCACTCCGCCACCGCGTGCCGCGCCTTTTCACGTCATTAACAGCCTCCAGCGTGAGCCCCATCCCTTCGCTGGTATGCGCGGGGAAGATGTGGAGGAATGGCTGGACGATTTCGAACGGGTCGGCGCTGCTAACCGGTGGGATAACACCTACAAACTCGCTTACGTGTCATTCTACCTCACGGGTGTCGCGAAGACGTGGTTCCTCAACCACTTCATGGACATCCCCGACTGGTCAGCCTTCAAAGATCAGCTTCGCCATGTCTTTGGCACACCGGCTGTCCGTTCAGCTCTAGCAAGGAAAGCTCTTGCGACTCGGAAACAGCACATCGGGGAGTCGTATACATCTTACATCGAGGATGTCCTTTCACTTTGCCGCCGGGTTGACACCCCAATGACAGAGTCAGACAAGGTACGCCAGCTTCTTAAGGGCATTGGACCCGTCGCATTCAATGCCCTTGCAATCCAGAATCCGGCTACCGTTGCTGACGTTGCGACAACCTGTCAGCGCCTCGAAGAACTTGAGTCGATGCGCCTACAACCGGACAGTGACGCGGCCCGTATTACGACTGATCCAAACCTACGAGAAACGATAAGGGTGATAATACGCGAAGAATTAGAATCAATGGGATTCACACTACCATCAGTATCTACCATTCAGCCTTCTTCAACGTCATTGCGGGATGTCATCAAGGAAGAGCTCACGTCCATGACCCACATGGCCAACCTGCAGCCCATTGTCTCTCGTACTCTATCATCGTTCCCGCACACCGCTGCCGCACCACCAGGCACCGTCAGCTCGACGTCCCCGCCACGAACGTACGCGTCGGTTGCTGCCGCACCTCCCACAAGCTTTCCCACGAGCTTTTCATCACCACCGCGTGAGCCGTCACCTGTCCCTCTGACTTCTCTCTCTCCTGGTGCAGTTAGCGCAAGCTACTGCCCTCCTCATCGATCGACTCGGCCTACGTGCTATTATTGCGGCTATCGTGGTCACATTGCACGCTTTTGCCGCAAGCGCCAGCAAGACGAGCGCCGAGGGTATGACATACGCGAACGGGACTATACCGCAGGAGCCTTGTACCAGGGTCGCCGTTATTCGTCACCGCCGCGTCGGTCTCCATCTCCACCAGCATCGGGTGAACTGCGCAGTAGTCACCGATCAACCCGACGCCGTTCACCGTCGCCTTACCGTCGCTCTTCTTCTCCTCTTCAGCCCGCTTCCCTTACTTCTGATCGGCGTCCGGAAAACTAAGCGATGCAGTTTTTGGAGGACAAACTGCATTCCAACACAAGACTCCAATTCCTCCAGCGCGCCCCTACAATATGATTGCGGTCACAGTTGAGGGAGTGGACGTTGATGCTTTGGTGGACACTGGGGCTGCGTTTTCTGTTATTCGTGCTGATTTGTGTGCCCGTCTTCAAAAAGTCACGACGCCTTATGATGGACCGACACTGGTTACAGCCCAGGGAACAATGATTCGCCCTTCCGCTCTCTGTACTGCCCGTGTACTAATCGACGAAATTCTTCATCATATAGAATTTGCTGTGCTATCCCCGTGCTCCCATGAACTCATTTTAGGCTGGGACTTTCTTTCCTCTGCTTCTGCGGCTATTTGCTGTGCACAACGTGTAGTCCATCTTACTGACACGGACCACTTGCTCAACGACGAAACCTACAGGCCACTTCGACTCATCGCTGCAGTAGACATCGAGTTACCACCAAACGAACATCAATTAGTGACAGTTTTGTCCAACGACGTCGACTCTGGTGACATTTTGGTCACTCCGTCACCGTATTGCCTTAATAAAGGCATAGCTCTGGCATCAGGTGTGGCTCGCTTCAACGCTGGATCAGCTGTCCTTGCTGCTACGAACACCACACCAGATAAAATTTTACTGCCGCGGGGCACTACTGTCGCCTGCGTTGCCGATCTGGAGCCTGTGTGCGTCGTGCCTCTTACCCCTGCCTCCTCTAAAGGCCATCCTGGAGATCATGCTGCTTCCTCGGCCTTTACAGCAGCCATCAACAAGGACTTGACAGACTTGCAGAAGCAGCAGCTGCTTGATTTGTTGCAAAAGCATGCAAACTCTTTTGACGTTCATTCATCCAGCCTGGGTCAGACAACTGCTACAGCACATCGTATTCAGACCGACGGAACATCCATTGTGCATCGTCGTCCGTACCGCGTCTCCCTAGCCGAACGAAAAGTCATTGAGGAAAACGTAGACGATATGCTGCAACGGGAGATAATCCGACCCTCAACCAGTCCTTGGTCGTCTCCAGTGGTTTTGGTGCGTAAAAAAGACGGTTCCGTACGATTTTGCGTCGATTACCGAGCACTCAATAAGATCACTAGAAAGGACGTATACCCCATGCCACGCATCGACGACGCCCTAGATTCCTTACAGGGTGCTGAATACTTTTCGAGCCTCGACTTGCGTTCAGGCTATTGGCAAATCCCCATGCACGAAGATGATAAAGAAAAAACTGCGTTTGCAACGCCGGACGGCCTATACGAATTCAATGTTATGCCGTTCGGTCTATGCAATGCGCCCGCAACTTTTGAGCGCATGATTGACACCGTGCTGCGTGGCCTGAAATGGAAGACTTGCCTATGTTACCTCGATGACATTGTTGTCTTTTCATCGACGTTTTCTCAACATCTGCAACGCTTGGACGAGGTCCTGACTTGTCTTGCGGGCGCTGGTCTTCAAATTAACACCAAAAAGTGCCATTTCGCCAGCAGATCTATCAAGGTACTCGGTCATATTGTGAGCAAGGACGGAATTCGCCCAGACCCTGATAAAACTGCTGCAGTGCTTCGCTTCCCTCGCCCTGACAAACCAAAAGATTTGCGAAGTTTCCTTGGTCTCGCCTCTTACTTTCGGCGATTCATACAAAACTTTGCCTCCATAGCCGCACCACTTCATAAGCTACTTGCTTCCGGTATGCCCTTTCAGTGGTCTCAGGAATGTGAATCAGCTTTCGACAGGTTGAAGAGTGCCCTCACGACCGACCCTGTACTTGCTCATTTTCACGATGATGCACCGACCTTCCTGCACACAGACGCTAGCGGCCGTGGTTTAGGAGCCGTGCTCCTGCAACGCGACAACTCTTCGCGAGAGCGAGTCGTTGCATACGCCAGCCGCGTCCTCTCCGCAGCCGAGAGGAACTACACGATCACCGAGCAGGAGTGCCTCGCCATCGTTTGGTCAGTTCAGAAATTTCGTCCATATCTGCATGGCCGCCATTTCACCATTGTGACCGACCACCATGCTTTATGTTGGCTTTCGACACTCAAGAACTTGTCGGGACGCCTCGGACGCTGGATTCTACGCCTCCAAGAATATGATTTTGAGATCGTGTACAAGTGTGGCAGGAAGCATAGTGACGCCGATGCTCTTTCTCGCTGCCCACTACCAGCGACTCCACTCCGGGTTTCAGCCGTCAATTTGCACAACACGCCCTCGGAGTCCACGTCTACGGCGGTTTCCTCTCTCGCCTCTATGGACCAGCTGCCTTCGGACGACCCGCACGATTTTCCTTCTCGACAGTTGGCTGACCCATACTGTCGACGTATTATAGACTACCTCACTGGCAGTTCCCGTCCACCTAATGCAAGGCTCCGTCGCCAGCTCTCGCAATTTAAGCTGGACAACTCGGTGCTGTACCGCAAAATTTACCATCCTGACGGTCAGCGCTGGGTTCCCGTTCTACCCCGATCGCTTCGGTCCGAAGTCCTCAGGGCACTTCATGACCATCCGACTGCTGGTCACCTTGGTTACCATAAAACCTACGATCGCCTTCGAAGTCGGTTTTATTGGCCAGGCATTACCACTAGCGTAGCTCGGTACGTCGGGTCCTGCACTACCTGCCAATGTAGAAAACTACCAACATCTGCTCCCGCCGGTAAACTACAGCCTCTTCCGTGCCCAGCCACACCATTCGAAGTTGTAGGCGTCGATCTTTATGGCCCCCTTCCAGTCAGTGCTGCTGGAAACCGGTGGATAGTAACAGCCATTGACCATTTGACGCGCTACGCCGAGACGGCATCCGTTACTACAGGTTCAGCTTCTGAGATTGCCGATTTCATCCTCCGAGCCATTATACTGCGTCATGGTGCTCCACGTGTGTTGCTCAGTGACCGTGGAAGGGCCTTCCTTTCACAACTAGTGAACGAACTTCTTCAGGCCTCCGGCACAACTCACAAGACTGCCTCTAGTTATCATCCCCAGACTAACGGCCTCACTGAGCGATTCCACCGCACTCTTGCTGACATGATCGCCGCCTATATTCAACCAGACCACAAAAACTGGGACGTTGTTCTCCCATTCGTCACTTTCGCCTACAATACGGCCATTCAGCGAACAACCGGCTACTCACCATTTTACCTAGTTTATGGACGCTCCCCTACTACTTTCCTGGACGTGTCCTTCTTTACCTGCCAAGTGAATTCATCTCCATCCTCTTCAGAGGAATACGTTTCACGACTCGCACAGTGCCGCCAACGAGCTCGTATAAACACTGAAGCCCGCCAGGAAGACAGAAAGCTAGTTTATGATGAATCGCATCGTGATGTATTCTTCCAACCTGGAGACGAAGTGCTCCTTTTGACGCCTGTTCGCACACCTGGTTTGTGCGACAAATTTCAGCCTCGGTTTATTGGACCGTACACAGTTCTTGAAGAGACCTCACCAGTGAATTATCGCGTGACGCCACTTGTAGCCCCAGCAGATCGCCGTTATCGAACTACAGAGGTCGTCCATGTCTCTCGTATGAAGCCCTTCATGCGACGTTCTTTGTCCCCTTGACTTGCCGCGGCCAGGCTGGCCGCTTTCACGTGGGGGGAATTGATGTGGGCATTTAGTATACGCATCCTCTTCACCGGTACATTATCATCATTATCATGTGTGGCTCATGCATCCCCATCGTTGTCGCGAAGCATCATCACCTTGGTCCGATCATCTCAGCTGTTGGCTGCCGGTTCTTCGGGCCTAATAAAGGTCTTCCAAACCAAGACTCCATAGTATGTATGTATGTATGTATGTATGTATGTATGTATGTATGTATGTATGTATGTATGTATGTATGTATGTATGTATGTATGTATGTATGTATGTATGTATGTATGTATGTATGTATGTATGTATGTATGTATGTATGTATGTATGTATGTATGTATGTATGTATGTATGTATGTATGTATGTATGTATGTATGTATGTATGTAGTACGTAGCCACTGGTGGCACATATCCGCTCTAGAACGATTATGTGCCACAGGGGATGCGAGATTGGAGATGGCGGGTACTTGGAGTGTTCGCTGGATGAACCCACGGACTGACGGACAGACAGACTAGCAGACGGACGGACGGATGGATAGACGCGTGGACGTACGGACGGATGGACGCACGAACAGACAGACAGGTAAATGGACAAACTCACAGACGGACGTACGAACATAAGGACGGACTCATGCATGGACGCACGGATGGTCACGTGGATGGACGAAACCAAGTACGAACGGTTGGACAGAAGCAGGGACGGGCTGACGGACGCTTCGCCCCACTCATCATCATTCGCTCCGTGGATATGCTGTGATCTTTTTTTCTTAGCGCTGCCTACACTGCCGCAAGAAGAGGTGACTAAATAATCGGGACTGCCCGGAATAACCATAAATGAAAGAGGACGGTAGTTGTGAGGCCAGTGGTTGTGAGAGAAAAAAGCACCAGCAACCATATTCAGTTGACGGGACCCGCAACAAGGCTCTTGAGGCACGTAGAAAAAGAAACAATACACATCAATGAAGATGGCCACGTGGAAACACTGAGCTGGAAGTGTCGGCGGCACGTGCTGAAGGACGAAAGAGTGGGTCCGCCCGGCTTGGTTGACCCTCAGAGTCACAAGCGTAACAAATGCGTTTTCTCCGCGTAGCGAATCGACCGGAAAGAAGACATGGAAATGCGATTAAGCAGTCGCTCGTCTCGGAGGCAAAGGTGGGTGGGACCCAGCCTTTGAGACCCTCGGACGACGACGATGGGTACGACAGCGCTTCGATGGAAGACGAATGCAGGGGCGCGAGCCGAGAAAGAAGAGGAGACGATCGTGCACCCGTTCTCAGATGCGTTGGTTTTGTTGGACTCACCCCCCTCCTCTTGCTCCCCGCTGACCGCCCTTTCGGTGTTGTTTTCTTCCCAAAGCACCCAGCCCAGAGATCACAACTTTCTTTTTTTACAGCCGAGCACTTTGCATCTCGAGAGCTTCCCCTGTGAGGCCAGGCGCCTTCGGTGCTCTCCCTTCGGTTTACGGTGTCTCGAGTGGCTTTTTACAGCTCGTGCATGTGCTTGCGAAGTCTTCTCCCCCTCTACAGCCCCTTCGAACGATCCCACTTACTTTTTTTTATTCGGATCTCGCTTATTCAAAAACGGCGTTGCTTTGGTAGCGCGAGCACACGGGTGTAAAAGCGTATTGTAGTGAATTTTTCTTCGCTGAATCCACGCTCTCGGGTCCCCCGAGAGACATAACAGTCGTAACGTCGTGGTATAGACCTATTCCTTGTTTGTAAACAGCAGCAGTTGCCGTCGACATGCTGAGGCACCTGCACTGATGCCGCTGCGCTTGGGCTCATACCAGCCCAAAATTTTTCACCGTCTTCTATGATGACGTGACAACTAGCACAGCACGTCGGGGAGCCTCCCGCGTGGTGGGCTGCGCTCGGAGGCAGCTTTGCAGTTGCTGAAGAATTGTAGTGCGTACACGTTATTAAGGCTTTGTACGAATAAGCAGGCTTCACGCTGTGCCTCTATATTTTAACGTTTGGTTTTTCCACTAGAACACTGTCTTTCAGAAAAAGCACGCTCTACAGGCACAACGGCGTGATGTATTCTATCGATATTTTCATTTGAATGTTATTATTGGTTGGTGAATTCAACCTTCGGCTTTTCCACTAAAGCACTGTTTCGCAGTCGGAGAACACTCTAAAGGCACAACGGCTTGATGTCTTTTATAGATATTTTCAGTTAAATGTTAAAACGGTTGGTGATTACAACGTTAGGCTTTTCCACTGGAACACTCTCTTGCAGGTGAAGCACGCTCTACAGGCACAACAATGTGATGTATTCTATTGATATTTTCATTTGAATGTTAACAATGGTTGGTGATTACAACGTTCAGATTTTACATTTTTACACTGGAACACTCTTTTGCAGGCGAAGCACCCTCTACAGGCACAGCGGACTGATGTATTTTATCGATATTTTTATTTGAATGTCAGTAATGGTTGGCGATTACAACGTTCGGCTTTTTCACTAGAACACCTTTTTGCAGGCAAAGCACGCTATACAAGCGCAAAAGACTGATGTGTATGTATTGTATTGATATTTTAGTTTGAATGTTATTAATGGTCGGTGTTAAACGCCGAAAAACCACGCTTTTATTATAAGAGATGCCGTAGTGTAGAGAACCGGAAAGTTCGATCAGATGGTGTTTTTTTAGCGTGCACCTAAATCTCAGCACACGGTCCTCAAGCATTTTCGTTCATTTGAGTGTTAGGGCTCGTGTTGTGTCCAGTCTCACTGAGCCTTCTTTACTCCTTGTGTTACTTGTAATGCTTCCTTATAACGGCCAGGAGTTAGTACCAACTTGCCCTATATATATATATATATATATATATATATATATATATATATATATATATATATATATATATATATATATGAGATCTAACAGACAATAATGCCAAGGAATGTACAGGGGAAGTTATTAAAACCAATAGAATTAAAATGAGAAGAAAGAAAAGTGGATGAAGGAATTGCCAACTGTGAGCAGGAATCGAACCTACGACCTTCGAGTTACACGTTCGATGCTCTAACCACTGAGCTATCACAGCGGCCCTCCCTCCATCCACTTTTTGGGGTTTATCTGTGAATTTAGAAGTAGGAGTGACAGTCAGCGCCATCTATAAGCCAAACGACGAGTGTGAGAACACTCTTATGCGCATTTTTGGCGTCACGTAGCACGTGAACTCATTATGAGCTTGGACAGAAGCAGGGACGTCGTTTGGCTTATAGATGGCGCTGACTGTCACTCCTACTTCTAAATTCACAAATAAACCGAAAAAAGTGGATGGAGGGAGGGCCGCTGTGATAGCTCAGTGGTTAGAGCATCGAACACGTAATTCGAAGGTTGTAGGTTCGATTCCTGCTCACAGTTGGTAATTTTTTCATCCACTTTTCTTTCTTCTTATTTACATTCTATTGGTTTTAATAACTTCCCCTGTACATTCCTTGGCATTATTGTCTGTTAGATCTCATTAATATTGTGTTAATACATGGAAGAACGAGCCCTTAGGTATACACTTCTTTCCCTTATATATATATATATATATATATATATATATATATATATATATATGCAGGCATGGTGGCTCAGTGACCGTAGCGTTGCATATAGTCCAGTAGATCTTCCGTGAGCGATCACAACGTGGTTTATTTCGACGTTTCGGCCTAGAGTCTGGCCTTCATCAGGATTAAAGGTACAGTTCTTTGGTGCTCAGCTTTATATAATCTCAAATCAGAGGGAAAGGAAAGAGGAAAAAGACAGAAAAAAAGAAAAAAGAGAAAAAGAATATAAGGTGGACTTCCCTCGGGTGCCCCTCTTCCACTCTTCCTTCCACTGTCCCTTCATCTCTCTCCCCTTTCTCCCCTTCACATTTGCGTTAGTGAAAGGAAGCATACACAGACCACTGACATCAGAAACGTGAAGGGGAGAAAGGGAGAAAGGGGAGAGAGATGAAGGGAGAGTGGAAGGAAGAGTGGAAGGGGGGCAACCGAGGGGAGTCCACCTTATATTCTTTTTCTCTTTTTCTTTTTTCTTCTGTTCCTCTGTTTTTCTGTTCTTCTGTTTCCCTTTCCCTCTGATTTGAGATTGTATAAAGCTTAGCACCAACAAACTGTACCTTTAATCCTGATGAAGGCCAGACTCTAGGCCGAAACGTCGAAATAAACCAGTTTGTGACCGCTCACGGAGGATCTACTGGACTATATATATATATATATATATATATATATATATATATATATATATATATATATATATATAAAGAAGAAAAAAAGAGGGATGGCTGTTCGTTTTCTGGCACCACGCCCAAATCGCGAACCTCACCGTTCGCCGAGTCGCGTTTGTTTCCGCGGGTAAATGCGTTCCCTTATTGCCTTATATACCTCGTGAGGGCGGGTAGCTTGTGCAACAACTGAGATATTAAGGAAGAGTAAACGAGAACAGGAAAGGAAGGGAGAGTTTCAGAGAGAACGACGTTTCTCTTTCCGTTGCCCCGCTAGCGAGCTCCCCTCTGGGTGACCCACGCTCTGTAGGTCGGCGCTACACTCCGGCTGTGGCGTCCGCCGATAAAAGCGCGATCAATGTACAGACGCACCACCGCGTTGTCTTCTTCGTTAACGGGGGGAGCCGTTCGCTATTGCGCTGGCATCGTTTAGCGACCCCCGGGTTTTCTGCAGCGCTTGCAGCACAGCTGGCACTGAATCATTGCCGGCCATCTTGCGATGTGCCCGGAGACAGAGTTCTCGGAAATCTCTGAAGACATTGATGTACGCGTCCGCATTGGCGTCAAGGCGCGTCGTTTGTTGCACGCTTTTGTTTATGCCGTTTAGAACGCTGTCGTGTTATATGTACCCTTCGTTGATTTGCTATTAAGGTGATTTACATAACATGCGATGCTGTGGTTTGTTCGATTTGAAAAAAATGTACTTGAATCTCCTTCCACGCTTTTTGTAGAAGAGATACATGAATAATTTGGCTTGTTTCAAATTGCCGTACATGAATATGTTGACGTCAACAATTGCTGAAATATATGTTCTTCGCTGCACGATGTATTGTGGCAATATATTGTCATCGCCATTTCGCAGCGGAAGCTGTTATGAGTACAAAACAAGGGTCGCGCGGGCCGTAGTTGTACGCAACCGTCCCTGGTGTACGTAACCCCTGTTGCGCTAATTAGGCAAAAAACAAGTTAGTAAATAAGAGAAAAAAATAGGAACATCTCACGTAGTTTGGGAATTGACGTTATGCGAAGCATACGTGGTGAAGGTGTCCGGGTTGATTTTTTTAACATGAGCGACACATCATGCCATGAACCTAAACATGTGTATAAATGTTTCATGTAAAGACATATTTTGAAGAATTGTGGATGTTATAACCAGTTGTTTGCACTTGCGTCACCGGAACAGGAATATTAGTAACACCAGAAGCGGTCAGCTGATATGAAGCGCTGGTGCTCGCGAGCGTGGCACCCATCGACACTGCTACATAGATGAATTTCAGCGCATGGCACCTAACTACAATTGACGCTATCCCGACGTGAGGGCTGTATCACAGGGGTACATATGTAATGTTTATAAAGCTGGATAGCAAAGACTGCAATTACAATTCACGTTTCAGGAACATTAGGGTCGATTTGAAAAGTGGTTTCGAGACCTGGCGTGACTCTGTGGTAGATACTTGATTGCCACGCAGAATTCTGGGATTAAATTGATGCTGGCATCCTGACATTTATTCTTTGCATTCGTCAGGTCAATGCCACCGCCTATGTCCAGTTTTTAACGCGATAGCGTTAGAGAGCTCGTGTCGCAGAAATTCCGCCGTCGGCGTCGGCACCATCGGTTGTGAGCGAAAAGTCGTCCGTGAGATAAAAGTCAAGAAAGAAGCAAATGAAATAAAGAATAAAGTTTTCGGTCCCATTAAGGATCACACCCCGTGTGTTTGTGTGGCATGCAGGTGTCCTACCACAAAGCCACGATGTTACTTGCAGCTGCTTAGGAAAAAAAAAACACTTCATAAATGCCATTTATAGTGGAAGGAGTCTCCTCGACGAATTTTTTTAACGGGTGTCACGAAGAAAACGCACCCATTCGGCGATTTGTAGGCGCATTCGGGAGGCCATCAAACTACGTCAAAAAAAAAGCCGAGACAGTGCAGGCATCACCGCTAAAGACAAACAGGCACTTTCAGGCAACTCTAAAAATGGACAACTTTGTCCATCTAACGGAAAACATATCATGTCTTTCCAGAGATCAAGCAAACAGAAAACGCCAGATAATGGGCTGCCATCTGTGAGGCATTTTGAGACTCTTTATCGCCATCCCAGAAGGCAAGCTCGCGGATTGTATCTTCGAGACCGTGCAACTCTTGCCTTAGATCAAAAACCTGTATATACTATACGCGCGCGCGCGTGTGTGTATGTGTGTCGGTGCGCCATCTATGAGTCTTTGTGAAAAACGTATCTCTACTGCAGCAGAGCGCCGTTCTAGCGTAGGTAAATGGCCACACTGCACAGTCACTGCATCACTATAGAGACGTCTCACTTGCGGGCGCGCGCGTTTGTGTACGTGTGTGTGCGTGGGTGCGTACTTGTAACAAAACATATTATTAAGTATGCACTTAGTGGTAGAAGGGCGCACTAGGGGCCGGATTTCGCCACCGCGTTGAACTCTCTAAGGCGAAGCTTAAGGGCCCCCCCCATTTTTTGTAAACGCTCACGCGTTAAAATTGCCCATGTGCGTTCTCGTTGTTTCTGGGTAGATACTAAGTGTCAATCACCTGTTGTAGGTACGTGCTTACTGGTGGCACATACCCACTCGCAGGGTAGTGAGCCACTGTTTGGCGGGAATTGTTTGATGACGTACGTGACGGGATTGTAACATTATTCGTGTGTCGCGTCCTACTACGCCTACGTAATAAAAACCACGAAGGTGCTGCAGATGCGAGGAAGCACACGTGGGCCGTGAAATAAAACAGTGGTCTTTTGTCATTCAATGAAGCAGCATCCTTCTTCTTCTACCTCTCCACTGTAATACAGTAATGACCCTGGACTATGATATGACATTCGAGAAGATTCCACCGGACACATCATTCGAGCCAACCTATACCCTGATCCGCCTATTACCATAGCGCGACGACCAGATACGACGGCCATGGCACCCTGCATCCTTTTACCGCCGGAATCTGCCCGAATATTGGCCAGAAAGCCCATTCATCCGGCTCCTCGAGATGGAGGCTGTTTTTTTTCCTGCTCAACGTCGTCTCCGTTCGAGAAGATCTACTACTATAGCCTACAGTGAAAGATTTGCCCATACTATAAGCTGATTGATTGATTGCTATGTGGGGTTTAACGTCCCAAAATCACCATATGATTATGAGAGACGCCGTAGTGGAGGGGTCCGGAAATTTCGACCACCTGGGGTTCTTTACCGTGCACCCAAATCTGAGCACATGGGCATACAACATTTCCGCTTCGATCGGAACTGCAGCCGCCGCAGCCGGGATTCAATTCCGTGGTGACCTGCGGGTCAGCAGCCAAGTACCTTAGCCACTAGATAACCGCAGCGGGGCCATGCTATAAGCTGCTTGTAGTGTTGAGTAGTCTGCTGACCTGTTGTTTATTTTATATCGAGCTTTGTGAATGCGCATGCGTACACAAAAGTTTACTTTTCAGTCTCACTGAATAGGTTTACTGCTTCGATACATAGATAAAGAGTGTTGAAATGCACAACAAAAAAGAGTTGGCAGAACCTTCCCATTGCAGGCGACTTTCATCAACAGCTACTAGTGAAAATCCAACGTAGCTTGAATATTTGTATTGCGGGCGATATTGAAGCGGCCCACAAAGTTGAACAACTATTGATGGTGGAAACGTTATAATCGTGAGGTTCTTTTATGCTATGTGGTGAACCGGATATCGCTTACACTTGAAACGGGAGCCGAGTTGCTGCTGAGCCAACAGCCAAATCGAAACTATGAGCTACACCCGCGAAAAACAGAAAAAAAGGCTTTCCCGCAAAAACAAAAAAGCGCCGCTGCCGCCTCGCAGCAACCCTTCGAATTTAATCGAGCGTCGCCATTCCATCTTTCATAGTGTATACAGTCGACTCACGATGCCGCAAGCCCAACCGCTTCAACAAACAGTCGTTCGTTCTCTGGTTTTTTTTTTTCTGCCAGAGGGATCGGCTCATATTTCGTCGAACACAGAAGGGAAATACTCGGTCGACCACAAAAGGCAAGAAAGAGAAAGAGAGCTGAATTAGATGACAGCAACACTGGTCTGTGAGAAAGAGCGCCGTACCAGAAATAAGTATTTCTAGAAATAGGAAGGCTAACAACAGCGGGGTTCGAATTTGGGAAATAGAAAGGAAAAAGTCAGCTAGAAGGCGTCGGGCCGAGTGCCGAGTGATTGGGTCCTCTCCAGGAAAACCGAAACCTCTTATTCCGATTCTTTTTTTTCTCGCTAGCTGTAACTTCTATCGTGTGGCTCCCGCCGACAAAAAGCAAATGCATTGAGCACTCGCTTCAGCATAGTAAGAAAGAATCGACGTCGAAGAAATGGTAGCGGTGGCTCGGAGAAGGCGCCGTAATCCGGCCAAATTTCGCAACGACGATGTGACTAAGCCTGGGGAGAGAGCAGGTGACGAGCAACGTGTGAAAGGGGTGGCAGGCACGTTTCGCAATGCTTACGATCCGGCGTAAGTAATAACAAAGCTTCAGGGTTAGGAGAAGCTTTCAATAAGTCCGCGTAAATTTTAGCGTCATGCAAGCCTGCTTCAGGTACATCGGAACGAAATAATGGCAGGCCAAGTCACTTGTTATACTGAGATCAAATGACGACAGTGGCTGTGGCTCAGTTGTGCACGGCACCGTAGACAGTCTATACCTTGACAAATTACAATACAGCACCAAACTTGAGTCGCCAGTTGAATGGAACGCGCCTCCGTAACGCCTGCGTGTCGTAGCGCCATCTGGCGACGGTAAGAGAAAGCTGAGAATTTACCGTAAGCTCACTGCGCTTTCGAGTGATTTCTTGTTAAAACCTGCATAAAAAAGAGAGAGAGAAAGAGAGAGAGAGAGAAAACAGAAACTTTGACGTATCTCAACTTAAGAGGCTCTCAAAGCCTGGATATGTCTCAGTTTTCTTTTTTTTTAGCTGGCAACATGGTCTGAGAGTTTCTCACTTTCTGTTCGAACGCCATCTTGTTTGCCCAGCCAAGTGGACAGCAAAGTATTGTATATTTTTGCTTTCGTTGCAATCCTCGTCAAGCTGTCTACTTTGGTGGCCACGTGAACGTTGGAGTCGGCATGAAGTTGGCCACTGTCCACTTTTCTGTCTATTTAGCCGTCTACAGTGAGTTTTGAGAAGCACCTTGTGTTGATACCGAAGTGGTGGAACGCCAACGCACCTGTATCTTACCCAATATCTATTGCCATTTAGCCGACACCACCAATCAATAGTCATGACTTGTGATAATATAGCCATGGTTATTATATACCAGCAGGCAACACTAGCCAGCGTTGAAGCTCGATTGATTGATTGATAAGTGGGGTTTAACGTCCCAAAACCACCATATGATTATCAGAGACGCCGTAGTGGAGGGCTCCGGAAATTTCGACCACCTGGGGTGCTTTAACGTGCACCCAAATCTGAGGACACGGGCCTACAACATTTCCGCCTTCATGGGAAATGCAGCCGCCGTAGCCGGGATTCGAACCCGCGACGTGCGGCAGCGTTGAAGCTCACCAATGAATATTCGATATAGGGTACCTTTAGGGCGAGCTAACAATAGCTGCAGAAAAGTGGTAGCATTTACTGCTCAAGAAAAGGACGGGGGAGGGGGGTTACACAAGTTCTGACAAAGCCGCATGTACTGAAGACTGGCTTCATGAAGCGGACGTCCGGTGATACCGTCTTCGGAGTACAATGCCGAATGCGTGAGATAGACTTATTTGTTTGTTCAGACAAAGAAGCGATTGGTTGCCGCGGTCTGGTCATCTGGGTGGGGGCTCTACACACACTAAAGTCTGGTTATAGTGCTGGTATGTGTAGAGTCCGAATACAGCCAGGCTCACTGGCAACTTCTTGCTACCCTCATACATATCGTCACGTCTTGATCATGAGCATAAAGTTTTCACTCCTCTCTGTCGCACTGAGGTTTTTTACGACTCCTTCTTGCCAAAAAACCAGTGACGAGTGGAACTGTCTTCCCTCCTCCGTCTTGCATTGAAGACGCATCATTATTCAAAGCTGCACTGACAGATTATGCTATGTGCCTTAAATAACCTTTTGTTGTCCAAACATGAATTCTCACTGACTTGTAGTATTATGTTCTATTTTACTGCATTTTGTAGCATTACCCACCCCCTCTGTAACGCCTTCGCACAGATGCTTTTACAAAAAAAAAGTGTTTAACGATTTAAATTACTTGGTACTCCGCTATTGGAGAGCGGAAAGCCGACCCTCTTCATTCATGCGTCTATTTAGAATATAACCTTTAACTGCTATTGTGTGCACTGCTTATACGCTAGCCGAGGAAAAGTACCTATGATTGCAGCGGAAATCAGTAGATGAAAAGCAGACGTGCCGAAATAATAATAATAATAATAATAATAATAATAATAATAATAATAATAATAATAATAATAATAATAATAATAATAATAATAATAATAATAATAATAATAATAATAATAATGATGATGATGATGATGATGATGATGCACCCGCCATTGTGTGTATCTCTAGCATAACCCCTGGAACAGCCGTGAACCAGCCTCCTCCACCTGCACGGGGTTTGACCCCTAGGGCTCCGGCGTAGCAGCGCGCTGCACGCCATCCGACAATCCGTTCCACTCGACAGCGCATGCAATCATGGGGGATTAGCCGAGGCCGTTATTTTTGGGAAAATGGCGGCCACCGTCATTCGTTTGATGCTTGCGTGCATTCGCGGGGACATCCCTTTTGTCCTCAAGAAACTTCCCGTATCGTCTTGCTCGTTTGGCAGTCACTCCCCGGTCGTTTGAAATGACGCAAGTAGCTTGCCTTTCATTTTTTTATTTTTTGGTGTATATTTTTTGAGGGGCAATCGGAGGGCTCGCTAGCCTTTTTTTTACTTCGTGGTCGTAATTATATGTTTTATGAACTCTAAGGTACACGTTCAGCACGAGTGAGCATCGAATATTCGCGGAAACTAGTGCAGTTTATAATGCTCACTGATGCGTCGGTTGAACGGGTCGCTTTCATTACTTTTGGAATGCAGAGATAATGTCCTGACCGACGGGAACCATGTGCGGAACATTGCCTATTTTAGCGCTTTTCATCTTCGACGGCTCCCTGGGCTTCTCATTACATTGTGCGCATGTGTGCGTGTGTGTGAACGCACGTGTGTGCTACTTGAACGAGAGGGAAAGGGTGACTGAGGGAGCGAGTGTATGAGAAAGAACCAATAGTTATTTATTTTTATTTTTTACTTCAACAAACCCCTAGAGGCATTTCCTGGGAATGTAACACATAGAAGAGTGGGTTAAAAAAATACAGTTTTTTGGATACGCAGCAAGCAAAATAAATTGCAAAAATTTAAGCACAATGAAAAAGACAACACAATAACGCTACGTCTGTCGGAAATAAAAAATATATTTGAAAACGCAACGAAAATAACAACATTACGCAATGATAGAGCAAAAAAAAAAATGGAATGGGTTACTGAGAACAGAACACTAAACTTAGTTATCGCTTTTTTAAAAGTTCGTTAAATTTTGAAATGTTCCCTTCTATTGCCATAATTTGAGGCAGCCGGTTTCATTTAAAGGTGGTTTTTTGCAACGAATGAATTAGTGAGGGATGAGGTATGGCCTGTGGTCTACGGTCTTGTATTTTCTCTGTCCGTCCAGTCATCACTGTGAACATGTTTAATGCTACTAAACCAGGGTGCCGCACGATGGTCACTGATGATGGCTGGACCTGAACGGCACGCACTACACTCTAATAAATAAAAATGTCACAGCTTGCCACACGTATAAAACTCCCTCTCCCCATTCCTCTCTCTCTCTCTCTCTCTCTCTCTCTCTATATATATATATATATATATATATATATATATTATAAAGAGTCTGGCTTCGGTTGCCGTACAATTAAGGAAAAATAAGTATACGCCTCTAAAGAACTGTTTATTGTGACGTTTATATATATATATATATATATATATATATATATATATATATATATATATATATATATATATATATATATATATATAAGGTGAAGAATTGTGTACCTAAGGGCTCGTTTTTCCGTGTTTTGATACAATATTAATGAGATGTAACAGACAGTAATGCCAACGAATGTACCGGGGAAGTTATTAGAACCAATGGAATGTAAATAAGAAGAAAGAAAAGTGGCTGAAAAAATAACCAGCCGTGCGCAGGAATCGAACCTACGACATTCTAATAACGCGTTGGATAACGCGTTATTCGAAGGTCGTAGGTTCGATTCCTGCTCACGGCTGGTTATTTCTTCACCCACTTTTCTTTTTCTTATTTACATTCCATTGGTTCTAATAACTTCCCCTGTACATTCCTTGAATTACTGTCTGTTAGACCTCATATATATATATATATATATATATATATATATATATATATATATATATATATATATATATGCTTTTTTTTACACCACTCGATCGTGCTGATGCCGGCGCCACCGACGTGGGACGTCAATTATTGCGTTTCATGACGCGTCCAAGTCTTTCGCTTCATAAGAAAATCTGACGATACGGTGATATTGCTTGGAATACAGCACGTACTTTTCTATTAAAAATGGGGAAGAAATTAACCTACTTCTTGAAAACGGCGGGCTTGGTTTTCTCCTTCGCTATCTTGTTACTCGTTCGTACAAAAAAAAAAGAGGAAAATATCCTAGAATCTCAAAAAGAAGGAGCTGATATGAAAATTTATAGCTATTCCGCGGCGGCAAAAGGAGTATCATCGTAAGACTGCCATGACAGTTCATTTATTTCGGGCCACAAGAGACGGGAGAGTGTCGCGGGGTCTTTAATAGCAACAGCTGCTTCAGACGTCGTCAAAGAGGGGAGAAAAGAAAGCGGTGCTGCTTTGTCTGCGTGAGAAATAATCTTGAATTCGCGATCGCTTTTTCGTTCTTCGTTGAAACTGGACCTTGTATGAATATTGAGTTAGGCGCATGCTATAGCGACAGCCGCGTATATTTTCAAGCCCTATGGCAGGCATATCAGGATCCGCCATGGGGAACCGGCAAGCTTATTATTCGGTTGTCTGGGCGCTCGCAGAGAGGGCGACACTTTGTAACATACTGTCGTATGTAGGGTTTTCACGTCGACGTAGGCCGGGTGGAGGCCGGATTTGTAATGAAGGGTCAATGCTCGTGCAGTCTTGTACGTCGTATGCTTGGTGTGTTCCAATCAGTCAGTTTTTTTCTTTTCTTTTTTCTCTCTTTCCTTCTTTTTCATCTTTCTTGTCCACTTCCCTAAACCCCCAGTGTAGGGTAGCCAACCGGATGTCTTTCTGGTTAACCTCCCTGCTTTCTCCCTTTTGTTGCTTTCTTCCTTCCTTCCGTCCTATGCACGGTACTCACAGATCCAAAAGTGAAAATTAAGGGTTTAGTTTCCAGCAATATAGGAGTTGGTGTCATATCGGTGTAATTTTGACTCGAGCGAACGGGAATTTTTTTTTCAAAACGGTTTGTTGAACACAACCAAGTGAGCACAATAGACATTTATGGGCCGAAAAAAGCATATGGCACCCAAACTGTTATGTCATAACTGTAGGGCGCCATACGAATATTGTGGGTTCAAACGCCACCGACTGAAAAAAGCGCGTTTTCGTCGGCTTTCAATCATTTCAATTTAAGTCATAATTTTAGCACTCGAGGTAAGAGCCAAAACTTATGCCTCTCGTGATTTCTTTGTTTTAACTGTCTTGTATTGATTTTGGTCAAACAGGCTTCAAACGCGTACATCAGAGTGAAAATTTCTGTTAGCAGTCATATTTGTAGCGACCGACATGACGTGGTTATCAAGAGCGATTGCCCGTAGCAGTCATTTTAAGAACAACAGCAACAACAAAAAATAACGACACTCCGTTTCGAACCGTAACTGCTCTATATATGAATATTACTACCACGCAAATGCGAGCCCTAAACTGTGAAAACAGTTCTTTGCTTCCGTAAACACACCAAAATACTGACAAGGGGCTGCGCATTCCTTTTTGCTATGTAGTAAACAGCCCCGTTCCGGCTACTGGAGCTGGGGCCCCATGCGCTTCAATCTATAGGCCCCTGTCGAGCATGGCTAGCTCATTTTCACTCCTATTTCATTTTGACTTTCGATCATTCCCGCAGTGTGGAATGTGACTTACACGGCTGGGATGAGATGACCAAGCACGCTGTATGCCACTTCCAACCCAAGGACCAGACCCACCGACATGTTCTCGAAACCAATCTCTATCGTCTTGATCCTCGAACATTGGTCCACAGTTTCGTGCATGAAGCAAGCCACGAAAGCCTTTGAAGACAACGAGGCTTCATAAGTGTTTATGAAACACCTGCGCGAGTTCTTTTGTGTATTCACAAACTGCTCGTTTCTTTTTGCTCCCGTTCCTCTTCTGAGTATTGTATATCACTGCCCTTTTCCACAACTCGGCGTGTATATGGGGTGCCCAACCGAGTCAAAGCCAGCTTGACCTATCTGTCTTTACCTTTTGTTTATCTCTCCCTCTTTTTTTCCATACCACACAGCCTTGTTCGTTCGCTTGGATGAGATAAGAGCACCGCACACACGCTTCCTTGCCATCGTCTCATGACACGAGTCATGGCGCTCGAACGAGCTGTCGTGAAGTGCGGCTTGCCCACGTCATCGTCGCACTTGGTAGCGCCTCAGGTCACTAATTTCTATCCGCGAGTCAACTGCCCTTCCAAGCTTTCTGCGTTTTCACCTGTCGCGGGCGTTTGGTGGCAGCTTCGCTCGCTTCACTGCGCGCACTTTGAAAGGTGAAACGGGAAACACGTGCACCGGGGTCGCAGTGAACGCCCTTATAGCCACGTGTTCCTTTTTCTTTCATTATGGTAGCTCTACCGGAATTGCTGACTGCGCGTTATGGCTACTTAGCCAAAGGTCACCAATAAAAGGGGCTCATCGTACAAGTCTCATCTTACAAGCTTTTCTGCTACATTCCTTTGTCATCGAGCAAACAGCAAAACGACTAGCGTCAGCAAAGCTTTCGTACGTTGTCGGCAAAGCCGACCGCTTCCGTCCATGCCGCACACTCGGGAAGAAGCACTCGGTTTCACCTATCTATGCTCTAGTAGATAGATGCAAGGCTAAGCAAACGTATGCCCGCGTATCTCTCACCTGTGGCAAGAGATCGCCTTTCGCTTGCGAAGCAAGCGCAAACTCAGCCGGTCACTCCCTATTCCTGCTTGCTGCGCTTATAGCCTGCGAAGTGCTCGCCTATGCCGGGGACGCGAGGCTCGCCTGCTTGCGAGATACGCTGACCGTAGCAGCGACGGCGTCACAGGCGGGTACGGATTGCGTTTTCTTGTCCGATCTCCGATGCCAGGCACGACCTATAGACTTCCATTCTGTTTTTCTTTTTCCACCTTCCCTTGGCGGGCTTGCGAGGAACTGGGGATTCAGGGATTCCCGGGCGGGAGCTGCCGGCGCAGAGGCTTATCTTTCAGGGCCTACGTGAGCCGAGTACGAATAGACGCTTAGGGACGCCGGCGATTCGAATGTATCAACGCCAAATAGGGCGAGCACGAATGTGACCGCGCCGCTGCGTCGGACCCGTCCGGAGGCCGGCGGTCATACGGTGGTCGCATTACACCCCAGATATCTTTGCGTTTCGCTTCTCTTCTTCTTCTTGCTAAGTTTTTGTGTGTTGTGTGTGTCATCCATTCGTTGACAGTGTGTGGCCCCAGTTGTCCGTTAGAGCGCGCTGCCGAGCTCTGTTTGTCGAACGTAGTAAACGTCCTTGTCATCGTGTAGTTGTCTGTGTCTCTTCAATCCTCTCGTTCGCGCCCGATCGAGTGCTTGTCCGAGCGTTATCGTCTGTGCTTGTAGTTGTCGCTCCCCAGTGGTCATGGGGATCTTGGAGATTCGTGTACTGTTAATCTAGTCAATCAATTGCTGTTTTTTTTCACTTCTAGAGTTTTTTGCTTCTGCATTTTGTCACGGTGGATTAGCCCATGCTTAGATGTTCGCCACCTATTTTGTTTCTTTTTTTTTCATTTATGTACATCTTCACGTGAACGCGGCGCTGAAGTTCGAGGGAAAAGGAAAACATTGCTAACGGTCAGAACTAAATACTGGGCTCCCTTTAATATATAGTGGTAACTGGAATGCTGAACGGTGTACTTAACTAAAGCGAAACGGGGTGCAGTTGCAAGTAGACTTTCGCGTTTAGCCGTTTTGACATCGTTAGTCGCCAACTCACAAATGTACGCTTTTGTAGCATATTTGATCATCTGCATTATCACGGGCACGTGTGCACATGGCTACCACTGCGCATGGTTGAACTAAAAAACACCTTCATAATTACCTGAGCAGCTTACAATAAAGCGGCATTATGGTTCCCACCTGCCGTGTACTTCAGCTTTCTGCTGATATCTGACTGAACCAAATGCCTTCTGGTAATCTATGAAGGCTATGTATAGTGGTTGCGTGTATTCTGAGTATTCCTTTATCAACTTATTGAGAGTATGAATGCGGTCGATTGTTGTGTAGTCTGTTTGAAATCCTGCTTGTTTTTTTTTGGTTTGTTGAGTTGTACTGTCCACATTTTGTTAACAATTATCTTTGTAAATAGCTTGTATACTACGGAGGCTGATCGGCCTGTAATTATTGAAGTTCTTGTATTCCCCTTTCTTATATATTAAGATAATCTGAATCAGGTTCACTCATAATCAATTTTTATCTCGTCCCGCCTAAAAGGCCAGACATATGCAGGAAAACTGAGATTTTTCGTTTGGTTCCTGGATATAGCCAGCATTTAACCAGGACCAGACAAAGAGTGTACTTCAAGTACTAAACTAAGTGTAAGAAAATTTATGCCCATGGATGAGATATTAAAGATGCATCGTACACTAGACAACGGCAAACTAAGACAACGTTAGTGCATGCACATTATGTTGTAAGCATTTTTTTTTCACCCGCATTCGATCCAAGGGTACAAGCTGTGGTCCTATGTAAGTGGGGGTGAAGACGGGAGGAAGAGGTGGGAAAACTTTACTGTTTTCATAATTAAATACACGTCAAAAACCTTGCTGCGGCTGAAATTTATTAGCAGTCTTACAACTCTGCGCGCCTCATAAGGATATCCTTGTTTTTGGCGCCTGTAAACGCCAGTATTTAACAAACACATTTTCATATTTGAGTTGGGAGTTACGTTCCGCAACTATCACTGACAAACATACTTTTCTTGTCTGCTTGACTGATCGTTTCCTCAAACATTGCGTTATAGCCCACAATAAAGTAGGGCGCGAAAATAATTTAAATGAAGGTGGCTAATCGCGTGGAACTAGAAGTATACGGTACAGAGTAAGTACAATTAGCGGAGAGCGACGTCCGTGAAAAAATCGCGCTATCTGTTTTCGGTGTTTGATAGGCTCGGACGGGAGCGTGCCAAACCGCTCGCTCGGCAGAGATTTAACGCTCGCAAAAAAAAAAAAAAAAGCCGCTGTGAGCGAAATTACTGGCAGCTTCCGAAATTAATCCCCACCTTGTAATTACTTCGCGTCTGCCAGGCCACGTTATATCGCGAAACTAAAAGAAAGCAGTGGCAGAACGAATGAATATAGCGGGAAGGGGGCCGCTAAAAAGAAAGAAAGAAAAACAAAGTGCCGCAGTCTTGGTTTAATATTTGGCGGTAACTTAAAAGGGAAGAAAGGATGCGCCCGCTGTAAGCTTGCCTCACCTTATCAAAACTTCCGCGCCGGATTTTGTTGAAAAAAAAAGAGAAAAGATAAATGTGGATGTCTAAAAGCGAGAAAAGATGAGAAAATTCGAGTATAAAAGCCGCCGAGACAATTTTTAAGAGAAACAAAAAGTGAAAGAAGGGCGGCTGACTTCATGAGCAGCCGGGTGTAGAGAAGATAAAGCGGTTAGCTAGCGTGGCGAGCTGCAAATGAGCAGAGAGCCATTCCGTGTCTTGGGCCCAACGCGCGGTGGTGTCCTCGGTGTGGCGAGATCGGATACTTTCACTTAATTAAAGCCTCTCGAATTTGCTTCGAGAGGGGGGGGGGGCGGAACTGAAGAACTACTTAAAAGAAAAAAAAAAGGTTTAAACAGGAATCAACCAGCACGAAGGAAGCAAGGATGACAGGAATCAACGTTGCTACGAAAGAAGAGCATAATGTTTTAACTACCGGTCTTGCTGGTTACCTTGGTCCACACGTGTGTTCGGGTGGCGAAATTTCTTTTCGAGCCGGGAGACGTGAAGAAGAGGAAGTTAAAAAGTCCGAGATGCGAGCACCACTGTAACAACACTAGAGATACTGTGTGGTATACCTGTCAAAAATTGGTTGCAAAAAAATTTAAGATAGCAGTACTTGAAGCCTCGAAGGCAGTAAGAGTGAGTGACAAGGCTGGCGTACAAACATAAAATTAGATATCAGTATCGCTCGCATGTCGAAATAATAAAATAAAGTGAACCTGAGAAACTCACTCGAAGAGGGTCGTAAGTTTTCACGATAACAACAAAAAAGTCACCAAGTCTTGCAGAGACATTAAGAGTACGGAACCTCGAGTGGCCTGAGAAGTGGAAAATCAAACGACGAGCTGATGAGCAAAAAAATAAAATAAAATAAAATAAAATAAAGTCAGGTGGTGAGGAGCACGGTCAATTTAGTTTGAGCCAGCGCCTTTGCTGCCCATTTAAGGTACCTAATGTACCAACCATTCCTCGAGTGTGTGTATTTCTATTTCTCTTCTATTCCACTCAGACTGAGCCTCTCGAACGTTAGATTCTGGCCTCCCTACTGTCCACTCTGCGTTGCTCATGTAAAGACAGAAAAGAAACATTTCGAACAGGTATTGAAAGATAAGCGAAAAGCGTTCGTTTTATTTATTACTGTCGACCTAATTATTTTACGTATTTCACTGGTCTCAGAAGCTCTCCGTGTTGTGGTCGCTTCGTGGTGCTCTCACGTTCTTTCGTTTTTAATTTCTTTCTTTGCAGTTACGCCACTGGAACTACGAACCCCTCTGCGTTGTTACGAGGCGCGTCGTTAAGGGAAGCACCGGCCATATTTGTCAATTCCCGTTGTGTAATACTCTCCCCGTCTGGTGTTCTTTGGTAGCAACGCTGTCAAAAGCTGGATGGCGCCTGGACTAACTGATAGAATTGTTCAATTCCTAAATATGAATAGCAGCGCTACACACACATATATATATATATATATATATATATATATATATATATATATATATATTGTCTAGTAGATCCTCCGTGAGCGGTCACAACGTGGTTTATTTCGACGTTTCGGCCTAGAGTCTGGCCTTCATCAGGAATATATATATATATATATATATATATATATATATATATATATATATATATATATATATATATATTAGAGAGAGAGAGAGCGTGTGTGTTCATGTAAAAACTACTCTACATACTGTCGTCGCACATCGTCAATAAAAAATTAAATAAAATAAAACTGAGAAGACAAAAACTTCAGCTGGCGTATGGACGAACACACATGCCCCATACATTAGTTCTCTTGTTTTTACGTTTATTGCCAGTCGTGTTTAGTGCGTAAAATAAAAATGAAAAGAAATGAAGTTGCACACATCAACGTCTTGCCGACATCATCCAAGTGCCCCGTCAGATCTGCCAACACTTTATCGCGCCAACGTTCTCGGCATCTCGTCACGTTCCTCAATACTGATGATGAACTTCAGCCGTCCGCGTAATACTTTCCACGTCGAAACCAGTTGGCGAAAGCTTCGCGTACTTCGCGCCATATACGGCCAAGGGGAACATCGCGAGGCCGAGTGCGTGTAGTCTCGCTCGAAGGCAGACACAGACAGCTAGAGAGAGCTGTGAAAGTGCGAGGGGAGGGGAGGGTGGCAATACCACGTCATCATTGTCCGGTGAGCCGTGACATCTGGCGGTGACAAGAAGAGTATGCGAAAGAAGCACTGTCCTGTCAGCGACGACACCTAGCGGTGTCTATAGACGCCTTTGTTCCCTTTCCTGTCCGTCATACATTATGGTTGCGCGCTTACCACCGGCTCCCCGTTTCCCTCCTCGTGTCAGTGTTTCGCACATCTCTCAACACGTTTCCTCCGTGCCAGCCCCCATCTTAGCTTACACCAAGAACTCCGGCCCTTTCTTTCTGTGTCAACGCACAACGCGAAGATGGCCGGCCAACATATACTCGCCATCGCTGATCATCGTGATAGAACCGGCCCACTCCTCCGCTCCCGTAAACCATCCCGCTTCTACGCCGCCACCGTAGCCGGCGTAGCGTATAGGACTAAGCGGAGCGCGGCGCGCTTAGAAGCAGTGAGCACAGGGCAAATAAGCCCAGCGCCCCCTCGGAGAGCCGAGCCACCTCGGGGGCCCAAGCGCGTCTCGCGTGTTTGCGCTCTGGCTTATTGGACTCGGACCGGTGACGAGGAACGACACGCGAACCCGAGTGCCTCCCGCGGGGATTGCCTCGTATTGCTCGCGTCACACACACACACGCAAGACGCGAGCAAACGCACACACTCGCACAGGCATCGAGAGGCTTCATGATGGTATCTGCCCTCCCGTAGGCGATGCGTGATAGCGAACTGGACCGGCGTGGTTTCGCCGGTCTGGTCCGACGCCGAGACAGGCTTTCGATATCACCGGCGAAGGACGGGGTGCGGGTTTGCGCGGTACCGGGCGCACTGCTTACACGCATGTCGTGGCAGTGGCTTAGTGAAGCGACTGATCGAATGGGGAGGAAAGGAGGTGTTGAACCGAAGCGTGTTTCTGCGTTCATCCTTGGGATCCGCGTTGCACCGACGGATAGGGTAAATGGCTTGACGTGTACGGTGGCGCCGAGGGTACGACGGTGGAAGGTCGGGACTCACGCTTCCATAACGAAGTGTTCCCTACCGATGAAATGATGAGGCGCGTCTCCGCAGCGCCTCGTTCGTCCTTACGCAGATCGTTGCGAGTCGCCATGGCTGCGTGGTTGTAAAGTTGGTAGAGGTGTGAGGAAGGCCGCCTGCTGACATTTTTCAATTAGTCGCAAATCCCAACCGACCCTAGCGTAACAGGAAGGGATGGGAGGGAGAAAGGGCGTTGGGCGTTTTAACTATGCTTCCCCACCTTACTTCAAGTTTTTCTTGTGTGATTACACGTGATTATACGAGCACCCGTAAGAATATGCATAAATGACACTTGAATACTCCCTTCCCGAACAAATCTTTCTGCTATGCCTCTGCCAATATACCCTTGAGGTTCTCACTGGTAGTGTGTGCTTCGACACATTGATTGGAGTTATATTCGCAATATAGCAGTTGATGGAGACGCAAATTTTTTAGATTTTTTTTAGTTTCGCTCCCCCGCCCCCTCCCTTCAGCTTGCGGGATTCGTCAGAGCGTTGAGTACATGCGTATGTTCTCGGTTTGCAGGTTTGATGCTGTAGCTTCATATTCGTTAGGCGTTCGAATATTGCGGAACGTCTGATGAAACAAGTTACCGATGGTTGTTATATCGTGGGATCAAATCCCGACTGCGGCAACTGCATTTTCTATGCAAGCGAAATTGCTGTAGGCCCATGTGCTCACATTTGTATGCACGTTAAAGAACCGCAGGTGGTCCAAATTTTCGGAGCCCTCCACTGCGGCGTCTCTCATAATCATATGATGGTTTTGAGACGCTAAACCCCACATATCAATCAAAGTTCGTGCGTGCACATTGAAAAGGAAACCTGCTTAGGGATTATTAGGGTATCTATCTTTCGCTCTTCTCAGCTGCAGTAGAGCGCTTACCCTCAATGATCGCTCCCGGCAGCAAACCGATACGTGTTATCAGAAAATGACCGGCATGCGTACACTTTCATGTTAGCTGTACATATCCCCATTGGAACAGTTAATCGCTCACCATTATCTCGGTAAAGCCGGGACTGTCCACATTTTTGAGTTCAAGCCAAAAAGCAAACCAATAGAAAACTCGATTTGGCAAAGCACAACATGGTGGGTACGTACGGTCAGACCACTTCTGCGGAAAACAGCGGATAAGCGTGGAGCTACGCGTATCAGAAATAAAAGCGCCGTGGCCAGTCTATATTGACGGGAAGCTTACGGGTCATTATGCGAGCACACGAGAATGATACTAAACAGTGACTCGGTCAAATGGACGATCTATGTATGGCAGTAATAACACGGAGTTTCGCATGTGTAGGCAAGATACGCAATCGCAAAAATGACGAGCTTTTATCTTTGGAGTTCGAGAAAAAAAAAACAACGCAGCTTGATGCACCAGCTTGTTCTCTATACACAGATATCTCCTGTTCCCTGTGTAATGATACCTCATGTTCCCTATGCACACATACCTCCTGTTTCCCATACAAACGTACCTCACAAACGAAACGCTGACTGTATTCCGGTATGGCACGCACCTACTCTTCTCAGATAACGGGAGAGGCAGCTCAAGGAGGAAAATGAGCTCAGATCCTTTTGTACGCTCTCGCCGCTAACGATCTCTCTAGGGGCCCGTTACAATTCCACGTGCGCATCGCAGATCGGCCGGGTCACGCAGGCTTCCATTTTTTTTTTCGACAAAGAAGGTTCCGGAGAGAAGTGGTAGGTGGGCCTTGGTTGCACCTTGTATAATGATGCCCAGCGCCCTCTCCTTTCCATCACTGTGGCCCTTTCTTATTTTCAAGCAGGCACCTGAATTTTCCTCGCTACTTTGCGCGGCTGAAATGTAAACGTTGCACGTTTCTTTTTTCTTTTTGTTTTTTTGCGTTATAGGCATGCGCGACGGCGAATCGAATACATCGACGAGAAATTTCGAAACGAATGATCGAGCGAGGTGATGCGATTGTCGGTGCTCGTCGAGGCTTTCACTGGGAATGTGAAAGTCCTTGCGAAAAACAACAGCAAAAATAAAAATACTTGTGGTTAGCGTAGAAGATTGTTGTTGCGCATAAGACGGGACTAGCCATGTTGTAAGGATAGGTTTACTTTGAGTGAGCGTTCGCCCCCGGATATTCGCTCATTGCGAAGAGCTGCATGGGCGCCGTTTGACGAAGCTTTGTTGGAGAAGGAATAAAAATAAGAAGGGATGTAGGGCATGGTGAAACGGGTGCAGTTTGGATCACTCCATCATGAAGAATAAGACAATGCTTATTTGGTCAGTTTATATGCAGAGTCGTTTCAGACCACTCCTGTTCGCATAGGAATACTTGACAATATGACTGCGTGAAGTCTGTATGCACTTTACGGACGAGCGTGGTATATAGCGGGGTGCCCAGTATTTCAGGGGAGCTTTGGTAGAGAGAGGAGACGGGGTAGGCGCAGGAGAGGAGGGAACGAACAGGCAAATACAGGAAAGGTATTGTTATATTGTTGTGTTGGTCACTGTGGTGTTTCTCCTAAATGTGTCAGTAGAGAGGCCTGCAATATAAATAAATGTGTAAACAAAGTTAACTTTGAACGGTTCTAAACATATATGGTTGTTTTTTCTGTGATATTTGTAGAGAGTTTTGTGGAAAAAACGGTCCCCAAACATCAATATGCACATTTCAATCTATATATTTTGTATTGCCATGTGCAAATAAACAATTTATATGTACACTCGCTCGCATATGGTCACCAGCCCCAAAGATGAACGTTCGGTGCATTTCACGTCTGTATTTTTCTGGTTGTGTTAGTGACTCACGTTCCATGTTCAACTACTCTAATGTTGAAAATTTTCGTGTGATGCACTTATGATTGATGGACAGATATTTCATTTGTAAAAATATATGGAGTTTGTATCTCTTTCTTCAGTAAGACTGAGACGAAAAAAAAGCTTTTTCAACTGCCTTATTAAGCAGTCACCTATATTTACTCGCTTGTTTTGGGGATGCACACAAATTCTCATATATGTATTCATCTTCGATGTTCCTCAGTGCTGCCTCCCCCCCCCCCCCTCCTCCTGCTATTGTATAAGCTGTACTCAATAAAGTTTCGCATGTAATCGAAGTGCTCGCTAAGGCTCATCACAGAGCCTAAGTCAGCGCCATCGAGTAAATTGCCTTACCGCGTAAAGCCTGGACTGAATGCGAGACAACCCTGCTCCGTCGGGATATATATGTAGCGGTGCTTTCAACTAGGAGTCGAGCGCGTGTTGCATTTTAATGAACCTACCCTTGGCAGACTTTGTATGGTCACTGTAAGCAGGACACCGACGTGTTTGAGAAATCAGAAAAAGGAAGGAAATTCCAAACGTGCAGGCTAATATGTCTTGACTAAATATAAGTGGACTTGACGAATGAACTAATGAACATTTGTTACTCCTTTGAAAACATTCCCATGATGCCACTCTTTTGTCAAACGGGCTCTTTTCAAAGGCAATCAAGTCAATGGCCTTCGAAACGCCGTAACTCTATCGACTCGATGGAGTTGTTTCTCTGCCACACGGCGTTTTTGATCGACCATTGAGTAGTTAGATCACGCGTTTCTTGCAAAAACTGCGTGGCGCTGCGAATCCTTATTCTCTGGTTTGTGTCGCCTAAAATAAATACTCTAGGCCCACTTACAAGTACAATATGTACGTTGGTGGCATTTAAACATTTAAAGAAAGTGCCTATTCCTAGTTATGAATGTAATGATTGATAGGTAGGGTTTAACGTCCCAAAACCACCCTATGATTGTGAGAAACGCCGTAGTGGAAGGCTCCGTAAACTTCGACCACCCGGGGTTCTTTAACGTGCTCTAAAATCTGAGCACACGAGCCTACAGCGTCGTCGCCTCCATCGAAAACTCAGCCGCCGCAGCCGGAATTCGATCCCGCGACCTGTCAGTCAGCAGCCGAGTATACCATAGCCACTAGATTACCTTGGCGGGGCGCTGTGTATCACTGACATGGTGTATAGCTCTTCTCAATTACATTAGCCGCTCTTCATTCTCTGACACACGGCTTGTCGTGGCTCCCAAAGTTACACGATCAACGTAATGACGTCCGGCGATCCCTTCGCGAAAACCGGTGATTCCTTCTCCGTAAAGAGCAGGCTGTGTGCGTGTGCATCTATGTGTACGTGCGTGTGTGCGTGTACGTATGTGTGTGTCCCAGTGTGTTTGAACGTGCGCTGAGAGAGAGGGAAAGATATCTAACTGTGGCCCGAAATGGACAGGCACGGCGATATTCCTGACGGAGGGGTTCGGGCACTCCCAGGCCGCTGCATTAAGCTCGCACGGCATTCCGAGACTCAGTCGAATCGTCGTCCCCCGTGCTCCCTCCGCAGTTCAGTTAGCGGTGAAGGAAGCTGGCCTAGGAAGCCGTCGCAGATGCGGAGGAGAACCTCGCGATCTGTAGTCCCCCCCCTCCGCTCATCGATTTCCCATCGGCGCAATCTGCGCCACGCGGAGGCGCACCCCTTTTGCCGGAGTCTCTCGCTCGCTCGCCGCAGCTCGCTCTGGCAGGACCAGCTGCGGCTGGCCCCGATGGTTGTGTCCGGCATCGCTTGCCTGTCATACGAGCAGATGGAGAGGTGCCAGGGAATGTGTGGGCGCGGCCAGAGTGGTGGCGGCTCGAGCTTGCTGAGAAGCGGTGTCGACCGTCTTCCATCGAATCGCGACCCCACGCTCGCCGGTATACAGTGATATCGGCAGAATACATTACACCTTGCAACAAGGGACGTAAGCGGGTATTTTTTATGGGAGATGAGGGGGAGGGGGAGCACCTTCTTGATTCAGACCAGTGGCCAAGCAGACAGATGTGGTCGGGTGCCATTTCGTGGCCTATATGTCATGACAAACGAAAAAAAACCTTGAGAGGGGGGGATGGGGTGCAACGACCCAGTGTACCACTCTCTGACTTTGCCACTGCTTGCAAGGTAAGCGCATTCTCTAAACTCTGTAGACCTATCCGCCTTGGTCTGCTAGGGGCTATGAAAGCAGACTACAGAGCTTGAATACCGGTCCGAAGGTCGCAGGGTAGATTCACAACGGCGGCGGCCGCACTGGGATGGAGGCGACGGATTCAAAATCTGTTTGCTTAGGTATGGGTATACGTTAAAGAACCCTAAGTGATCGCCATTTCCGATGTGTGCCAATACGGCGTCCCTCAGAATCATATTGTGGATTTAGGACGTGAAACTCCAACACTCATAAAGCGTTGAGAACACACTGTGAATTTTCGCGCAGCAGTTCGACGGTACAGGTCTCATTCCGAGCCACGGCGGCAGAATTTCTATCACTGCCCTGTATATGTGGAAAAGCCAGCGTAGTCTCAGATGCCTCGACTGGCGTCGACACAAGGGAGCTGCTCGGGGACGGAAGCTGGAAGATCGATTTATCGTAGGTGAAACTGCCTCCCGATTTCAATATATTTTAGATGGTATAAGCGTGACCTAAACGAATGTTACTATGTGAAAACTTTGGAAGGAGCTATAAACTTGTGGAAACAGGATACTACCGCGATAACTTATTGAGCGTAGCAAAGTTCTTTAAAAATGATCGCGCTGGAATATGTTCGGTTTCTGCGACGTTATATGTTTGCCTGTAGAGAAAGACACCTAGACCAACCAAGATTGCTAAACGAACACGAGGATCAGGGAAAGAAATGAATTATGGGTAGCGTCTGCAAACATGCTCAGTATCATGGCTTTAGAAAGTGACTACATGCGTGGGAAGAAATGACCCGGCTACACGACTTCTTCTCAGGGGATTTCGGCGTTCCCCCGGGTTATGGCCTTTCGGCTCGCAGCTGCCAGTGATCGCAATGAGTCCGAAGTACGCACCATATGGCAATGACATCTTCACTCCGTACATTTCTATATAAATGATTACGCAGACCTCCGATCCAAGAAGTGGCTATATATAGACTCAAGAGCCGAAGGTTAAAACGAGTTCTGTGGGATATCGGACTGAAGTTTCCGCAAGCGAGTGCGATTCGCTTCACGTGCAAATGACCTCATCGGTAGGACGTCAGGCACTTGGCTCGCCAAGAAGGTTACCCTCTCTGTCCGTCGTAAGATTTAAGAAAGCTCATAACTTAGAGTGTTATTGTATTCGCTGCAGCAGCCAGAAGCTCTTCAAAGGCTAGCGCAGGTATGCCAAGTTTGTTTGCGCCGGTGCATTGTTCATTTTGAAGGCCCATGAATCCTGATCGAACAAAAAGTTGATTTTTTATTCAATCATGATTCATAACTTTTCATAGCAGAAAATGTACCAACACCAACAAGTTTGGTTATTATTATTATTATTATTATTATTATTATTATTATTATTATTATTATTATTATTATTATTATTATTATTATTAAATGATAAACACACGTATGCTTGTCTGTCTCTTCTTTTTTTTTTCTGGTAACCGGATCTGACTGGACGAACCAGTCAGACATATTACCGCTGGGAACAAGTAGTGAACCTCGATGTACGGAAATCAACCACCAAACTCAAACGATTGTAGAAAGTGCCGTGACAGTTCAAAGAGAAGATTTCAAGTCGTACTAGAGTGTTCACAAGCACACATTTCTGCTTGTACAGGTTTTATACCCCCAGCAAGCGAATTAATATGTCCCTTTATCCACGAATGGCTGCTCGTCACAAACGTTTGTCTAGTTCAGCGTCCTCAAAGACATCTTTTGAGCGTACCATAGGTGCTTTGGAGGCCACTGTCCACTTGACATATTTAATTTAAATGACACATTTTCATAATGCCTAGACTCATGGTGAGGCTCCTTAGGCTGAATTTGAATACATGTGTTCTACGAAAGCAGGTTCAATCGCAACTTCTTTTTTTCCCTGTTCAGTCAAGAACAGTCGCTCTGGCGTCGTCCGTCCAGTATTGCGTTATTGTCCGCTCGTATTGAAGCTATCTTGTGTAGCACGGTCTCCATTGCGATTGGGTTGTCAGAAACACGCTAGAAAGAGCGTAATCTGTTTGTTTTTCTCTTTCACTTTTTTGTGGTAGGCGGGGGCGGAAGTGGGGGGGGGGGCACGAAAGTTCGAATCATGCAGCGAGGACATTCAGCGGGGCGCTCAGTGCAGTTTGTTTAACGTTATGGACGATGTACCCAATGGCCGTGAGAGGAAATGTTAAAGAAACAGAAGTATTAATATATTGCGAAACTCTTCGTCGTCGAATTCGTTTCGGTACGGCCTTCAGCGCTTTCTTATCCCATCTAATCCCTTCGTCTATTTTTTTTCTTTTTTTTCACTCAAACACGTAAAAAGCGGTAGAAAGTCCGCGAAATTTGAGGAAATGAAAGGAAGATTGAATCGAATCGGGTGCCTATACGAAACACGTAAACGAAACGAACCGGTATGTCTGAAGATGGCCCGAGCCGGCAGTTTCACCAAGTAAAACTTTATTTTGTATTTCTAGTTCCAATATAGTTTCGACAGAGCACGCAATCCATCTCTTCCCTTTTCTTATATATATATTTTTTTCACATCCGTCCTTCGCTGCGAAGCGTGCTGCTCCTTTTATTATCAAATGTTTTATCTCCGGGGAATATTTTGTTTTCTGTAAGATTTTTGCATCGGTGATTCCTCCTTGGCATGTGCATTCATGTACGTACATGCATGTACGCCAAAACGTACACGTTGTACGTCTAGCTGAAGCCGTAGCTGCAGCGCAGATCGAATGAAACGTTAGTCGAGTGGTAAGGAAATAGTGTATGGTCCGGTTACCTGAGATCTTCACTGGCATCGCGAATAAGGTTACGTTAGTGTTAGCTGATACGTGTTCGCAGCTAAAGGCGGTGCAGTCGCGGCGATTTGGATAGGTTGCGCTTGCGAAATCCCTCGCGTGATTTCGGACGGCACGCGTGTAACGTTTCGTACTTCCCGTGTAGCTCAACAACTGTTTCACTTTATTCGTGGCCGATCTCTATACCGAAGACTCCCGAGCCGGTATTTCAAAAGAAGCTCTTATGCCTGAAAAGTTCGTAATTGAAACACGCCCTTGAGGATGAATGTACTGTCAGCGAATGGACCCATCCAGTGGCAAACATAGCGTACAGTCTGAAAAAATAGAAAGAATAAAATTGAATATGTGCTACTCTTTTCTATAAATCCAGACTCGCCACTGTGATTCTGTTGGAGTAGCACTCTAACTTCCTTCAGGGTCCTACGACTCTCCAGACAGAAGTAAAAAGCGTCATTACGTCGCAAGTCAAGGCTAGCAAAAAAAGTTAGCGAATGAACACCCCCACCCCACCCCCCTTTTAGGTATCGACGAAATGCTTTGCGATGTTCGGTGCCCTTTTTATTGTAGACTTTGACCTGGTGCACAATTCACGAACACATTGGCTCACCACATCCTATCGGTCGAAGATAATTACCGTGATTGTCGAGCAGAAGGAATGAACCGATGTTGTCTTGGTGAATTATTATTCCTTCTAGAAAACAAAGAAAGAGACAAGCGTTCGCATCAAAGCTGGCCTGTCTGAAATACAGAAACCAGATATTTCACCCGAGTGACCAGAATGAAGTGTAACACAGTGTCTTTCTTTGTGTGTATCCCTGTGTATGCTCATTGTGTGTCTCTGTTCCCATGATTTTCATTCACACCTTTCTTTGACCTCTTAGTTTTTTTTTTCTTGTCGTGGTGTGAAAGTAAATCGCCGACCTATTAGCAGCTCTTCCCTTCCCACATGATGCCTCTATCGTCTTTTCCGTAGAAACAACATGTGCGCGCCAGCTGACCTGTTGTTTGGTCCCTGCACACGCAAGACCATACAGCTATGGTCGTGGACTAATTGCGTGAGAACTCCACGATTGACTGTACACCATGTGGTGACGTAGCTTGAAAAGCTTGAGACGAAACGCGTGACGCATGTTATGACGTAGCCGAGCGACGTACTCTCGAACACCTCAAAAAAGGGGAACATGGATCGGCAAATCGTTGCTCGCACGATTTTCGCAATGTGTACGGTTGGCTCTTGTGAACCTTGTTTCACACAACATAGCTTTGCATATCCTATGCATGTCGTCTATGTGTGCCCTGAAAATTCTGGAGAGATATAACGCAGAAGTTTCGCACAACATAGCTTTGCATATCGTATGCATATCGTCTATGTGTGCCCTGAAAACTCTGGAGAGATATAACGCAGAAGTTTGAAAAGTAAAGAGTGTCAGCTCACAGAGAAGTAATAATGAATGGTATACCCGGAGACACAATGGTAAACGTGAGTGCATTTCCGCACTCCTTGCTGGCTTAGCAGTTGATATGTCACACTGGTAAGCTAGAAGGCGCTGGTTTGACTCCCGGCCACGGCGGTAACGTTTTGGGGTAGGGGCGAAGTGCGAAGAACACTCGTGTACTTAGAAATGCACGCACGTTAAAAATCCCAAAAGTGTCGAATTTGATCAGCAGTCCAGCAAAACGGCGTGCCTCATAATCACACCATGGTTTGGGTGCGTCCATACCTAGTAATTGTTAATTAGATTTACTCAAGGCTTGTCAAATGCTGTGTTATATGTTTATATTACGTAGAAGCAGGCAAGCCCACATTTTTGATATGTTCATCGCATACATAATCCAATGATATCTCGGAGTCAATAATTTTTTAACTACCTCATATCATCGAGCGTAATTAACTGCATCTGACGTTATATATCACAGTGCCTCTCGGGTCACTTCGGCGATTCTCACTCTCTAAAACAAATTATGTGCGCTTGAACAGTACCGTGAAACGCTCATAAAAAACGTGGGTAATATGCAGGTAATTTGATGTACTTACCTACGATATATGTCAGCTTGATTTAGAGAACAACAAAACGAATCACTCGATCCTGAAATATTGCTTAGTTTTAACACTTCTCTGGCTTTAGTGTTGCGACATGCAACACTAACGCACCGAAATTTACAGATAATTCTACCGCACATAACAATGTAGTGTTGTCTTTTTTTTATTTTTGCAAAACTTCCTATAAGATCTACATCCGAATTTTTCCACAGCAGTCTACACCTAATTGAACTGTAAAAAGTAAACATAACACTAGTGAGCAAGAGCTCGCTTAGTTTAGTGACGCCTATGTAGATAAGCCAGTAAGGCACTCGGCTGCTGACCTGCAGGTCGCGGGATCTAATCCCGGATGCGGCGGCTGCATTTTCAATGTAGGCGAAAATGCTGTAGGCCTGTGTGTAGAGATTTGGGTGCACGTTAAAGAGCCCCAGGTGGTCGAAATTTCTGTAGTCCTTTACTACGGCGTCTATCATGTGGTGGTTTTGGGACGTTAAACCCCACATATCAATTAGATAAGCCAGTAGGCTAAGCAATAAGAAACCTATAAAACCTATAGAAAGTAGAAAGAACAAGCTGACATGCGCAACAAACTGTACAGGTTCTACTGGTCTGGTGCCATCGCCATAAGAGCGTCATGATTTTTCTATATAACGCTGAACGAACAAATGCTCGGTATCCAGAAACAAGAAAGGTGACAAGAAAATAAAAAAAAGGGGGGGGGGGTTCAGGTGTTTCAACAGCAGGCTCTTTATACTGCACTTACCCTGTTTATCATTGACCAAGTGAGGTAATCCTTTAAAGCCCAATTTAGTGGAAATTATACAAAGCCAACGTAAGTTATGATTAAAGCTACCTTAAGCTATGGTTAATGTGGCGCAACCTAAACAGCCGGGCTTTGTCTTAGTCGCACTTGACGACCTCGATCGGGCCTACATCTCAGGTTCACCGTGTGATACGAAGAGCACCCGCTGCGCAATGGCCGGTGTCATGGCGTCATTTCCGGACGCCTCGGCAATCGTGTACAGAAAGAGGCTCGCTATACTGGCACTGCAGCCGGGCTTGTAAGAACGTAGGTCATCTGTATCGATCCGCAGAGGTAGGCGGAAGCGAAGCACGCCCGCGAACACGGATCGTGAAAGGGACACTAAAGAGGAACAATGACTTGTTTTAGATTTACAAACTGCCCTCTCAGAATCGTAATGCCATAAGTTTTACTATCATAAGTTCATTATTAGAGGAGCAAATCAAGGTTGAAGATTAACTTTTAAATTTCGCACTATAAGAGCTTCGTGCGTGGAAAGACACTTCAAAATGTACTTTCGGTATATTTGCGGCAGTGGCTCTATTAAATTTGTGAAACTCGGTATGCTAATTAGGTCTATCGCACCCACAGATTACAGTGTACTTCATTTCTATCGATCGGAAGCTACGTAGCACTCAATAGACGCCTTCGAAATTTCTTACGTCATGGTTTTTGGTGCGGGAATCTCAAGGTGACGTCATCACCCGCACTTTTATTTTGCGCGTTTTCTCGCTCAGTAAGCGTCGTGTCGTGGTAAGAGCGGTGGTTTAGAAGTTGTGAAGTTGTGCTTTACAGATACCCGAATAATCGTTTTGCTTTTTAATGCTCCTTTAACGAAAGGGGTTTTCCAACGCCAAACACGATTTTAAGAGGGTGGTGAGCGGGATTAATACCGCAGTGCACCAGTACGTACAGACCTTGTTCGGTTGCACGATGCATGCTATTTGTGGCGTTTACTGTGAATTTACTTTGGGTGCAAAGCGATTACGGTATATTTCTTTACAATATTCTTCAAAGGTACCGACAATTATTCAGAACTTGCGATAAAATTTGATTAGATTTGTGGGGTTTAACGTCCCAAAACCACCATATGATTATGAGAGACACCGTAGTGGAGGACTCCGGAAATTTTGACCACCTGGGGTTCTTTAACGTGCACCCAAATCTGAGCACACGGGCCTACGACATTTCCGCCTCCATCGGAAATGCAGCCGCCGCAGCCGGGATTTGAACCCGCGACCTGCGGGTCAGCAGCCGAGTATCTTAGCCACTAGACCACCGCGGCGGGGCAACTTGTGATAAGGATTCTGGTGGAAATGAATAGGCCGTGAATTATAGTGACAGATTGAGGCGTACTTTCTCCGATTTGGGAATAATTATCTCCCTAAATTGCATTTCGAAGCCAGCCCTTCCCCCCCCCCCCCCCAATAAAAAAGAAGAAACGAAAATGTCATGCAGCCTAGCGACAGAGCCGTGATGAACTGTGGAATCGTTTCCTTTGCTGTACACAGTCTGATGTCTTTATGCACACCCTAATTAATGCTCACCATAATTACTGCACCATAATTATAGTATGTAAATTATTATCCGTGTTCGCTCCTATCTGTGCTGTTTGTGAGATAGAAGAAACTGGCGCATAGAAGGGGCGCTGCCTTCACGGCAACCATAGTAGGACATGTCGAGCTACGGCGCATGCGTGCGGAGTTAGCGCACGCGCAGTGAATTGAAGCGCATGCGCACACACGTAGAACGATCTCGCACTCAGCCACCGCTCTTTTTAGCACGTCTTGCGCGCGTGCGACTTCATAGTTGACGCAAATTAAAACAATTCTGGTTCTAATGCCTAGTTCACACTGAAACATCCGCTTTCTACAGCGACCGAAATTCCCCTGCCGCCGAAACGCAGCGTCGTTTGCAGTGGACGCGCCCCGTGCCGCCGAATATGCCATCTCCTACGGGGCGAACGCGGGATGAATGCGCTGTCACCCGGTTGTTGTCGCGGCTCGCAAACGCTACTACGCTATCCAGTGGTGCATACTTCGACGATTCTCGTACGCAAGAAGAAAGAAAAGGCAGTACTGCTTACTTTGCTGGCAATTGGCTGCATTGTAATGCACGAAGATCAGAAAAGCCACCGACGCCAGCGGCGTTGGTGGGTTCGTTTTGCTCTGCAAGACCGCAACAAGCTCGGTCACGCCAACAGCAAGATTGGTCACCTCTTTCACGAAATACGGAGGTGAAGTAGGCACAGAGTAGGTTAAACTCCCGTTGGTTTCGACATTCAGTTACGTGCACTGCGGCATAACAGTGCACGTAACTGAATGTTGAATGCGGCTTGGCCGCCATTTTTCAAGATTCCTTGACTAGCACTCCTATTGGTCCGCGGTGACCGATTCAGTGGCAGACGCCGCAAAAATCGGTCCGAGAGCGATCGGCGCGGAAGGGGCCCTTTCGGCGGATCTCGCCGCCGCCGAAACGGATTCGGAGCACTTTCGGCGGCCGGAACGCTCAGTGTGAACGCGGCCTAACTGTTTCTCGGTGGTTTCTGTTTTACGACTCCGTGATTACACACTGTGAACGGTAAGCTTTCCGTTGCGCGAGAGAAAACGGGCCCCACAAAAGCTGCACGTTGGTCTCTCCTTGAGGTACGCTCTTGCAGATGAAAAATTGGGCGTGTAAACGCGAGTGTAAGTGGAGTACTGATAGCGAAAGGTCTCACCGCAGTGGATGACCCACTCCTCTTTCTGTGTCTTTGATTAATGATTGGTGCTGTCATGTCCATGCACGCGAAGATAAGCTCTACGTCTACCTTTTTTGATAGTCTCAGAATAAACTTGCACTCGAACTAGATGACGTCAGCGTTACCCGCTTACTTTGGCCATGTCGCGCCTGTTACTTATTCATAGGGAAAAAAATTGATGTTAGCGAAAACTGGCAGAGACATTATTTGACATGCGTAGAAAAATACACAACGACACAAAAGGAAACGGGCAAAGATCAGGCTCAGGACTTCCCTGAGGAGCGCAACGCCTGCCTTCTTCTTCGGGAGGAGATCAGTGATATAGCAAAGGAAGATACCAGAAGAGATGTAGGAAAGGCAGGAAAGATGCTCAGGTGTCTCGCAGGAGCCACAATATGTACTATCAACAGCAAGAGTTGGCGGGACGCCAAATGTTCGATAAAGCTGAATTCCAGCTTTGCATGGGAATGTAATTACAAAATATATGTTCCGTACTGCGCTTGGCATTTCGACCTACGGTCACCAGCTTGATTACAAGCATTAACCTCTGATACAGGAGGAATTCACATTGTTTGTGGATCTATTGTTACGCAGGCTTTTGCTGTTGATAGTGCACAATAATATTACAATGCATCATGAGCCATGCATATGTTTTCTAGGAGCGTGCTTCTTAATCGTGACAGCCTAGCAAGCGACTGTGCGGTTAGATATAACATTTTACGTTTAGGCATAAATTTGTCTCGTGGACAAGTCAATCTCGATGGTGCCTGTGTGCTCAGATTTGGGTGCACGTTAAAGAACCCCAGGAGGTCGAAATTTCCGGAGCCCTCCACTATGGCGTCTCTCATAATCATATGGTGGCTTCGGGGCGTTAAACCCCACATATCAATCAATCAATCAATCAATCAATCAATCTCGATTGTGCATACAAAATAAAGTGCTAGTGATTGGCTATTTGTTGAGCTAATAAAGCTGAGGAGTACTGAAAGAAAAGTGAATAACTGCAGAGCTACTTATATTCGTAATTATTGCTTTCTTCCGTAGTACTGTGCTGTTAATAAACATGTCCCACAGTCACGCTTTCTGTACGTGCATGAAGAACTCTGCACTAACTCCATCCGCGGTAATCTATGTGATTACCTTGCTTTTATTGTACTTTGCCTTTAGGCTCTGCCCTTTCTTTGTACGCCAGATATCATTTATGCCCACAGTGCTTCTGATTACTTATTATTTTCACATTTTATTTATTCTCTCTACAATTTCTTGCTTTTGTGTGTTTATCCAATACCAATATAATGTTTACTGCATAGCTGGCTCTAACCTAACCAACTTTACCATCTTTCTTCACATATATGCAAGAGAAAGAATCACTATTTTAGTTTTTTAGTGTCGGTAAACAAAGTGTGTATGAGATAGGATAAACTGTCAAAAAGAAAGAACATCGCTATAGACTCTCGCAGAGCCGCCAAACAACTGTTGGCGCCAATATAGCTCTGGCGCCAGGCTCAAACGGAGCCTTTTACGACGTACGTCACGCACTGAAAAAGCGACATGCTGCAGCGGCGTCTAGAAAAGTCGAACTATATAAAAAAAAGAAAATTATGTTCACGGCATTGAGAAAGAAGTGTTTTCATACAGAATTCGGGAGAGGAAAAAAAAAGGCATTTGTCAAAGTTAGGTGCAGTAGTGTCCACAAGGAACGACCAGTGTATAAGCTGATAATATATTGAAACAGGGAAGACGTCCTCTGAACATGCTTAATATGTACTGTTCGGCTGGTTGCTCACATTTGTCAAAGGGAAGCCTTTCATAGAAAGTCCTCTGCACAACTGTAAGCGACAATCAATTGGCCGTCCTGAAACTAGGACAGCGGTTCTCCCGTTTGCTCTCCCTAACGATCAGTCGTCCAACTAAAGCTAATGTTATCGGGTTCTAAACTGCGGTGGAGAGCCGCTTGGCGGGGACATAAACTTGTCGCTCGTTTGTCACACGCGGCAGTGACTTTGTATCCGCGCTGGCGATGTGCATAGTGTAAACTTTCTGTTGAGTGAATGCTAATGCAGTAATGGAGGCTGTGAGTTATTTTGAATAGTGGCCGTGAGAAAAATCAGCCACACTAAAGCTATTCGTGGGTTGGCGTGCGTTTGCTGAAGAGTACTTCGCGTCGGCTGATATCGGCAGTAAATGCGCTTCTGCTCCCTAAATAACAAATGACAAAATTAGACCGAGTGTAACTGATAAGTGATGAGCTATTCAGTTACAGCTCGTACGGTATCACGTCCTATAGTTTCTCTACTTCTGAAACAGGATGGGCTTCAAGCATTTCGCACTCGTTATCAGAGAGTGGCACGGCTGAAACTAAAAAGAAGGGTTACGCTGTAAACCGGCTGATGTTCAATGGTATTGAGTTTAGCGAGCTTGAGGCTCATTTGCCGAGGGGATGCAATGGTGGTTAATGCGCAGTGGTTAAAAGAAAAAAAAACTACTGAAACGACAAATCTATTCCTATCTAACAGTAATGATGACTACGTTATGTATGATTCCCCAAGACTATTGACAAAATAGGTGTTACGAAAGTTGTTCGCAGAGTGTCCTACACTTCCTCGAAGCGTTGATGTCGGTAATAAATGCGTCTCTGTTCGTTAAATTGAGAAGAGAAGGGAGCCTACAACAAGGCGCCACTTAGTCGCTCACTATACGAACGCGACAGAGCCGCATTAAGGACGCTCTCAATCACTCGAAATTATTGTTTATTTGTTCGGTTTTTGCTCGAGAAAAAGTTGTCCAAGTGTGCGCACGTCCCAACAGCATACACCCCTCTCGCATCTTTAACAACATACTAGATTGTCGGGACGCCTTTTAAGGCCTCGATATTTAGGGGACGGGGAGCGCGACAAGTCGGTCGGAGACGACCGAAATCGTCTCGGAGAAGGCAGGACGTAATCGCGAAGCGCTCTTTTTGGAAGTGGCACCGATGCGGCTCCGTTCGCTCGCTCTCTTCAAGTCCATTACGATCGGAGCCGCAGAACAATGATGGCGCCAGAGGCGACCATAGACGGCGTCGACGGGGTCTTCCAAAATCGCAGTTCCCGGCGTCGTCACCGCTTTGTGGTCCGCAAAGGCATTCGTGCGCGCCGAGTTTCTCCCTCGCCCTCTTCGTATATTCTTTTTATGGTCCAGATATGGAGCGACGCGACGAACTTCTCTTCGCATGACTTCATTGTGTCTGCGTTTTACTTTACTTTTTTTTCGTACAGTTCCCTTGTTCTCTTATCTTGTAAACCGTCGGCGCGGCACCGTATATCATACAGCGTCCTCCTCGCGTTGAGCACCCCCCTTTTTTATTCTTATTTTATTTCTGGGGCGCGTGTTTATCAGGCGCTATGTGCCATCGCAGGGACACCATTTGAAATTCGCTCGTATATCAGCTGTTCTGCGGGCTGGATTAGAAGCTGGAAGGTTGGAAGCACGAGGTACTGGAGGGTATCAGTGCATAACATATAAGCTGCGTATATTCGCTCTCTCCTAATAGTAGCTGACGAACTCTGCACCGATGCGCTGCGTAGCCAGCGTGAAAGTGGTAGAGTTGGTTCCGTCAACTCAACAGAAATAAGAATAGAACGCGTTTAGATGCCTTGATTTGAAGTTTTTAACAGATTGGAGGTATAATAAAGATATTATTTCGGAGTGTTTTTATTCCAGCGCACTTTAGCGCCACAATTTTATGATGAAGTTTTATCCTCTTCAACACTGTTCTGTGTTCGATTTCTAACGTAGCCTGCACCAGTGGGGGTATTTGTAGCAAATTTATCCACTGGCACGTGATCGTAATGCAAACAACAACAACAACAACTACAACAACAACAACAACAACAACAACAACAACAACAACAACAACAACCCGAGTCTTATTGCAATCGTCATCTTCATCGCCTCGATGGAGCATTCCTTCTTCTTTGTCACGGCTTGTAACAATATCATCCAACATTTTTTGTAAGTTAGCAGACTGGAACAATTCTTAGCTTCAAGGCGGAGTCGATAGTCGCACGTTAAATTCAACACAGAGTAGTGTGCGGATAGTCATTCAAAAAAAAAAGCTTGGTTTGATAAATGAGCTACTTTTTTTTCAAAAATTTCGTTTTCATGCCTCTTTTGTATGAAGAGAAAACAATTCACGAATTCATTTTATGATATTTTGCATCTCTGTTTTGTATTTGAACTATCCTCCATTTTAGAGCAGCGTTAGTGAGAGTCCGTTTTTTTACCCCTCCCCCCACCCCCGCCTTCCACTTAGCGACTTGTTCCGATGTATGAACAAAGCTAAGAAAAAGGCAATACAACACGAAAACGCACGTCTCGCATTCTGGAATTATGACCAACGCACTCGCCACTGACCCTCTCTCGCGCTGTTATAACGCGAAGGCACTCTCTAGGCCGTGACTAATAGTCTTGAGCAGCGGGCTGCGTATGGCCATGCCATAAGTCACGTACCGCTGACAATGGCACTGCTTACGAGCAACCTGAAAGTGACAAGCTGTTCTGCAGGGAGAACCCGAGTTCCAAACGACGGGTTAAATGCGTCCGGGCTGCGCGTTCCACGTAGATGACAGGCTCAAGCGGTCGTGTTGTCATTCGTATACCTGAGTTTTCAATAAAACGGTCCTTCCGAACTAACCAGAAGGAGCTAAAAAACACATAACTCTCTTTTTTTTGCTTCTTTTACAGCGATAGGTGTTATGAGATCACCAAAAATGTCGCGCGTGCCATAGTTGTCCGCTGCTGCTGCCGCTGGTGTCCGTAGTCAGTATCGCACGAATTCAGAAAAATGAAGTAAATAATAACAGAAATAAGACAGCGGGACTTGAACGCCGGTCCCCTGCGTACCAGCCCAGTATGCTACCACTGAGCCAGGCCGGTGCTTCAAGCTTTACTGCAAACTGACCTTACGTAGGAAGGCTTCTCGCCAGGAAAATAATCTCATTATCATGAGTAATAAAGCGTTTTAGGACAGCAAAGGAATAACCGGGCGTCACACAATGCGAATTGCTGAACTAGTGGGTTGTCGAATGCTCCAACCCATTATGAAAGCCTGTGCCATAAATCTTCATCGCCGTCAAGCACAGCATCGGGAAAATTGCGGAAGATTTATTGCATATGTGTAGCGAGCCCCACGCTTATCCAAACGATGACGAAGAATAGCTTGGCGAATGCCGGCCTAATACACAAAAAATTATGATTTATGGCGTAGTAGGTACCCTGTAAGTGTTCTTGTAACAGTTACCCAAAGAATGTTTAAAAAAAAGACTCTATAGAAAGGCTGTTTATCTGGTTTTCGCTGTAACTGTGCTGCGAGTTCCACGAATGCCTGGTGTTTTTTTTTGTTTTATTCGAAGAAGCCGCAACATCCCAAGGCAATGTACTGGACTTCATGCCCGTGTAAAATAAGAATTTCACGAGGCCTCTATGCGTTCCCTTCAAACGACTCGAAGAGGAAGGCCATCTTCTTCGTCGTCCCACTCGATGCATCTAGAGTTACTGTATATGCTACCTTTAGGCTTCAATGGGGAACATATGTAGTAGCTCTAGATGCACCTATTCGTCAGTTTCATCCACTATAGGGGGCGCAAAGGGTGGTTCAATATGGCGCCCACAGAGAGTATCGGTTAGTATCAGAGTCGCTGAACACATATGCGGCCAGCACTGCGTTTTTGTTTTTTGCTTTGCGATGGTTCTATTGTTTTTGCAGTCACATATTATGCGTCACTTAGACGCTTCATAAACTTGGATACGATGCCTCGAAGACGTCCTGAATTCCAAACTCATCACTTGTTGTGGCGTGAAAGTTTGTAGCTGATATTTTTGACGCATTTTTGAAAAATGTGACAGATTTACTGCAAAGGCGAAGCAATGAACGCGATAGCAACCAATCGGAAGGTCACGCACCGAATGACAAGTAGATCAAAACGTGCCCCGCGTTTCTCAAGCACAAATGAGGCACAAAACGTACTCACAGGTACAGGTGATCGCAGATAAGCGTCTCAGTTGTTACTTCGCTGTGTCTGAAATACGCACCCTTTTCGCAAACAGAGACTGTGCAATGACCGCAGTGACCTTTGTGCGCCCGGTAACTACAACAGAAATGTTCTAGTGAAATCCCAACGCCAGCCAAGACGTACATGCACATGCTATGAACGCCACTGGCTCACCGCTACTCCAATACTCTTTGAAAAAAATTACACTGGTGGCTGCGGGGTGGCGTGACAGTCTATAGAACTTGCGAATCCTCCCATATCCCATTTCGAAAGTTTCCCTGCACCTAGCGTGCAGTTGAACGGCCACCAAGATCCGAGAGATTTGCAAGCTTTCTGTACCTCATAGAGTTTCCTATAAAAGCAACTCTTGCGCTAATGTTTATGCGCACTGCAACGCACAGCGCTTCAGCGAGCATGGGAATGATGGTAGTACACGGATTTGCCTAGTTTTCATAATTTACGCTCCTTTTGGCTTCGCGTGTCTTGGAGCTGCTTTGTCACGAAACAAAAAATCAGCAAATATTCAGCAGAGGTGCTTCACCACCTTGAACTTTTAGGTTTACCAATTCAAATCTGGTCACCAAGTTCAAAAGGGTTCGTTCCTTTCTTCGAAACAAAACCGAAATTCAGCAATAAAGGAAGCCACAAGTGTGATTCGAAGCCCGCAAGCACGAAGTTTAGACGGGTCAGTATATCACAAATATTTTCCATGGTGAATGAATGATCGCAGCGCCACAGTCTCCTCTAGTTAATTTTAGGAAACTCTATGCTGTACCTGATTTCCATTTGCACTGGCTCTGTGATTCGCCCAACTTTCACCATCTGATGTTACGTGTGACGTCAAAAACCCGTCTTGATGACGTCACAAATTTTGGCAATCTCTCACGTCGTAACGACGCCGTATTGCTAGTTCATCTCGTGATGATGTTCATCTTCACCACTCGTGTTAAGGCGACATACGCCCACGGTCTCTTTTTATGTTGGGTGAGGCATCTAACACTTTCGCCTGAAATCTATGCACACAACTTCGCTCTCACCGAAACGGAATGCGACCCTTTTTCGCCGCCACTGCCGTGCAGTATGAGCAACGAAAACCTCTCTGGTTTTGTGCGATTCGATGCTAACCGAGTCCCTCACGAACGATGAATTCACGGCAGGGGGAGCGCCAGTGGAAAGGAAATTATAGCAAAGAAAAATGCAGATACTTGTATGCAAGTAGTTATCGAGAAACGGATGTAATAGGAGGGACCTCTTTAAAGACTAGTTTACATAGAGAGCTGCCGCAATTTAGACTAACGAAATGGTTCTTGTACAATGCCTCGGAGACTAGACTCTATTGCCATATGGCGTTCAAGCGGCCGTATGTTGGAGGTCTTTCCAGCAGGGCCGTTATTCGGTCGGTCATTTTGCTTTTTTCTTTTTTTCTTCTTCACTTTCCTTTCTCTCCGTAAGCTTATATATTCCGCTGCACGCTTTGCACCGAAGGCTTTATGGCCTGAGCATTCAGAAAAACGGAAATAGGCGCACAAAACATGGGAACTCGATAAAGAGCAAGCTATTCCTTTGCTTGCCTAGTGGTCTCGCTATTTAAGAAATTGGGATGCTTTCTTTTGACGTCGTAAAACTTCGAGTTACCCGCCAACCCTCGTTCCCATTCCACTCCAATTCACCCCCGATGTAACTATTTCCTCTTTTCGACGAACCCGGAGAATCTGTCCCTCAGATTCTTGGCTCTACGGTGTGACCAAAAAAACACATAAATAGAAAGAAATCAGATGGACATGATTTACGCTAACCAGCACCGCGTACAACTTCGTGCCTTTCGATGCCGCCACCCTAAGCACGGTTCCTGCTCGTCGCACGTTAAACACAAACACACAATGGCGGTGCCACGTGTGCGTTGTTTTTGCAGCGGCAGCACCGGGCGATGGACGTGACAGCACGTTTTACCGCCTAGGTTTTGCTGCGGTATACACGGCTCAATGCAGCAGCGGCGAAATGCTGTTCGCGAAGCGCGTCGTTGCATTTGCTGTTTTCCCTGGTCGCTTTTGTACTCCTCTTCAGCGTACCTCCATTTTTATCGTTTCACTAAAACGTCCTTTGCACCTCTGAACCTCAAGGAAAACCTTGCGTCCATACGAGGTTGTTTATGTCGTCGACAATGCCATCCTCCTTCGGGTGTCGCCCTCTTGCTTGAGGCGTCCCTGTCGCCGTGATGGAGCGGAGATTGTGTACGTGCGTGACGCATTTTAATTAAATTGAGTGGCGACCACATAAGTGGAAACGACACGCGTGGCAAGGCTTTCCGTTTTGTGAGGCGACGCCCTTTATTTGTCTATTTAGGTTTTTTTTTTTTGTTCCTGTTGTTGCAAGTAACGAGCGAGGCGAAGGAGTGGGCGTAAACCGCGCTTCTGAGCGGCTGTGTTTAGTGTCCCTCACCCTCCGTGTGGCGGGGTTGTTGTTGTTCGTGGTCGCTGCGACCTCTGTGATGGTGTTCTTAATAGGGCGAAAAGTTTAGATGACTCATTAAAAGCAAGAAGTGACAGTGGATTCGGATTCGGGCTAGAAAGCGTCATGACACCTGGAATGACGTCTCAGATTGCGAAGATTTGCGGCGTCATTACAACGCAATCGTGACGTCACGTGATGAAGTTTCATTTTCGATTTCCATTTTAATTTATTTTCCATAAGAAATGAAGGAAGGCCCGAACTAAAAGAGACAATTTCCACTTTACGAAAATCCGGGCTTCCTTTATAAATAATACAGCAAGGAGAGATATGTTTACATGTATGTACATATAGTGCATTGAATTATCACAGAAAGTACACAAAATTGTCATGCCGAAGAAAACAATAGTAATATAATCGCTACATAAATCAAGAAAAAAATTCGGCAGATCCCACGCACCTGGGAATCTACGCTATGCGAAGCATGCGGATGGAAGGTGACCATGTTGCAATTTTTTTTATTGAGTGATACGTCATGAAATGATGATACATATATGCACAAATGTTTCATGCACAGACGCATATTGAAGAGTTGCAGATGTTAATATAACCAGTTGTTTGCACGTGCGCAACAATGTCAACTGGAACATGCGTGTTAGAAACACCAGAAGCTGATATGAAGCGCTGATGCTCGCGAGGATGCTGGCCCTGGACACTGCACACATAAATCATTTTCACCACATGGCACCCTAACCACACTTGGCCTTAACTCGACGTGACGGCTGTATCAAAGGACTACATATGTAATGTTTATAAAATTGGGTAGGCAGCACTGCAACCACTATTGACGTTTCACGAAGATTAACGTGTATTTGAAAAGTAGTTCCGAGACCTGGCGTTGCTCTGTGGTAGAATGCTTGACTGCCACGCAGAATGCTTGGGTTAGATTCCTGCTGGGACCCTGAAATTTATAATTTGCATTCGTCGGGTCGTCAGTGCTGCCTGTGTCAAGTTTTCTTAACACTGACATTTATTCTATGCTTTCGTTGGGTCGACGCTACCGATGTCGGTATTGCTTAACGCTCACGCCTTAAAATTGACCATGTGTGTTTTCGTCGTTCTTAGAAAAATATTAATCGCCTGTGGTGGATACTCGCATACCAGCGGCACGTACGTGCCCGTGGGTATGCGCCACTGTCTGGCGGGATGTGTTTGAAAAGGCAGGCGATGGGATTGTGACATTATTCATGTCTTGACCGGCGCGTCATGTACGTCAAACCATCTTACCCTCCCATGCTAATTTTGGTTCACGCCAAGTTAAGGGGGTGACCACGAGAGCACCCAAACGTAATCGGCTAGATAGATAGATAGATAGATAGATAGATAGATAGATAGATAGATAGATAGATAGATAGATAGATAGATAGATAGATAGATAGATAGATAGATAGATAGATAGATAGATAGATAGATAGATAGATAGATAGATAGATAGATACGCTCAAAGTCACTAAAGTTCGCTAAGAAATGCTTCGCATTCAAAAAAACTTTGGCATACTGCTCCTTTGTTCACAAAATTTACTACCATACAAATTGAACATTTGTACACGTATAGGTTTTGTCGCATGTATAGACTCTTCATTACAACTATCATCCTGACAGCAACATAATTGCTTTTATAATTTTCGTCATATACAACCTTGGATTATCAACAAAAACAGAATTTCATACAGTGACAAAATTTTACAGTTTTGTTTACCGACTATTTTAAATCGGTTACACAAAGAGAATGGTCTCGGTGTATCTACTCTGTCGCTACTTTTTGTTTTTTGCTGTCTTCATCGTTACGGGCATTTTTTTCCTCCGTTTTTCAAACCTTTACACAATACGCTTCTTTGTTATTTCATGTTTGCTTACTGTTTCTGCTGTTCTGTTCACGCATCAGGTATAGAGCATGTCTTGAACTACTGTAACCGCTCAGTGTGTGAGGTGGCCAGGATGTCCCCAAGCTGCTCAGTGCAGTTTTTCCGCCAGGTCTCCTCACAGCCTTGTTGCGCATTAAAATTAATTCGAAATTCAAATTCTTGAACACTGTATCTTGTACACGGGGCCTACGAGTAAAAGTTTGGCATGGAGACAAAATTGAACCTAATGAATAGTTTTTTTTTTTTGCGCCACTGTACGGTACACCAGCTATTTGTTGGATAGACTTTTTTTAGTGTATGCAGATGATTTAAATTGGATGAAGCGGTTTTCTTCCAGACTAGAAAGCAGTAGTTGAAGTAGTAGCACATAACACCGTCGCTCAGGCAAAGATGGGCGGATCCTGTCTTTGAACAAATGTGAGTGAGCGAAACAACTTTTTATTAGGTACAGGTTTGTTGCGAAATCGAGAAAAGGGGGTAGAAAGAGTTATATTGTACAAGTAACTTGTACATACACAAACGAAATACCGAAAACCACTAAAGACAGTGTATAAGTCTTACAAACGAGCACCGAAATCCAATTTAGTTCCGTTCAACCGATTGTTACAAGTTAGTGGAATAAGTTCTGACGTGCGCTTCACAAATAATTTCGTAATGCAGCTTTCAGCAGTAGTTGCCCGCTGCCCTGTACCGGAAAGTCCACAGAAAATTCACAAGTGTTGTGCCAGACGGCGTACAGGTTTTCTGACACTCAGAACATACATAACGCAGTTGCCATCTAAAAATGTACACTATCGATAAACTGACGCCTGCCTTTTACTAGTTGGACTGACCTGTTGTTCTAATCGGCGCTATTAGTCCGAACGAGTAAGGTGGTTTGTTTTGAGAATGATTTGTTTGGGATGCCGTGGACTGGTGCTATAAAGCATTGACCCTAAATACTGGCGAGCAGCTGTTGCGGTGGTGAGACATTTTTTACTTCTGCCAAGTCTGAGCGGCTCTTGTGTATATCCCCTTTTCTTCTTGTCAGGTGATGACGCCACCAAGAGACTTCGCCTCTCATCATGACGTCATGCGGTGACGTCATCAAAAGACGATTTCCCGCGTCACTACTGTTGACGCGGAAGGCCGGTGAATTTCCGAGTTTGATGAGGCATCGAATGGTTTTGCCCTAAGAAGAAAGGACAGCAAGGAAAGGAAAGACAGGGATGTTAACCTTAGTATATATGAAAAACCTAAGTCGATCTATGCGTTTAACGTGTCTTTCGTTTGAGACTATAGATTATCTCTTCACCCTGTTTCATCAATATACGCCCCGCCCCGGTGGTCTAGTGGCTAAGGTACTCTGCTGCTGACCTGCAGGTCGCAGGATCGAATCCCGGCTGCGGCGGCTACATTTCCGATGGAGGCGGAAATGTTGTAGGCCCGTGTGCTCAGATTCGGGTGCACGTTAAAGAACCCCAGGTGGTCGAAATTTCCGGAGCCCTCCACTACGGCGTCTCTCATAATCGTATGGTGGTTGTGGGACGTTACACCCCCCCCATATCAATTATGTTTCGTCAAGAGTATGTGTGGTTGCACGTCCCGAAGCCGAGATATGATTGTGAGACCGCCGTTTTTGTGGAGGACTCTGCAAATTTCGACCAACTGGTGTTCAACGTGCGCTAGCATCGCGCTGTACTCAAGCCTCTTCCATTTTGCCTCCATCAAAATGTGACCGCCACGGTCGACGAGATCAAAACCGCGACCTTCGGGATAGCATCCGGGCACCCTAGCCACTTTTCCACCGAGGCAGGCTTCACAGCGTTTGATTGATTGATATGTGGTGTTTAACGTCCCAAAACCACCATACGATTATGAATGAGAGACGCCGTATTGAAGGGCTCCGGAAATTTCGACCACCTGGGGTTTTTCCACGTGCACCCGAATCTGAGCACGCGGGCCTACACCGATTCCGCCTCCATCGGAAATGCAGCCGCCGCAGCCGGGATTGGATCCCGTGACCTGCGGGTCAGCAGCCGAGTTCCTCAGGCACTAGACCACCGCGGCGGGGCAGACTTTACAGCGTATTAATGCACAGTTATTGCAGCTCTCCGCCAGGAAGCGCTGGAATATGCTTTAAATCGAACGGTTGACAAATCGTTCGATTGGAACGTTAAACCCCACAAATCAATTAATAAAACTTGTTAAATGATATTGCGCTAGCGACAAGCGGGGAAATAAACGTCGTCGGGGTTGCAATTTCGACATCATAACGCCTCTGATCTCTCTCGGCGGTTCACTACACAGTATTCGCGCATCTGTTTTTGTCCAATCACTTCTGCACAATCACGTCGTAGTGGGAAGGGAAGTATCGTACAATTGAACTGGCATACACTCGTTACGTAGCACAGTTATAGAAAGAAATCCCAGAAGTAATTAGCTTATTAATGGGCCGAAATTCGTCTTCATTTTCTTTTGTAAGGAAACCGTATGAAGAACTCCGTAGCTTAGCGCTGCAAAGACATGTATGCGAACTTGTTTTTCCCTTTTCCTCTGATTTATCGCAGCTCGTCGCTTTACTTCATTACTGATCTGGACTGTAGTCGATGCGCTGCTGTAGAAATGCGAATACTTACGTTGTACGCGCTTATGCGATGACGAAGGACGTCGAAAAATGTCGGAATGAGTGAACGAGATGGAAGTAAGTTGAAATTATCTTTTTTTCCCTCAAGAATACGGCGTCCTCTGTCACGCGGTTTTCTGTAAGCACAGTGGCGCGTGCGCAAATGAACTCGCCAGCTTCATGGAAAGTGTACTTCGTGTGCTTGTATTCATTAAAAGTCTCAACGCGCGCCACACTATACAACGCTCCTATATATGACGCACAGAGTCCGCATTACCACGAATTGAAAACGTGAGAGTAACGAATTAAGAGGTCATCCCAAATCGATCCCATCCCCCTCCTGCACCGGCGAACATTGCGTCGAATCGGAGAGCGCAATCAACCAACCACCCGGGCAGGAGCTCCATGACTCGAACGCTCTGGCGCGCCCGGCCCATACACCGAGTGCGCTTCTTCGATCTCAATCACGGCTCGGGGTAAAAGGGCCCGTGAAAGGAAGAAGGCGGGCCGCATTTCGATGCCGACGAAGTTGGGGGGAGGGAGGCAGCGGAGGGATATAGGCAAATGCCCCTGACCTGTGTTATTTCGGTGAACGCTAATGCACTGCGCCGGGGACTTTCCTGCAGCGCAGATACCTTGCAGCCCCCTTCTTCACTTACCTGCTGTCCGCTTTCAGCGATGAGATGGACGCAATCAATTTCTGCCCCTCCGACGAAAAACCTCTACGCCGCGTGGCGTATAGGCTTGTATACAGGAAAGCGCTGTTCGCAAAGCACGTCATTCGACGAACGGTCCGACTCCTCGAAGATCAAAGGTGCGCAGACGTGTAAATTTTGGAGTTGACTCTGTTCTGCTTTTCCCGTTGCGACAGCAGTTAGAGGCGCGTTATTAGGCAGGTGGCGTAACATGCATGAACGGCTATCTATGTATGAATGTAGGTTATATGTTAGGCAGGCGACATAACATGCATAAACAGCTATCTATGCATGAATGTAGGTTATATGTTAGGCAGGCGACATAACATGCATAAACGGCTATGTATGAATGCAGGTTACACGATAAGCTCATGAGTTTTTCTAGATTTTTCTTTTCAAAGGTGCGGACGGAATTAGTCAGCGTGCGTCCTGGCCTCACTGCAGACTGCACAACGCGTGTGACGGTAACGTCACTTCACTGACGTTACTAACGTCACTTGTCGCACGATGCGTCGATTCCTCAGTGACCGACACATTTCGGCTTTCATGAGGAAAGATTCAAGCACGCGAGCCTTCCAATACTCTGAGGAAGAACCAACCAACTTTCGAGACGCAGTCGCTGTATAGATGCATTGCTGTAGTATACTGTATTACAATGTGCAGGCTCAATATATATTACAAGAATTTTTATAGATTGGTTCAATTATTTCATTCTTATAATCCACACTCGCGACCACCCTATTTAGTTGGTAGATAGTTGGTATATACTGACATGTGGGCCATAGACGAAGCGAGAAATTAAATGTATGATTTCGGTATGTTCTCGGCACTATATATGACACCTTCCACTGTAGATTAGTTTGTTCTTTCCAATTGTCAATATAATAATAATAATAATAATAATAATAATGATAATAATAATAATAATAATAATAATAATAATAATAATAATAATAATAATAATAATAATAATAATAATAATAATAATAATAATAATAATAATAATAATAATAATAATAATAATAATAATAATTTATTGGTATTTACACCACTTACTTGGCAAAGATGACGTTACAGGTAAAACTGCCCACGTTAAAGCAGCCTGCGTAAACAAATTGCATAAAAAAATTCGCCCCGTATTTACATGTTAATCTGCACATGTCGTCGAAAGACGATAGTCTTGCGTGCGGAGAGAGTGAACAAAACATTTATTTGATGTTCTGCACAAGAAAATTGGTGAATGGTGTTCCGGAGGCGCTGCGCTAGAGTGCCTCGAGCATGCATCGGATGCGAACGAGCGCATCGAGTCACGTCACACGTTAGACATGAGCGCCATCTGGCAGTTTTCTTAAAAAACAAAGCACGTGGCTCTGAGACAGGTGTGCGCGCCCGTCTCAGAGGTGATAACATGTAGAACGCAAGGCGACGGGTAGGTGGCACCACCCTCTCGTCTTAGCAAAGCGTTGGAAACACTCGCCTTTTCGTGCAAGTGTTGCATGGTCAGCGCAGCGTGATAAGCGCTACGGTCCTAAAAATCACTTATGTATGCCTTTTCTAGTAAAAGACGCACATGCAGAATATATACGAGTTGTTATGGTGCCCCAGACATCCGCAATAATTGCTATTCAATTGCCAATTGCACAAGTAATAAAGGTAAATATTGACCAACATTGGTGGGCGCTGCGTATGGGGTCAGACGTTTCAAATACCCCATGCCGTTAAAAGTGGACAAACAGACAAATGTACAGACAGACAGACAGACAGACAGACATACAGACAGACAGACAGACAGACAGACAGACAGACAGACAGACAGACAGACAGACAGACCAAAATTTTTGCGTTGAAGGTCCCCAAGAAAGGAGGAGGCGGCTGGAGTGAGACGCTGTGCGGACGTGTTTCGCATGAACTCCGGGCCGGTGACCGACTATCAGCGGACGCGCTTTTTTCTGGACTTGCTGTCAGTGGGCTCGTCTGCAGGAGGTTGCCCTGTACCTACGGACACCACTCGTTTAGGCAAGTTTGTCCCCGTTTTTGGAGTTTCCGAGATTTTCCTATCAACCCCGTGGTGGCAAGGCTAGGCCTATCTCCTAGGCCAAGCCTGGCCTGGGCCGCGTCGCCCGGCGTCTGACTTGCGCCCGGTGACCGTGGGTCTTGTTGGGCTGAAGATGGAGTACTACGTCGAAGGGGAGACTATAACACCCGAAGATTTTGAAGTGGGAGAGTGGGCTCCAGTGCTGAAGGCACAGGACCGATTTAAGAAGACTCGGCATGGCGACAACGCCAAGAGTAAGCCTTGCGAGACGCAGGCCGGCAGCGACGGGCGCAAGACTCACGGAGCGCAGCAAGTCAAGCGGGGGAAAGCGCCGGTATGGAAGAAACGCGGACCGTTTCTCAAGTTGCCAGCCACGGATTTCAAGATTGTGTACAGGCCCCAGAACTGGGACTTGAGTGTTGTGACAGCGAGAGAACTCGGATCTGCACTGAGAGCAGCAGCGCGTCTAACGAGTGCGATTGCCGCGGAAGAAGACATTGTGCGGGTTAATGGCACAAACAACACGTTGACGGTGAGCACACCGTGCATAAATCGCAGTGGGGCATATGCGACTGTGAAGACGCTCAAGCTGGGTGATCGTGACCTGCCGGTTTCGGCGTTCGTGGCGCCGTTGGAGAACTCCGTGCGGGGAGTGATTTATAATGCTTATGATGGATGCCCAGTGGAAGAAGTTCGGGCGGGATTCCTGAAGAAGAATGAAGGCATAGACATTCTGGACGCGAGACCTCTGGGAAAGTCAAAGGCGATTCAGATTACGTTCGGGGGAAAACGCATACCCCGGCAGATTACTTACTGGAACTGTCTGTACGCTGTGATCCCGTACAGAAATTTAGTCGAGACCTGCTACAACTGCAGACGAGTTGGACATCGAGCGGACGTTTGCTATCGTCCGAAGAGCAGCCTATGTCACCGTTGCGGGAAGGACCATCCTGCCCCGCCAGAAGGAGAGCCACCTACGTGCACGCCGGTCTGCATCGTGTGCCATGGTGCGCATCACACAGGGAGCCGGAACTGCAAGTTTCGCCTGGCTCGCAAGCCACCGACAGGCCAGCAGCAGAGCATCGAAAGAGAGAGCGGAGCTGGCAACGATAAGCGTTCCTCGAGGGCCACGGAGCGGTCACCGAGGGGTAAAGAAAGCAGAAGCAAAAGCAGGGACCGGTCGAGTTCCTTCCCGCCATTGCCAGGGCGCGGGGGCAGCCAAGATGGTGGACGAGCATCCAGTACCAACAGCTGCGCACGCGACACCAACAAAAAGGTGAGCATGTCAAGCACGGCCTCCCAAAACGAAACCGCTCGAGAGAGGGAGTTAGCAGCGCTGGTTCAGCGACAGGGAGACTTGATTAAAAGAATGGAAAACAGAATTGCAGAGATGGAACGCGCACTTAGAAACGACCAACGGCAGGGGACACAGGCACCAGCAGTGCAAGGCCTACAGAAAGCGACGCAAGAGGCGTCTGCTCGCGTACAGGAGAGTGCAGCTATGGAAGTGAAGAATCGGGGGACAGTGAAGAGACCACTGCCGGGGGATGAGGTAGCTAACGCAAAACGATTAGCCGAAACGTCACCAGTAGACATGCCACAGCCTGTTTTTAAGGTCATTAGTCTTAAGTCGGATGTAACAACACTTGCGGATAAAGTAGGCAAACAAGGGAAAAGACAGGATAGGTTGGAGGCTCTAGTCGAAAAGATCGAAGCCAGATTAGACACAATAGAGGAGCGTCTCGGCATGCTCTCCACTGAATTTAAGGATTCCCAAACCCAGGTCATGGGCATGTTTCAGCAGCTTCATACTCTATTGGAGGCAAGACTGCCTCCCGTGGGTGGCCAAGTGCCATTAGTCAACCTGGTGCCTCATCATGGCGCCTCGCCAGCAAATTGAGGTTTGGCAGTGGAACTGCAGGGGCTTTCGTCAAAAGCGGGGTAACCTGCAGTTGCACGTACAAAATCTGGACAGTAAACCAGACATAATAGCCTTACAGGAGGCTAGTGGTTCCGTAAAATTACCTGGATTTAAGGCATTTACAGCGCCAGGAACTGATTCAAGGGGCGTATCACGCGTCTTCACAGCCGTGCTAGTCCATCGTAACATCACTGCCATTCAGCATTCCGTAGATAGCAGCAGGAAAGACTATGTCTTGCTTGAGATTTTGCCTATACGAAAGTATGAGAAGAGTCTGTTTTTACTTAATGTGTATAGTTCTCCAAAAGATAAAGAATTGGGCTTGCCACAACTCCTGATTCAAACTCAACGGTTAGCAGCTCGCGCTCCGCTTATAGTGGTAGGAGATTTCAATGCGCCTCACCCGGAGTGGGGTTATATTCGAGCCAGCCCACAGGGCAATCGGCTTTGGCAAGTTGCCCGGGATCTGCGATGGACGCTGTTAAACAATCCACAAGATCATACGAGGATAGGCGACAGCATAAGCATGGATACCTCCCCAGACCTTACGTTTTTTAGAGGCATCAGTAATGCAAAGTGGATTAACACGGGACAAGCGCTAGGAAGTGATCACTATATCCTTTTCACGACGTTTAGCGCTGCGAAGCATAAAGACAAAGTGAGGGGGCATAGAATTACAGATTGGGACAGATTTAGGAAAAACAGAGCAGACACTGTAAACGGGAAAATTAATGACCTGGATGCATGGGTACAGGCGCTCAAGGAGGATGTAAGTAATACTACGGTAGAAGTGCCAGTCGAGCAGGAGGAGTTTACCGCTGACTCGAGACTATTACACATGTGGGAAGCGCACGCGAGTCTTTTGAGAAGGTGGAAGAAGCAAAAACATAATGGCGTCCTTCGCAGAAGGACTGCCAAGTTAGAACGTAAAATCGAAAACTATACAATTGAGTTGCAAGCCAAGCAGTGGGGCCAGATTTGTGATCGCATGAATGGACAGTTTGGATGCAAAAAGACATGGCAGCTGTTAAGGCATCTTTTGGATCCGGCAGCAACAAAATCGGCGCAACGGGGGCAAATGACTCGGTTAATGCATCAATATGAAGGCACAATTGGAGAGTTTATACAGGAACTCCGGAATCGGTACATAACTGATGGAGTAGACGGTTGCTTGCCACACTACTCGGGGGTGGAAAACTCAGGCCTAGATGAAGAGTTCACAATTGCGGAGGTGGAGTTTGCCATGGGGCAGCTGCGTACTACGTCTGCCGCAGGTCCGGATGGAGTTACTAATAAAATGCTGAGAAACCTAGACTTCAAATCGGTCGGGGCGATCACTGACTTGATAAATGAGTATTGGGTGGCCGGGGAGATCCCAGCACAATGGAAGCATGCCAGGATTATATTTATTCCGAAGCCAGGCAAGAAACTCTGCTTGGAAAACCTGCGCCCCATATCGCTGACATCATGCGTGGGCAAATTGATGGAGCACGTGGTTCTCAACAGGCTTCAGAATTATGCAGAGGACAAGGCCATCTTTCCCCCAACTATGATAGGTTTCAGGGCCAATTTGTCTACACAGGATGTCGTGATACAGTTAAAACATGATGTAGTCAATCCCGGGCATGGCACGGGCACCAAAGCTGTATTGGGGCTTGACCTAAATAAAGCTTTCGACAATGTTTCGCATGAGGCAATATTGAATAACCTATCAGAAATTGGCCCAGAGGTCAGGACTTTTCGCTACATCAGATCATTCTTGGAGGGCCGAACCGCAGAAATTTCAATAGGAGATATCAAATCGGACTCATTCGCGTTGGGAGGCAAAGGGACGCCGCAGGGTTCAGTTTTGTCACCGTTCTTGTTTAACATCGCCTTAATTAAAATACCGCCGAGGCTGGAGGAGATACCGGGACTCAAACACACATTTTATGCAGATGATATTACTCTATGGGTAACCAGGGGTAGTGACGCGCATCTGGAAGAAACACTGCAACAGGCAGTTAATATTGTCGAAGAGTTGGCAGGGGAGGCGGGACTTTCATGCTCTCAGCCAAAGTCCGAGCTCTTTGTGGTTCGGGACAAACCCAGAGGGCTACATGCAAGACACTATATTCCGCCACCGCCGTTAGAGGTAAAGGTAGGGGGTAGGCCGGTAGCTGAAGCTCAAACGATTAGAATTCTTGGCCTATATCTGCAAACTAACAGGAAGAATAGGGTGGCCCTTGAAAAACCTAAGAACACGGTCAATGCTACTGTCAGGCTAATCAGAAGAATCGCTAACCATAAGAGCGGGGTTGAAGAAAAAGAACTCTGTAAGCTGGTACAGGCGTTTGTACTCAGCAGGATTACTTACGCGACACCTTATATGAAGTTGGATGCCGCAGAAAAAGGTAAGGTCGAGGCTATGATCCGGCAAGCTTACAAGGCAGCGCTTGGGTTGCCTAACAACGCGCCTACAGAAAGGCTATTAAAACTAGGGGTACACAACACCCTGGATGAATTATGGGAGGCGCATCTGGTGATGCAGCACGCTAGGCTTTCGACAACCAAAGCGGGCAGGATTATATTGGAAAGGATTGGCATTGGAGCAGAGGCTCCCACTGGGGACACTAAAATTCAGGTGCGGCGAGAGTTACATAAGGCCCTGTACATAAAACCTTTGCTCAAAAATATGCATACGATTCACCATACGCAGCGCAGGCAGGCAAGAGCCAGAGCTTTACACGTTGAGTACGGCGAGTACAAAGCGGCGGTCTATACAGATGTTGCGGAATATAAGGACAAAGACGCTTTTGTGATTGTGGTGGTGGACAGGCGGGGGCGCTTGATCGCTTCTGGATCGGTCAAAACCCGCTCCTCGGAAACTGCAGAGGAAGCGGCAATAGCGCTTGCTATAACTAATTCGCAGTCAGATTTGATTTTCAGTGATTCAAAGACAGCCATCCGAAATCTGGCGAGGGGCAGAATATCGGCGACCGCTGCACGATTTCTGCATAGGGCCACGGGACGAGAAATGAGAGAAATAGAAATTGTCTGGGTACCAGCACACTCTGGGAACCCTGGGAACGAGGCGGCTCACCTGAATGCTCGAGGTTTCGTCAGCCGGGTAGGTGAGCCGCCAGTTCCGTGGAGGTCCGCGAGAGATGGGCTGGTGTCCTTTCATGACATAACGAATCATTATAAACTAGAGCGGAGGTTTTATCCGCCCCCGCACAAGCGGTTGACTAAGGCGCAGGAATGCGTCTGGAGAAAACTGCAGACGCGATCTTTTTCCAACCCTTACGTGTTGAACAAAATGTACCCGGAGGAGATTAAGCCGCAATGCAAATGGTGTCAGGCTGTGGCAACATATGATCACATACTTTGGGAATGTAGCATAGTGCCGCCGCCGGTGGATATTATGCGTGATCCCTCTCTTGAGCACTGGGAGGCCGTGTTGACCAGCTCAGACCCAGTCGTCCAGTTAAGGGTCGTGGAGTGGGCCACACAGGTCGCCGCCAACCTTGGGTTGATGGCCATCTAACACGGAATCATCCTCAGTTGCTTTCTGACGAAATAAAGTTTTTCCATCCATCCATCCATCCCCAAGAAAGACTATCGTCTTTAAAAACTGAGTCTGTGGATTCAAGGATTTGTAGCTGCATAGTAAGCGCAAACACCGCTCGAGGTGTTTATGTTCGTATAGGCACCGAGTTCTACAATTTACTGAAATTCTCGTTGTTCTAAGCCCCAGAAAATCGCTTTTTGTAATTTGGAACGCGTATGTGTACTAGAGAAAGTGAGGGGGAACGGAAGCGGCTGTACTCTGGTAAAACCGGAAAACGGTTTATGAGCCGCCGGGCATTCGTTCTGGCGATATATTTCGCTTGCCACTAAGCAACGCGAAGTCACGCCTTTGTGGTCTGTCGCTGAATGCTTAGAGTTTCCTAAGTATACATTACAGGGAACTCTGGCGCTAGTGTCTATGGGAGCCACAACGCACGGTGCTTCAGGGAGCATGGGAACGATGGGTAGTAGACAGATTCGTCTAATTTTCGTACTTCTGGCTCCGCGTGTGTTCTTGTGGCTTAGAGCTGTTTCTTTTTCATTGAACAAAAAAACAGCAAATGTTCAGCGGTTGCACTTCACCACCTTATTCTTTTAAGCTTACCTTTTCAAATCGGCTGACAAAATTTAATAACAAAATGGTTTGTTCTTTCCTTCTAAACAAAACCGAAACACAGCAATAAACGAAACCACGAGTATGATTCGCCGCCCACAAGTACGAAGATTAGGCAAATCCGTGTACTATATTGCCACCTCTTTCTAGTAGTGGGTCGTATGCCAAGGTGAAGGCCCACACCACAGAGAAGAAAGAAGTGCACGTGGGCCCTCGCTCTGGCAAACAAGCCCAACCGACGCGCTTGGTTAGAGCCCTGTTGCTCAGACGTCAGTAAATCTTGTCGACACCCCCTGGAGTGACGTGACAACTGGTGGAGGTGCGGGGTAGGCCCCTCACGGATGTTGCAGACCCCTCCTGGAAGCGGCACCACAAGCCCAGTTCGAGTCAACACTCCCGTTCATCGGACAAGCCGCAGGATCAGGGGATTGCCTCCCGAAGCTGACCCTATAGTTCACACCAGTATGATGAGCACGTCCATTCAAACCACTCTAACAGGTACGGAAAACCCCCCGGTGACTCGGTACACCCTCGAAAGTCCGCAGGTTCCGACACCGTTTCATGGCACCGAGCTCGAAGACGTCGAGGACTGGTTGGTCGACTTCGAGCGCGTGGCTGCTTTGAACGACTGGAACGACGCGGCCAAACTACGACGTGTGTACTTCTATTTAGAGGATGGAGCACGTACCTGGTACATGAATCACGAGGAACAGAAGACATCGTGGCCCGAATTCCGCCGCCGGCTCTTGGATACTTACAGAAGTGCTGATCGCCACGAACGAGCGGAACGAGCGATCCAGGCCCGCATCCAGATGCCCAATGAAACTGTCATGACCTATGTGGAAGATATGACGCGCCTGTTCCGACGAGCCGATCAGAGTATGACAGAAGAAAAGAAGGTGCGTCACCTGATGCGGGGAGTTAAAGAGCAGCTTTTCGCTGGTCTTGTACGAAGCCCTCCGAACACGGTCGCCGAGTTTTTGTCTGAAGCTGTCACGATGGAAAAGATGCTTCAACATCGATCCACCCTGTATGAGCGGCAAGTGAACACGTCCACTGCTCAAGTTCTAACGAATATTGGGAGCAACACCGAGTGTCTGCGCGACCTTATCCGCTCCATAGTACGCGAGGAGCTGCAAAAGGCTGCCACACCACCATTAGCTACGGTGAGTTCCATTGCAAGCATCGTCAAGGACGAGCTGCATCATGCCCTTCGTGACCCTGTGAGTCTGAATAACGCCACACCCGCCCCGGCTGACTACCACCGTCCGACCTATGCAGAAGCCTTGAAACGCCCAGCTTCCTCTTCCCCGCTGTTTGTTCAGGCACCTCCTACGGTTTCACTTCAGTCGGCGCAGCCTCTACGGTACTACGAGAACACACGCACACCGCCACCCCTCGTTTACGCCAGCCCTGTGCATCTTGCGGAACAACCAGCACACGACCTTGACGACAGACGTGCTTCGCCTCGGAAATCTGATGTTTGGCGCACTCCTGATCGCCGACCTTTGTGCTTCCACTGCGGTGAAGCGGACCATTTGTACCGCCAGTGTCCATACCGGCGCCTCGGGCTGCGCGGATTTTCAGTATATTCAGCGCCTCCTCGGTATGGCCAGCGACCCCGGGACATTGAGGACTACCTGGCTCAACAGCGCATGCCGCCGCCTTCTGGACGGCAGTCGCGCTCACCGTCGCCGAGGCGCTTTTCATCTTCGCCACAGCGCCATGCTGGCGCACGGTTCTCCAGTCCCCGCCGGGAAAACTAACGCAAGCGACCCTTGGAGGCGAGGTCGCTGGCAGTCGACGTGCTGAAGACCTCCGATCGACGCTAACAGTAAAGGGTGTAGATTCGACTGAGCGATATGTGCGGCTTTCTCTGGATATACCGGTGCTGATAGATGGCTATGCAGTAGGTGCTTTAGTTGATACCGGGGCTGACTATTCGATACTAAGCGGGAAAATGACCAGACAACTAAAGAAGGTAATCACGCCTTGGCATGGCTCCGTGATTCGAACGGCTGGTGGCCACACCGTCTCTCCGCTTGGAACCTGCACGAGTAGAGTTCGGGTCTGCGGTCATACTTTTGTAGGAAGTTTCCTTGTGCTCCGTGAATGTTCACGCGACGTTATTCTTGGTGTTGACTTCCTGCACGAATATGGAGCCGTCATTGATCTTCAAGAGAATCGCATCACCTTCTCAGCCGACCGAGCAATCGACAAGCAGGACGACCAACAACGTACCGACGTTCTCCGTGTTTCTGCTGAAAGTATAACGCTTCCTCCAAGAGCCAGTGTTATTGTCGACGTCACATGCTGTGGATTGCGAAATGGTGAAGCGATTGCAGAAAGTAATTTTGAACACCTGCTGACTCAAGGTGTTTGTGTGGTTAGGAGTATCATACAGCTACGTGATGGCCGATCTCAACTGCTCGTTACAAATTTCAGCAACGAACACCGACACCTTTTCCGTGGCACTTCGTTAGCGTTTGCAGATGAATTGGGAACCATTCCCATCTGCTTCTCGTCGGAAGCAGTGGAGGCCGCCGATACGTCTCTAAACAATATCGATATTAATTCTAACCTCACACCAGAAAACCAGACAGCACTGCGGAAACTCTTGCTTGAATTCAAGTCATGCTTCGCTGCTTCCTCTAAGGTGCGCCAGACTTCGATCACTAGGCACAGAATCATCCTTTACGACGACGCCCGCCCAGTACACCAACAGCCTTACCGTGTGTCAGCGAAGGAACGAGAAGCCATTCGTACGCAAGTTCGAGAAATGCTTGACGACGGCGTCATCGAGCCTTCCAACAGTGCGTGGTCCTCTCCGGTCGTCCTAGTCAAGAAGAAAGACTGAACGCTACGTTTTTGCGTCGATTACCGGAAGCTGAACAGCGTGACTAAAAAGGACGTGTACCCGCTGCCACGCATCGACGACTCGTTAGACAGATTACGCCACGCCCACTATTTTTCCTCTTTGGATTTAAAAAGCGGGTACTGGCAGATTGAGGTTGACGAGCGAGACCGCGAGAAAACGGCATTTGTGACCCCTGATGGCCTGTATGAATTTCGAGTCCTTCCTTTTGGTTTGTGCTCAGCGCCCGCAACCTTCCAGCGAATGATGGACACTGTGCTTACTGGTCTGAAGTGGCAAACTTGTCTGGTATACCTTGATGATGTCGTTTTTTCTGAAACCTTCCAGCAACACCTTCACCGCCTCAGGGGTGTGCTACAGGCTATTCAATCAGCAGATCTTACACTCAAACCGCAGAAGTGTCACTTTGGTTATGAAGAGCTCAAATTCCTTGGCCATGTAGTCAATGCGAATGGAGTACGACCCGACCCCGACAAACTTGCCGCCGCTGTAGCCGCGTTTCCGCATCCTACAGACAAAAAGACTGTTCGGCGCTTTCTGGGTTTGTGCGCCTACTATCGACGATTTATTAGAGGGTTTTCGAAGATAGCGGAACCCTTGACTCGCCTTACACGCGACGACACACCGTTTGTATGGGCTACCGAACAACAGGCTGCTTTTGCCGAGCTACGACAGCGGATGCAATCAGCCCCTGTTCTTGCGCATTTTGACGAAGATGCTGACACAGAGGTGCACACTGACGCCAGTAACATCGGCCTCGGCGCAGTGCTCGTCCAGCATCAACACGGCAAAGAAAGAGTCATAGCTTATGCCAGCCGCTCACTGTCCCGTACCGAGGTGAATTACACGACCACAGAGAAAGAGTGTCTCGCAGTAGTGTGGGCGATCACCAAGTTTCGTCCGTACCTCTATGGTCGTCCATTTAAAGTGGTGACGGACCACCATGCCCTCTGCTGGTTGGTAAACATTCGTAATCCCTCTGGACGACTGGCCCGATGGAGCTTGCGTCTACAGGAATTTGATGTTACCATCGTATATAAGTCTGGACGGAAGCATGAAGACGCTGATACGCTGTCACGTGCACCCATACCTTTAGTCAATCAAGAAGAAGAGGACGATGACGGTTTCCTGGGCGCCCTTAGCTCATCTGACTTGAGCAGACGCCAGCGAGAGGATGAAGAGATTCGACCGCTCATCGACTATCTGGAGGGTCATAGCGCCGTTATACCTCGCCATCTATCTCGCGTCGTGACATCTTTCTGCCTCCGAGATAATGTCCTGTACAAAAAAAAACGCCCGTCCTACGAGCCGCGCTTACCTCCTCGTCGTTCCGAAGGACATGCGGGATGAAGTCCTCTCTGCGTGTCATGACGAGCCCACATTTGGTCATCTAGGTTACTCACGAACGCTCGCCAGAGTAAGTGAGGCGTACTACTGGCCCGGACTTTCTGCAAGCGTGAAGCAGTACGTTAAAAGCTGTCGCGAATGCCAGCGTCGAAAGTCGCCACCAAGCAAGCCGGCTGGATTACTTCAGCCAATTGATCCACCCCACAAGCCATTTGACCAAGTTGGCATGGACATTCTCGGCCCATTTCCTTTATCGTCTGACGGCAACAAATGGGTCATTGTTGCAACTGACTATTTGACCCGCTATGCTGAGACACAGGCGATACCACGAGCCACGGCTTCTGAGGTAGCACAGTTCTTCATGTGCCACATTGTTCTGCGCCACGGTGCTCCATCTACGGTGATAACCGACAGAGGAACAGCGTTCACTGCACAACTTATTGATGAAGTTTTTCGACTAAGTAACACTAGGCATCGAACGACGACTGCTTATCATCCGCAGAGCAATGGCTTAACCGAGCGACTAAATAAGACAGTCACAAACATGATCTCCATGTACATCGACGTCCAACACAAAACATGGGATCGCATTTTGCCTTATGTGACGTTCGCTTATAACACCGCCGTTCAAGAAACAACCCGATTTACACCGTTTCGCCTTCTCTACGGCCGCGAAGTTCAGACGATGCTGGATGCGATGCTTCCTTGTGAAGGCGCCGATCAATTAACAACTGACGCAGAAGAATTTGCAGAGCGTGCCGAGGAAACTCGCCAGCTCGCCCGGCTACACATTGGTCAGCAGCAACAGGTTGATGCACGACGTTACAATATGCGTCACAATGACGTATCTTACAGACCGGGAGACCAAGTTTGGATTTGGACCCCTGTTCGACGCCGTGGCCTCTCCGAAAAGTTGCTCAGCAGATACTTCGGTCCGTATAAAGTATTGCGCCGCGTGAGCGACGTAAACTACGAAGTGGTTCCGGACGCTACGTCGTCACGATGGGTACAACGAAAACAACCGACCTCTGACATAGTTCACGTGGTGCGCATGAAGCCCTATTTTGCGCGTTCCTAAAAGACCACTTTTCCTGTGTTTTTTTTATTTGTGCTCGGACAATTGCCTCATCATTGGTGAACTTATCGCGTCTAACATTTCATTATTGGTGCCCTTTTTCATTGTTTAAACTACTTTGTTTTGTTTTTTTTTGCAATAACTTTGCAGCATCGGGACGATGCTCTTTTTTTTGTTGTTGAGGGGGAATATTGCCACCTCTTTCTAGTAGTGGGTCGTATGCCAAGGTGAAGGCCCACACCACAGAGAAGAAAGAAGTGCACGTGGGCCCTCGCTCTGGCAAACAAGCCCAACCGACGCGCTTGGTTAGAGCCCTGTTGCTCAGACGTCAGTAAATCTTGTCGACACCCCCTGGAGTGACGTGACAATATACTCATCATTCCCGTGGTCGCTTAACGATCGCAGCGTCAGAGTACCCTCTATAAAGTGAATTTTAGGGAACTTTATAGCTGAAGGTAATACACTAATAACATTTATACTTAAAAAGCAACTTATGTATATATGTACACAGGATGTCTGCCCAATGGGAATGCACAGCATGTCAGCGAAAAAACGCCAGGCCTGCGTGGTAGGCGTAGCACAGTCAGAGCGAAAGCTAGAACGGTCTTTCAGAGCCTTCTCAAAAACACTCATTTGGTAACTACTGCAAGCACACTTGCTTGGTTCCCACTAGAGTATTTATAATACGTTTTACGAGCCATTAGGCCAGCATTCTCTATGCCATTTTCCGCCATTCTTCTGAGAAGTGTGGTATCCACTGAACACTTGCAAGGACTTTTGTGCCAATTCTTCATACAGTGGCTGACGACGATGAGGAGTTATGGCTGAAGTGGGTATGCGGCACAGTTATTAGGGGAACAAGAACAAACTTTTGTAATGGGTTGGGGCATTGGATGGCCCACTCGTTACGCTATTCGCATTGTTCTACGACTGGTTGTTCTTCCGCTGTTGTAAAACGCTTTATAAGTCGTATTAACGCGATTGCTTTCCCGATATCAAGCCTGCCTAAGGCAAGTTTGACAGCAAGTCACAAGCACCGGTGTAGCTCAGTGGTAGAATACTGGGCTGGCACCCAGCGGACCCGTTTTCGAGCCCTACTGTGCCATTGGTGCTAAGTTATGCCTGCCTAAGACAAGTTTGACACCAAGTTGACTGTCTCCCAGCGGACCTAGGTTCAAGCGCAACTGTCTCATTGGTGCAAGGTTTTTCTTTTTCTGTGCTTGCGTGATGTGGTTATGGACACCAGCGGCGGCGGTGGTGGACAACAACAACTGCGCATAACCCGAAAAGTGGTCTCATAACAGCTTTCGCTGCAATAAGGTAAACCAAAGATGAGTGTCACACCACTTTTACGGTGCTGGTTTCTGAAACAATGATTGATATGTGGGGTTTAACGTCCCAAAACCACCATATGATTATGAGAGACACCGTAGTGGAGGACTCCGGAAATTTCGACCACCTGATGTTCTTTAACGTGCACCCAAATTTCAGGACATGGGCCTACAGCATTTCCGCCTCCATAGAAAATGCAGCCGCCGCAGCCGGTATTCGATCCCGCGACCTGCGGGTCAGCAGCCGAGTACCTTAGCCACTAGACCACCGCGGCGGGGCTGTTTTTGAAACAAGCATTTGGAACGAATCTTAGACGTTTTCGCATCAGTTGAGGCTTTTACAAACGTTACTCGCGGCCCATATGCAGGGTTTGTGATATTTTATGCAACGGGTAATATAACAATGAGAGCTCAATAAACGATTCATATTACATCCATGATAGAAAGCAGCAATATTATATCCCCACACGTGAAGCGTCTTTTCTCTATGCAGTATTCCCTGTCTAATAATTTGAAAGTAGTGCCATGTTTCTCACTTCCTTTTTTTTTGTCAACGATGCTTTCTTTGCTACACGTTGTCGTCCGGAAAAAAAAAACTTGTGGGGTGCCGTGCGTGAAGTGTTATTGCGAAGCCGCGAGAAAATCGATCGCCATTTCCTCAGTGCCGCTTTATTTCCCGCCGCGGTAATTTTCCGATAGTGCTGTGTGGCACGATTCAACGAAAACACAATGTAAGCAAACAAAAACAAACGATCGAAAAATTCAAGCTGAACCAAACCAGCTGTTGGCGACATATAGTCGGGAGAAATGTGAAATGGAACACTGAAATTGTTTCTGGAAGGTTACAGCGTCTTAACTCGGCAAGCTCAAAAGTATACATAAAACATTAAGGACTCGAGCGGAGATATATCTTTTAAACCAGTATAATACAATCAATTGTTGATTAAACGCTGATCAGGGTGATCTCCCTTGGATTACTGTACAAACTAATATCTGGGCTTCTACGTCCAAAAACCACGATATGATCATGAGAGATGCCATGGTGGAGGGCTCCTGGAAATTTGATCAGCTGGTGTCCTTCAACGTGCGCTGACAATGCACAGCACATGGGCCTCTATACTATTTCGCTTCCATCGAAATTGTGACCTTGAGAGCTGGGATCGAACTCTTAACCTTCGAATCAGCAGTCGAGCCCCTTAACCTCTGCTCTACAGTTGCGGACAACTATACAAACTGAAGACAGCATATCGAATATTAGATGCTGAGCGAAGACTGTGTCTCTGTCGTAGCAGGGGACAGCCAACACTGACCATCGTATTGACGAGATGCTTGTGCTTTTTTTTTGATGAACGCTAACCGTCGTTTATGGGCGTGATTTAGGGAGGGATGAGAGATGGAGGTTGAGAGGCAATGGATGAACAGGCGGAACACTAAATTACATTGTAAGGTTACAAAAACTGAACGTAACGATGGAAGTAGAACAGAAATGTACAAGAACAAGAGTTTAGGGCAAGGAACAGAAGCCAATGGTAGCGGTTAGGTCATGATCAACATTTTTCTAAACATCAGCCTTACTACGCCTAGCGCAAGGCAAATACCTCTTTCCTGTTTAGTCAAATAAGCCGTGGATGTGTTTTGCCGCTGCGGCGGCTGCTGCAGTTGCATACGCAATCTTGACGAACACTCGTGAACACTTCTCGATACTAGCTCTAGTCTACCCAACCTTATCGAACGAATAGGCCTTGGGCGTGCTGGTTTGGTCATCGCTAAAGCGGAATACGTGACGCTGAGGCAAGCGCAGTACGTCCCGTCGTTTTCCTGCCATGTGTTCGTTTCCGTCCTGATCGCGCATCTTTGTAGGCGTAACACCATGCCCTGCTCGGGCAACCTTGTAATCATAACTACATGCCATAGTGTTAACCGGCGCTTTCAGTACACGAGTAAAAACGGTAGGCCACGAGTATCCCCGTTCATCGCTCGTTCGCCGTTCACAAATCGTCCGGGTTTGACTCAGTGATACACGCCGTCACATATAAATCGGAGAGTTGACCGGCGACTGCCGCCGTAGCAAACACCCAGTGTGGACGGGTCGAGGAGAGCGGATCGTCGCGCCAGTTGGTATAGTGCTTGAGCCCGCGATCGAATCCTGGGCCCACGGCGTGCGCCCTAAGGGCGGGTCGATGGTCTGCCGGGACAGGCCGACCTTGTGCAGCGCTCGTCGTCAACGCCCGCCGCCGCCGCCACCGCCACCGCTAAGGCTTGCTTTTTGGGACGCCGCCGTTGGTGCGTGGATCCCGGTGAAGAGCGGGAGGGTGTCCGATACAAGCACAAGAACGCACACATGGCGTTCGTCGCGAGTACATAAACAGGTGATTGATTGATTGATTTGTGGGGTTTAACGTCCCAAAACCACCATTTGATTATGAGAGACGCCGTAGTGGAGGGCTCCGGAAATTTTGACTACCTGGGGTTCTTTAACGTGCACCCAAAGCTGAGTACACGGGCCTACAACATTTCCGCCTCCATCGGAAATGCAGCCGCCGCAGCCGTACGTAAACAGGTCACCGAGTGTGTATGAACGTATACATAGCTCACTGGCAGTGAGCGCAAGCACAGTTCATGTACGACTCCCTACTCATGTGCGGCGTGTGTGTTTAGAAGACGCGGGTAACGATTTAGAGTACTAGTTACTCTAATATGAGAGAGCTTAAAGCCGTCCCGTGGCTACGCTAAGAAGAGCAGCGCGCTGTGCATGTGCTGGATGGCATCCGGTTACTATACAGTGTTACGTTGACGTCCCTGTCTTCTATCTCTATTTACGCTGTTCCTATTGTCCAGTCATCACTTTAAACCAGGTGGCCAGAGCACTGTTGGATGCTTTTTGCATATATTAGAGGGATGCCCAGTGTTTTAGCGTGACATCTTTGAACATTTGTCACGAAAATTGCATTTTTAGGCAAGTATTGATAACTGAAGGTCGTTCGTCAGTTTGTTACGCTGATTTCTGATGTGAGTAGAGCATGAGCTTGAAGTTGACTGGTATGCATTATTATTTCCAATACATGAATCGTAACTTCACATGATTCCTGTCTTTTCTTGTCCTCGTTCTGTTGTGCTTCCATATTTTTGGATGCAAAGCAGCTCTGTGACTCACGTGTGTAACGCCGTACGTACGTGCGTCCGTACTAACGCGTTCCCCTAACCGCTGGTGTTGGAGCGGTACCAAGTAGGTCACGCCGCAGCTGAATGTTGATGTCACGCTCCCCTCACACGCTTCTCTCTCAGGTGCGTGCTAACGTCACTCTCTCCCTCACCGCAGCGCCAGCAGCTACCAGCTCCTCCGCCCGCTCGCAACACACTTCAGACAGTGCGCTGTGCTCCCGACCGGGTTGCAGAAATTAGGTGCCTTTTCTCATCTTCTAACCACTACCACACACTTCCCTCTCACTTCACCCTCTACACCACTCGCTACGCTCGAGCGCACATCGAGTGGTAATACTCTTTCAGCTTATTTATCTGTGATAGAGAGGACACCGTAAGACCATGCTCCTTCGTCCGCCGAAAAATCCGCCGAAGTGCTTAGGACTAGCCCGGCCAACGCTTCAAATGAATCGTCCCGTACTAACCGCAGCACCCGCGTTAGCATCGTTCAACCCGTGACGCCACGTGTGCGCAACACTATTGCTTCACATACCGTCAGGGTTCCCTTTAGGAAGATGGAGCAATTTTTTATCGTCACTTGATGTAGCTGCTTGAGTGAGTGGAGGGGATATGAGCAAGTAAAGGCAGAGAGAGATAAAGAAAGAGAGGAAAGACGAAAGAAAGCCAAGAAATGTAGCCCCGTAACTATCGCAAGAGAAAGAGCACGGTGAAAAAGTGGACGTCCTGTTTACTACTTCACCAGGAGAAAGAAGAACAGAGATGTGAAAAGAGGAGGAAGAAGAGAAGCAATAGCCCTAGGTGTGTCAGCACTTGGAAGTGCACGCAAACTGTGTGAGGAGAAATGTTTGCACATCATCGCAACAATGCACTGGTACATCTTTTGATTTTCTCTTCACTAGATTTTGTTTTGGGGAGACTGTTTCGTTGAGAGGAAATTTAATTACGTCGGCAACATGGTAGCTTCAAGCACACGACTTACATTTTATGTTCCAGTGGTAAGCATCACCATTTTTCACGGTTTTTCACCTAACAAAAACGGCCCTGCTGGCTCACTGCAATGTGGTAAATGTAAGTTAAAGAGAATCACAGTATTTATTACAAAGATATTCAAGTGTAACAGTAGTTTTAATAAGATGTTGATCCAGTTAGAAGCTCTTATAAACGCAATAAACACGCAAGGTGTTATGGAGCACAGGGCAAACACTTAAACTAGATAAGTATGGTTATGTTAAGTGGCTAGTTAGAAACATAAACGAACACAAAAAACTAGTGAGGGGAACGAGTGGTTCCCATCAGTACCACAAACAAATAAACACAAATGCCAGTAGGTAACTTATTCTTGCTTAAGACGTTCTGGCGGGTTTGTTTGTTTGTGATAGCTTATGGCAGCGCTCATTGAAAACATGCAAGAAACAAACACGCAGTTATAGAAAAACACACCAGAGCTATATGTCGACGTAAGTGCTGCGGTTTGTTGAAAGGGGCGCAACAACACCAAAGATTCTTTGACTTCGCAACAACCACTGTAGTATAGCATCGTTAGATGACCTGGTGCCTCGTTTGCACCCGTAGATCGTTTTCCCGTTCTGCAGCTGAAGACAAGAAAACTTGAGCTCCTGCTCGTGTAATTCGCTGTTCTTACCCGGAATGAGACGCCGGGAACCTAACGGAAACCCTGAGAGCAAACGACACAGAAATAAACCGTGAAAAGAGGGACGCATCTCGCCGGCTTGCCGTACGAATTGAGCGGCGCGGTACCACGCTCCGTGAAAAAAGATAACGTTTTCGGAGGAGCGGTACACGTTACACCAATGTTCTGGGGACATGTTCTTGACCATCACTCCCTCATCCTGATATCCTTTCTCGGACTCGTTTCAACCCCTTGGGCAAACGCGTTGTTGCATCTCCTCAAACATTTATGGGAAGTACAGTTCCCCCGCGAGGGACAGGCAAGCCAGGGGCGTTTTGAATAGGTAAAGAACACGGACTCGCTCCACGTTTTCCGTCTTAGAGTTGAAAAAAAAAAACAACGAGAATATCGCGAAAGAACACGAACGAGGGAGGTGCGGTTGCGAGGAAACGTTGGTACGTCGAGAAAAAAACGTTTCGAGATGGCGCGCTGCCGAGAGTCTGCAGAAGCGCCGCGGAGACGACGCCGCGATATGAAAGCCGTGGTGGCGTAAGGTTTACGTACGCGAACGACCGGGATCGTTACGGAACGCTGGGAAAGATTTTTTTTTTTGCTCTGAGATAGAACCAGAGTGCTTGCTCTTGGCTTCGAGCATGTGCCACACAAGCCTTGGCTTGTGTGGGCCTTGCCGAGAACATGAGTAATGCAGAGCGCGGACGAAAGCCTGACTTCGAAATAGCGCAGCACGATAGAGAAGGATAATAAAAATTTGAAAAGGGGAAACGAGGCCTTTGGCGGGAGCCCTAAAGGTTGAATGGAGACATAGGTTCTTTTTTCCGAATCGTTGGAGCGAACGCAAAAGTTTGGAGTGCACGGCGTTGGGGATGTCAACGACGTTTGCTGTTGTTGAGCTTTGATGCGAGTGATGCGAACGCTTAGGTATCAGTGCAATTGAGCCGCTGGGAACGAATAGAAACTTGGAGATATCGGAGACTTGGTTTACGAAAGAAAAGCTGTCTAGGGAATGAGTATAGGTACAATATGTGTGTGCAACTTGTCACCTCTTTTATGATGCTGAAATAAACGAATTCTGTGTGAAATAATAACAAGAGTTTTTTTTAGCTACAAGCGACTCTGGCGCTGCGGTCGCTCAGCTACCATGGGAATAATGGGTAGTACACGGATTTGCCTAGTCTTCGTGCTTGCGGGCTTCGAACGCTATTTGTGGCTTTGTTTAGTGCAGTGTTTTGGTTCTCTTTCGAATAAAGGAACAAACCGTTTTGAACTTCGTGACCCGATTCGAATCGCTGAGCCTAAAAGGTTAAGGTGGCGAAGCGCAACTCCTGAATTTTTGCTGGTTGTCGTTTCGTGACTAAGGAGCTCCAAGCCACTCGAAGCCAGATGGAGCCGAAAGTGCGAAGATTGGGCAAATGGATTTATTAACCATCATTCCCAGGCTTGCTGAAGAGCGCTGGCGTTGAAGCTCCCATTGACACTAGCGCCAGAGTTCCACCTAGCGTATATAAAGGAAACTCTAGGGTAATGACTACTCACAGAACGAATAAAGGTTTTGTGCTGTAAGGCTGATAAATTCTTTTTAATAAGGGGCCATTTGCTTTTTCACTATTGTGCATATGACGTTTGCACATGACTCAACATCAGAGGTGTAAGGCAAAAAGGTAGACCTACGGGAAAGTAAGAGATAGAGCAAAGAAAGTCGTCTTTTTTTCCCCCTGCAAGTTAATTCTTACATCTTGCAGCTTTGTATTGTATTTTTTGTGTTTCATCACGCCTGCTTCACACCTTGACGAAGTATAGCAAAGCCTGAAATGGTTAGCGTTTGCTCCTTTTGTACCTACATACATACATACATACATACATACATACATACATACATACATACATACATACATACATACATACATACATACATACATACATACATACATACATACATACATACATACATACATACATACATACATACATACATACATACATACATACATACATACATACGCACACACACTCACTCACTCAGTCACTCACTCATTCGCTTACTCTGTGAACACTATGGGACCCCATGATTTTAATGTAAGTATCCATCGAAGTAAGTGAACACAGGCACACAGTCTAAATTACGCGAATCAAGTTAACTGAGCCAACTGCAAGGACTATTCAGTGCGTCACACTAGCGACACTACGCTGCGCAAGACGCAGTCTTCCTCTACTGTTGTAAAGAGGCTGACAAGGTCTGGCGTAGTGCCGCACATTACGCCAATGTGGAGTCATTAGATTCCAGGTCTTCCTCAAAGAAGATCGCTCTTTGGCGTAGACTCCGTGAGCTCGTCGTCTCGCCTTATTATTCGCCTTACAGCGCTCGTTCCGTGCCTTAATTAGAACGCTGGTTCCCGCTCTATGTAAAGGCAGCCTGCACGAGGTTGGTGTTCAAGCAGATAAGGCGAGCAACCGCTAGTCCCGACTAGGCTTCAGAGATAACGCATGCGTCCTTAGAAAGTCGAGAAAGGACGGTGTCCTATTTCTTCTCGCTTATTGAATTAAGTGAGTCGCTTCAAGTCGACTATCATGGGGCGCTTTAAGATCCACTAAGTAGAGTTGTGAAATGCTTTTATATAATCCGCTACTCCTATAGGTTTCGGGCAATTGCACGGTTATACTTAATCACAGAGTGCTGATCTTATGGGGTGTCACTGCACTGTGGTTGAACTGGACTGCGTTCCTGGAATCAGCTGATAAAAAGATGGCACTGCGTTACTGGACTTTGCTCATGAAAAGGATGAGTGCCTTATAGACCTTTTCGGACGGTGTCAACATATCAATACCAGCGGCACGTGTTGCTTCACAAGAAATTTTCGGTTACTTAAATTATCATTCTCTGACGCTGAAGCGGAAACCTTGTTTTTTCAGTTGTGCCAGAGTAAAAAAAAAATCCTTTTCCACTTTCTAATAAAAGTAAGGCGCGTTAAGTTAACGACTAAGTCCTGTAACGTTGTGTGTAGCTAAGACAAAAATGTATTTGAATAATTTGGCGAGAGAAAGGTGAGAAAATGCTGAAAAAGAGCGGGCTACTCGATAAAGCATTTTATCTTCACCAATTCTTCTAGCCTACACTGGTGCACAAAACCGGAAGCCATCCAGTGCATGAGGAAAACAGTTTTTCTCAATCTTCAATCGTCTGCGGGACGGCTTCACGCTCTCCCATAGTAGAGTACATAGTACTCTAAATTGTTAACCACTTTTTGTAAACACAAAACCGGAAGTTATGTTTGTGTGAACCAGCGAATGTACATGTTATTTCAACGTCATCTCATATCCATGTTCATGTAATTGACATCTGTTTTGTCATCATCGTTAGAGTATGTCTAAGAAGGAAATGTTCTGTTGAGTGTTATTCACGTTTGTGGATATAATTGTTTTTAAAACAAAACCGGAAGCCATCCAGCAATTCTGTTTGTGTACATTGCAATGTAACGACACCATCAACAACATTTCTGCGCCACGCGCAATGTCTTAATGAACTGCACTGAAGTGCTCATTTGGGCCGGTTGGTATATGATCAGCGAAGCGAAAAAAGCAGCGACAGATATGAGACAGTAAAAAAGACGGACAAAGCGCTGTCCCGTGTATCGCGCTGTTTTTTTTTGCTTCGTTGAGCTATATTTTACTTGATGTTGTTGATACATTAACTGATGAACAGTGTTCCTAATCTACAACGAAGACCTGTTTTTCTTAGCGTGCATACATACGGATGCTTCTACATTCTATCTTCCATTTCAGCCTGTAGGGCGCAACACAAAGACCGACAGGAAAGTGACGAAGACCGAGTCCTTCCTTGTCATGTGTTGTGCGCCAGTTGTCGATATTGAACACCTTCAAGCCCAAACGTACGTGTGACTTCAACGTGTTCATGTCCTTCTGCAAGTCTTCAAGTGCTTATTACTAAGCAATATATTTCAGTCCTGTATGTTTACTCTTGTTTATGCGAAAAACGTTTGAATTTAATACAGGTTTTTTTTAAGTAGCCGGCTCTAAGGTATAATCTAGATTTCTGTTAGTGTCTAGTTAACAGAAGCAAGTTCAGTACTACCACTTCACTAACGTTCTATACTATGTCAGCGTTTATTTTGGAGAGTTGAAGATGTTGCTCAACTGTGCGTTCTAAGTTTTACTTATCGGTCGAAGATTGTGTATGCGCTACTGCAGTTTAATAACAACTGCAGGGTAACAAAAGTGTAAGAATCTATTCTATTCGAAAGGAGATAGCCACCGCTTTTCGCTTTCAAAAGAAACCAAGCTCATTCAAAGTGCCATCCGCCACGAACGTTCACCATGAAAGAACGTGCCTATCAACGCAACTCGAAGCAACTACCGCCAACATTAGACTATAGGGAGTTTTAGAATAACGTTTGCAGGTGCTGTGGCAGTTCCTGGTTAGCAGATGCATTAGGGAGTTTTATAATAGCGTTTGCTCTGTTTCAAACCGCAACGCACAATCGCAGCGACACCGTAGCCTCGAAACCAGCGTTTGCAGGCCACATGCGAGCCGCGATCACCGCATGCTATTTGGGATTTCCTGCGCGCGGGTCGCGAACGCGAAAGCCGACTCGCGTTACGACGCATGCGCAGTGGCAGCGGCCGCACAGCATGGGCTCGCGATGCGCTGTTCTAGAGCTCCCTACTTTCTGTTGGGCTTACGTAACGAGCCCACGTACGCAGCACTGTCACGGGAAAAAAAGTGCGCATGTGCAGTACGTAACGTATCGATTCCAGAGATGTGCGCGTACGCCCTAAACAAGACGCTGCGTTCGTAACGCAACGCTTATTGCGTTACGTTCTCGCGAGACCTCGAGTGAACCACAACGAGAGTACATGGTGGCAGCAGTGACGTTCGACGCAGACAGCAACAGTGGACTCGATGCAAGCTATGTGTACTTCACAATGGAGGGCAATGTTTTCATGCCACACAAGATAAATTCAGGCGGCGCGTTCCGGCATTCTGATGGTTCAGAAGAAATTGCCTGGTGCTTCACGAAAATCCTCAAGAATCGTCTTCGATAGGTTGTGTGCGGGAGTGCGTCTCTTTCTACCAGGCCTCTCGGCGAATTAACGCGTAAATAAAACGGCAGCTTGATACGTACTTTTATGCATGGTGCAACATAACACGCCTTGCACGTTGTGCGAGCTTTCACTCCTTTAATGCGCCGGTAGTACATCGTAAGGTCATGAATACCTGGAACGCGACCACTTGCTATGGGGTACGCTAAGCCTGATCCACAGCAGCGCTGGATAGAACGCTGGGTTCGATTCAGTCAAGGCATTGATTCAGTGTGGCCATGCCCGTTCAGACGCCGTTCTTGCATTGCGCACCCAAGTTAAAAACAGCAAAGGTAAACGTGTACATTCAGTGCACCCAGGAACGATGCCAAAAATCTACACATCGAACGCCACGGCCTGACTTGTACACTGCTGGCCCCTACCCTGGCAGTCGGGATGTTTTTCGTGCAGATCACAGAGGACTCGTTTTTACTGGAACCTATCATACTTCCAACGTAGGGGGCGCTTATGAGCATGCGAAAACCCTTGCATCTCGAATACAACTTATCTAGTTGAGTGAAACACACCAAGGTACGCTAAACTAAAGGTGTCGTTGCACGCATCCCTTGCAGCGTACGCAACGTTATTTTCACGGCGTCTACGCAACTTCCCCGAACACCCAACTAAAAGTGTCTACTATAGGGAAACTAAACTTAACGCGAGATGCAAACCAAAAGTGGGCGCGCACGCATAAAAAGAAAGAAATGGTTCTGACCATTGAAGAAGCCGGTAACAACCGGTTTACAATATTCAACAGGTTGGAGTCGAAGAGAAGTGAAACCGCACAAGTTGTAATGCCACCATCGTAGAGGGCACGAAAGGCGGACGTCTCAGCGGAACGTCGTAAAAGTAACCGAGTTGTAATAATGCTGAAGAAGGGCAGCAACTGACGGGCCGGCGAGAACCCAGGGAGGGCTTTTTTGACCGAACGCCGCAACGAAATGGCCAGCGCACGAAGAAGATAATGTGTAAGCGCTCAGAACCACAAAGAGGACGAGGATGAGCAGGAGATGGAGGATCGAGTCTCTCTCTCTCCATAAGCTGTATTACATGGAGAGAGAGCCAAGCCTGCGGCGACCAAGATATCCAGGCGCGCGTGTTAGGTTGGGTACTCGCGCATCCATTATGCACAACGGCAAGCACTCGCTGCAACACGAGCGAACCTTCTCCTTGAAGAGGGCGCCGTGTGAGTGCAGCCGATAACGGCGGCCGCCGACGTCTGTAGTCTGACAACCTCGAAATTCCGAAAGCAGCATTTTCCTCCACCCCCTTTCATTTGATATGCGGTTATTACTAGTCTATCATGGTGGCATGCATTGCACATGAATTCGGCATCCTTTTTCATCTCCTTATTCGGCACAACCTCCGTGGTGGTCTTACGGCCCACACAGGGGTTGTACTGGTTGCACGAAAGGCCGTCAGTGGATTAGTATCTGACGAATAAGAAGAAGGGTTTGCGGTGCAGAGCTGGAATGCACGTGCTAGATACTCGAATATGGCGGCCGCGTTTCCAAGAGAACGCTAAAAAAAATCCACGCATGTCCACGAAGTCAATCATGACGAGTCGGTGAAGCTCTGGATATTGTATGAGGGAGTAACCGTACGTTAACCGAGCATCGCCGCATATATTGCAAGTTTAGTGATATAATAGTTACTAGAAGAGTCGACAACAGACACAGGTCCTAAGATCCACAATACCTGCGTTGAAGTCGCCGACTAATATAAAGCGTTGGTGCTTGTTTTATATTTTCGTGTCACAAATTGTATTTATATTAGTCAATCGTTAAACCTGTTTTCGTGTCTCGCATATCGTACCTTACCCTAGCGTTGCTCTATATAATGTAGCCGTCACAACGGGCACTGGACAAGCCTCGCCTTTAAAGTTATTCGCACCTAAAAGGCGAAAACAATTACTGCACTTACATTCATGACCACGTTAAGATGCCTTGACCGGTGAAAATGAATCGACGGAGAGGATAAGATATTGACGCAAGATCGAGACTACTGAAGGGCCAATGAAATATCAAGATGAGTACTGAAAATTATTCAAATGAGTTCATTTATAGAGCATATGCTTTTCACGTAAAAGAGCGGGAGAGAGAGAGTGAAAATGTAATAAAAAGACGGGAACGTTAGCCTGGTTATTCGTATCACATATATTCCAGGTGCTTCAGGATGATTACGTTATATATCCAGATAATAACAAAACACCTAGACTGTAGACTGTAGGTAGACTGTACAAATAACAAGATTTCGTTCAGGCTTGTGGTCCATGCCCACCTCGGTGGACCGTTGGTTAGGGTGCTCGGCTACAGACCCAGAGGTCGCGGATGTGGTACCGGTCGTGGCGGTCGCATTTTGATGGAGGCGACGCGGTAGAGGCCCGTGTATACTGTGCAATGTGAGTGTACGTTAAAGAACACCAGATGTTCACAGTGTCCGGACCCCTACACTACGGCGTCTCTCAAAATCATGTCGTCGTTTTTGGAACTTGAAACACCCATCAATTATTATTAGGCGTGTGATCCCCAAGAAAGTGAACAGCGCTTTCGTTGCACATAACGCACCGGTGCTGCTTTGTTATGGGTTTAAAACATGTCGCACTTATAAGCACGAGTTCCGGCTGAAGGCATAAGGCCGCCCTCAGAGACTGTCTATTTGATGCCCATCTCCCGCATTCGCGCAGAAGATGTTTCACATCTTCTGAAACGTTACATGGAACGCACGAGGTGTAGCAGGTGGGATCATTGCGGCATCTGGTGGAGCAGATCTCAACCACGCGCATCTTTCTGCATGTGCTCCGATATCCCTTACGACAGTGTGATGAAGCACAATGTTGACCCAAGGAATACGCCAAGGAACCCGACCGCAAAGTGCGAGGGCTACTACCAGACACCTATGCTAATTATTAGGGTTGCCACTAATATTACTTTTTTTTCGCGTTAGCGTAGCAACACTTTTCTGCTCGCGCAACGTCGTTTCTATCCAAAGAAAACAAAACTAATGTCGGGCGGTCGTAAACGCTGACGAAACTCGTCACTGACGCCCGAGACGGCTTCCATATTGTCGCCCAGCGCAACGCTATCGCAGATACGTGAGCAACACACCACTGTGCGTGTGGCGGCAGAGCACGCGCACGTTGAAAATGTCTGGAGCGCTCCCGTACGTCGACGTTGCCTCGTGCCGCGCATGCCTAATGCGAGTGCCCGTTTTCCCTCCGACCCAGGACTTCGAAACCTGAACGAAACGAGGGCTCTGCCTGCGAAACGAAGCCGGTCGTAAAAAAGTTCTCCGGGAAGCTCCCGTCGGCTATATCGCATCCTCGTTCGCGTTCCCAGGACGGTGGGCCTTGCTGCGAGACACGTGTTATGAGGAGAAGCGCTGCTATGGAGGGTTAAGGGGTTATTTCGAGTGCCATGCATGATGGTCACGACCGTGCCAGTGATTGCGATACTTAAAGTAGTTGCACGTAGGTTGCACCAGTACACTATCAAAATTCAATTAGTGTTTGTTGAACTAGTTTGTTGAATTACTGTTTGTTGAACTATAAACAAGCGTTTGTTGAATGAGTGTTTGAATTAGCGTTATTTTTGTAGTTTAGGTGACGTTTTCTAATATTAGCTGTAGGTACCACGCGTGGCACCGGCTAATTATTCTTAACTATTGTCACATAGTGCACCGCTGCTCGCTATTAAGCCCGAACAAAAATAGGGGCAACGGGAAAGGGAGAGTATGGGCAAAAAGGTAGAGTAGAGACTTTTGTGATTTCCTACCATTCATTGAGGGTGAGTAAATACTGACACGAAAACATTAATAAAGGGCAACTGACTTCACTGATTAGCGTATCAATTCTGAAACTACTTGTGACTATTGATATCGGCGCTGGTGACTCTGAGTGACGGACTTCGTCGCATTCTACACCCTAGGACGTTACATAGCTCCACCATCTCGACTCTTCGCGTCCGTTACCAATCTTGGTCGTAATGCCTATTCGTTCAGAGTCAACGACGACAGCTTGTAATTGTGTTCGCTCCAACAGAAACATAACACTGTCTCTAGAACGTTTTTTTTATTATTAGCATGCCTGTATTTATAGCATGTATGTATGTATGTATGTATGTATGTGTGTATGTGTGTATGTATGTATGTATGTATGCATGTATGCATGTATGTATGTATGTATGTATGTATGTATGTATGTATGTATGTATGTATGTATGTATGTATGTATGTATGTATGTATGTATGTATGTATGTATGTATGTATGTATGTATGTATGCGTGTATGTATGTGTGTATGTATGTATGTATGTATGTATGTATGTATGTATGTATGTATGTATGTATGTATGTATGTATGTATGTATGTATGTATGTATGTATGTATGTATGTATGTATGTATGTATGTATGTATGTATGTATGTATGTATGTATGTATGTATGTATGTATGTATGTATGTATGTATGTATGTATGTGTGTGTGTATGTATGTATGTATGTATGTATGTGAGTGCGTATGTATGTGTGCGTGTGTGCACGCACTCACTCACACACACAGACACATACTGATCTGGTCAGTGACGTTCGTTCTTCCTGAAGGTAAATACAGTACGTGCATTATGAAAAAAAATAAAGCGAGACATTATACGGAAAGTGACTGGAAACTTCAGAAGCAGCATTTATTCAAAACACTTTCGTCAGGTCTCAAGAGAGAGAGAGCAGGTTGGAGGGTTTGCTATGACACAAAGGCTGAGAGCTCGCCCTCCATCAATTTTCTGACGCACTACTCAGTAATAGAAAAACGGAATCTGCGTAAAAGAAAGGAACAAATTAAGGCGCCAATGATAATGGTGTTATATCATTGAGTGTCCAAAAAATATTTGCAGTCTCCGCTACTTACAGGGCTAGAAAGCCGGCGAAAAGGCCTGGTGGTGAAGTAACATAGGACATAAGAACTACTATTTGGTACTGGTTAATGCAAAGTATTAACAAGTTCATTGCATAATAAAAAAATTGGGCGCACGTTAAAGAAGCCCAGGTGGTCGAAATTTACGAAGCCGTCCACAACAGCGTCTCTCATAATCATATTGTGATTTTGAGACGTTAAATCCCACATATCAATTTATAGGCTGCAATGAAGTGTTACTGCATTAGGACGATGTTACAGACCTTGACTGAGAGATTGAATGCAAGAGATAACCCGCTCTTGCAAAAGACGTAAGCCGCGCTATCTCGCCTTTTCTGGCGAAGAACAGCTGCAGGGAAATCGAATGCAGGCACCATTCGTCGCGATTACATCGCGCTAAGGGTATCGAATAACCACGTTGTGCTTTTCATGTCGGTCCGTGACGTCAATCGTCGGGTCTTTTAGGTTTTTCGATAAATTAATAAAAAAATGAAACGTGGCATAAATCTGAGAACGTACACGCCGAAGGCGATATCTCGCGAGCCCTTCGCGATCCCGAAGCTGAACAAACAAAGGAGCTCACGCTTATCGTAATAAAGTAAGCGCGGTTCCTCATTAATCGTGCCGGCGTGGATTGGTAGGGTGCAATAGAGCGCGTTTTTCCTAATTGGAAACCGGTTCTTGGAATAACAAGGCTGGGATAAAGATATGTCGGGGACAAGAAAGAAATCCCCCCCCCCCACCTCGCAGACGCTCCAGAATTTAGCGCGAATTTAGTGCTGCGTCGGTTTTCATCTACTCAGCGGTAGCTGTAGCGCTTTTGTCGAGATCCGAAGTGCCTATAGAGAAGAACCAACAGAAAATGTCTCACTAACTCGTCCTGAGGCGACACGGATTCTTGCACCCCGTGCGGAACGAGTCTCCGCTGTGAGAAACAGTGACCCGTTCGAAGCTAGCTTTCTTTGATCGACCTTATGAAACGAACCAGTTACTATGTGAGCGTGTTATCTTGAATCTCGATTTGCGTGGAAATCGCATTGTAGGGAGTGCACTTCAGATATACATGGGGAGGGATGTGTTACAAAGTATCCTGGGTGGGAGGTGATGGGAACGAAGACGTCGCGTTTCACCCCGCAATAAAGGGTGGGAGGTATCATTCTTTGTATGCCTGACAGAGAATGGTTAGGAGGACTCGTTTCTCTGTTCCACAAAAAAACCAAACGGGTGCGATAGAGTTTGATAGCTCCGAACGATGATCTACGCGCCGAAAACAATGTGAATCATGGAGCAGAGTTTACATCGCGTCAGAGCCGAGTGTAAATTGCTGATAGCCCAGCAACCTATGGAAGTCTACCGATGTACGAGTATATTCTACACACTGCAAGAAATAGAGCTTATAAACTTGTTCAAACTTTACTCAATGTAAAATGCTCATTTGAACTTTGTGACGTTAAACGCACTGTCTCTACATCGCTTGGGTGCGTTCCTTCGCTCCATTTCTTTTTATCAATGTTTCGTCTATTTGATCGTATGGTGCATTCTTGTTTCACTTCGTTCCGGGGAATTTACTCTCTACTATGCCTAGAGGTGGAGGAAGCAACAAAAAGGAGAAGGCAGGGAGGTTAACCAGAAAGACATCCTGTTGGCTACCCTACACTGGGGGCATAGACAAGGGACAAGAAAGATGAGAAAGTGGGAAGAGATGAAAAAGAAAAAAAAGTGAGGGAGAGACCGACAGTAATTTCACTACTGTCAGAGGTGGCTAATGAAATTAGGGGGATTGTTCTAGATGTCTTCAAAACGGTTTTGACTTGTAGACGTTCCAATAGGTTTCCCTGAATGTTAGCTCATCGGCGTTATCTTTCTTCGAACCCATCGAAAAGAATAGCCGCAGTGGCCAAGAGTAGAACCTGTGACACTATAAGCTCCGCTTCGCGATACCATCACCACTTAGGTACCACGCCTTAGTTTATCAATCAATCAATCAATCAATCAATCAATCAATCAATTGATCGATTGATTATACAATCATTCAGCGTTGCTCTTTTCATCCAGTAGTAATGAAGCGAAACGACTATTTAGGTGCCCACTAGAAATATTCCAAAAGATATATAACGTATACAGAATATTCGGGGCATTTGATGAGACAAACTCTTGGTCACGCTTCAAAAAAAAAAAAAACGGCTGATTTACCCGGTGCGGTAAGGAATGAAGCCTACCGGGGCCATTGTGTTCGCGGTTCGCAAATACTGGCAATCTATATAGGTAAATAAAAGGGCTTAAACGTAAAGAATAGACACGCGAAACCTGCAGAAAAAAGGCCGCTGTCCTAAATCAGGTCGTTTACATGCCCACCACGTTCCACTGACGGATATTCGTACGCTCGAGGCGGCTAACGGAAGGACGAAAGGGTTAGGCACGTGTCCCGATCCATCGACTAAAAGACTTCTTTCTAAGGTACTACTTCGTCTCCCCTAATCCGCCTCCTTTTTTTCTTCTTTGCTGTAGCCTTCATTTTCTGATAAATTTGTCTGCGATGGCAACTCACATAGTGAAATACCATTGGAACATGTTACTTCCATACATACAACAAAATGTCGTCGGCCGCATACTTTTTCACACTTCTTTTAAGGTCTTTGAAGTCTCGGTACTAAGACTAACGATGCTATTCTGCTTCTGACAGTACGCGAGAGGTTAGTATGCAGATAGCGGTCGGAGTAGACTTTGTCTCACATCACGTGTGCTCGCCATTGCGTTTTCTCTTGCTCTTGACGAAGGCTTGAAAACTTCATCACCAGCCTCGTGCTGACGAGGTCCAAATTTAGTCTCCGACTCCGGGACTTGCTCCTTTATATTAAGGTGAAAGTCTTAAATGTCGCAGACTCGCGGCATCCGACTGTTCATGCCCTGGCACGGTTCCAGCTGTGGCCTCCACCCTTACACTTTCTTATCAATCACGTGATTGCTGAGTGTGTGTAGAACAAAATGAATAGGAATAACAAAAACAAAATAAGAAAAAAAACAAAAAAGACATGAGACATTCAAGAAAATGGCCACAGGTTTCCGCCGAATATACTTTGGAATTTATAAATTATCCGTCATTTTTATATCTATACTAGCTTGACTTTCTGTAATAAGTTTTATTATTGAAAAAGATATGAACCATGAACCTGAAGGCAACCCTGATGATATGTGAAGCAGCGGTGGTGTGCACGCACTTTACCTGGTTGAAACAGGCGTCGACGCGGGTGCTGGAAGAACGCTTTGAAGTGGAACTTGGTGTAGCGTTTACTCGAGTAGACGTTTGTTTGAAACGCAAATGTATGAGAGGCGGGCAGAGTGTTGTGCAAATTTCATCGCAGATGAACGACCCGAGAGAGTGTTTGCACTCGACGCGCGGTCAAGCGTTGTGGGCGGTGGGGAGGATGAAGCGAGGGAGAAGTGTGTTGTGAGCGGGCGGAGGAGCCGGCAGCTGCGGGCGCTGCGGCGAGCGTGCTGCGGTTGCGGGAGAGATTGACGTCAGCGCACACCTGCAAAGGAAACGTGTGAGGGGAGCGTGACGTCGACGCGGAGATGTAGCGTCACCTACTTCGCAACGCCCCAACACCTGCATCGAAAAGAACGCGTTAAGGTGTGTTCGTATGGACGCACGTACGTACGGCTTTCCACATGTGAGTCAAAGAGCTACTTTGCATTTAAAACACTAAGTTAGTGCGCACTACCGTTTCTTCTCCGATGTTGTAAACCTGTCATCTTATGAAGGAGGCAATGAGCCACCGCGCATTTAACCGGCTGAATTAGGCTTGGAAATGAAGATGGCAGATGCAATTTGCGTTTGGTGACAGTGCAGCACACTGAAGGCACGAAGACGACGAAAAGATAGGAGAAAACGCCTCGATGCGGTAGTGGCGCTCAAGCCGACAGCGGCAAAGCTTCATCCGCAGGTGTAAAAAAAAAACGAGCAACCGGCCAAGACACTCGGCGCGAGAGCCTTGCCTAAGCTGCTGCCAAAGCCGAAGCCAATGCCAGGCTTCCATCGGCTCGTCGCGATCCCACGCGCAAAGCCGTGGGCGCAGCGTATGGTCTTCGGTATAGCACAGACTGAGGGGGAAAGCAGGTTCGTTTCCATAACAAGGGGGCCTGTCGGTTGGGCTCGGTATTACGAATGTCACGACAGCCATGCCCTTTCTCAGCTCTCATCCTTTTTCATTCTCCCCAACGTATGCCGGCGCACCCTCTTCCGCGGCAGCGCCGACACACCAATCCCTAGTCTGGCCTCATGCTCGACAAAACCCTAGGGAAAAAAGGGGAGCTCCTGCGTTCTCTTGCCCCCTCTCTATCTCTCTTTTTCTTGTATCTCGGAGGCACGCTTATGATCACATTGTTATCTTGTACCCTACGTAGTCTGTATATTTCGTCTAGATGTTCGTCGACGCTTTTTATAAGGAAAACCGGGAGAAGAAAGTAAAAGTGAAAGTATTCTCCCATTGACGCTACTTTTTATTTTTCCCGCTTGCGTTGGCGCTAAAGCCGCGATTCGAATTATACTTGCATAGGGGCCGAACGCCTCCAGTATCGCGGCCTATTCTCGACGGCTGTCCCGTTCTCGTGGGAGGCGTCAAGAAGCGCTAATCAGAAATTCAGTGCCCCAGAAGAAAGAGTCCTTCACGATGGCGTAGTAGCGCATTTGGAGCGCCTCAATAGGTTTTTTTTTCATTCATTTCGGCATAGAGACTGTGACTTCTCCGCCTTCCCCCGCCCATTGGATCAGGACAATTTGATTTGCGCCGATTCTTTACTTTTTTTAGTATACTTTAAATTTCTCATCTGTCCTGTTCAAGAGTACCATTACTTCACCATGTTTTTTGGTCATGTGAGAAGACGTTCATTAGCGATTTCATCAAAAATAAAATAACAATATATATTTGTGGACTCTTTCGGCGCCATTTGACGAGGATTTTGACTGAGTTTCTTTGCTCAGAACACGAGAACCAAAATAGTTTTTTTGTGCGTTATTTTCAGTGGACAGTTTTTTTTCCCGGAATAAGGCCCTCTTCCCACTGCAATTTTAAATAATCGCTGCACTGCGGACGTCTGACGCAATCGACATTGCAGTAGTTTTTCGAAGAAGTTCTTCGACTGACTGGGCCTGCTCGGCAAGTCAGATAAGAGACCGTTTTTAGACTCGTTGGAAACGTTTTCATAGTAATTACATTTCATGTGACCGTTGTTGTTATACAAAAATTAGCCGAGTGCCCTGCCGCACCGGAGGCAGTGGTGTAGCCAGGAGGGAGAACACCGGGCCCGTGACCCCCCTGAAATTTTTTTGTCCATGCACAAAGAGTGCAAAGTGACACTCGACTACATCTGTCTGCCCGGCCCCCACTTCAGAATTAAGTGTGGCCCTCTCCCTCCTTAGCCAAAAACATTTCCGCCTGCGCCCTTCACCGGAGTTAGCGCATATTCCCTGTTGTGATAAGCGTAGGCCGTCTGATGGCGGTTAGCTGTGCATCGTTGCTCAACATCGCCAATTTTCCGTGTCATTCGTAACACCAGTACAGGATCAGTGCTATTTTTGTCGTGCACAGTGCTATGTAGACATCCAGTTTGCGAATACAATGTTCAGTACAAGGCAATGTCATCCGGTACGGCATTTTTTTGTCTTGCTATGCCTGGAGCGTATTTGACACGCTGGAACGCTTTGCTTGGCAAATGATCCTATTAGGAACTGTAGTTCATTTGAAAGTTTGCTTTTTGGTGCCTATGATAGGCGTTGAAATTTTGACATAGCCTATGACTTGGTACAGTCGGCAAAAACTTTAGCTATTGTACGCAGCGGCCACATACTTTTTGTCAGCGCTATATTACCGGACGGAGTTACGAAAATTGCTTCGTGGACATGTGCTTTGTGGGCATACACTTGTTTTTTATTCAACTGAATTTAATTTAGTAGTATGGCAATGATACGCAAAAAATAATGACACTCATGTACAATAGCTAAATATTTGGTCAATTCTACGTCTGTATCGCAATATCGTCAACATATAAGCTGTGCCACTTATGCGATGAAGAAAAAGAAACAAAATACCCTGATGTAGCAAACGACAGCGTAGGTTTCATCGCAGTACTTAAGACTAAATGGACACTAAAGGCTCAATTTTGCATTACTTACTGCACCGCTGAGAGTATGGCTAATGAAAAAAAAAAACGATGGAAAGGTCAGTCGTTGTGATTCATTGAATTCTAGAAACAATGACTGAATAGACATGTCCTAAGCATGTTAGGTCACGGAACAACGAACGTCGCTGGAGCCAAGTACCATTGCGACAACTGGGCTAGATACATATTCCCGTCATGATCAATTCGATCGTGATTACAGCATGACTCTACTACTACTAATACCAATAGTCATTACTCGTGAGGCCATATATGTGTGGGTATCTACAGTGGAACGTGGCACTACTCAAACCCAACCTCCAGTAGTGTCAAGTTGTCACTATACGAACGTGCATGGAACGAGGCAGGGCCCTTTAACTTCATGCGTAATTAAATGGCGGAGCTGTCTAAGCTGGTCGTAATCTGTCCAACGTCAACAAAAGCTCCGCGCCGCGATAACATCACCGCGCGTTGCCTAGCAACCGCTTGCCGAGCTGTGCTCCTGCCCCCCCACGTCATGCACAGCTCCGCCACCAGCCCACCTGCCTGGACACTGCGCGCAACCACGTGGTCGCGCCAGACGTCATGCCACGGCCAACTGCGCATGCGCCCCTCAGTCCTTACGAAGCCGGCGTGTCGCGCCAGAAGCAAACTTTGAGAGACCGAAGATGTTTCGCAGGGCCAATAAAGAAGCCGCTTACCGGCAACTGTGGCGCACTGCTAGACGATACTGATAGGCTCGACTCTTTTGAAGCAGTGCGCAACTTAGTAGAGCCGACACGGCGAGAGGTGACTGTGTTGTGCTCGATTGGAACTTGACATCACTTGGCATTACTTGGTAAAACTTAGCACCATGTGGCGTCACTTCGTATAACTTGGCATCACTTGGTTTGGTCAGGACAAGCTAGGAACCTACGAGCTGTACTTGGCGCTGATCTATGCGCCACTAAAGCTAACTACGCCCGTTTTTCTTCCCTTCTGTGCTCACTTTTTCTATCTTTCTATCTTTTGGTCTCTCCATCCCATTCTCTAATGCTAAGGATAGTAAGCCAGAGGAGCGTGTGGTAGACGTTATTACCTTGCCTTCTTTTCTTTCCTCCTCTTATCTATGACGTCATCTTTGGGCGTGTTAGCCAGCGCCGCTAGCGGCCTAAGCTGTGGCTGGACCATTTAGTGTGTTGCAAAAAAAGCATCCCATAATTGTACCACCCTTAATTTATTTTCTTTCCTTTTATTTTCGTTTTGCTGGAGTCTCTCATATTTATATGGTGGTCCTCGAACGTTAAACCCTACATATGAATAAATTATTTTCGATTTGCTCGCGTAATGGCGGTCCCGAATTTTAACGAGGCACCAATAAATCGAAACGACTGTGTCCATCGAGAGGACTCGTAAAATTTAAACGAAGCGACTCGCCCCGGCTTGAACCCGTAGGCACCGGCTGGAACAGTGATAAGGCGAGCTGACACGCGAACTCCAGCCGTAAACGAGACATCAAACGAAAAAAGGGATTTCTCCGATCCTAAAGTTCTCGCGCGGCATGGGAGGCCTGATGTAGTTGAGTGAAATCGTGGGTTTTCGGAGCGCCCAGATTGCGGCAGAAATCTTTTAAAACACTGGCTTGTTTTATAGATGGCTGTATAGCCATGTGTGACATCACCACAGGCCTTGTACTGTAGTAATTTTTCCTAGGCTGCTTAGTAATACGAGAATGCCTACATGTGACATCTGAAAGTTTTTATTCACAAATTGCTGCTGAAATCTTTTAAAACACTGGCTAGTTTTAAAGATGGCTGTATAGCCATGTGTGACATCGCTGCAGGCCTCGTACTGTTGTAATTTTTCCTAGGCTGCTTAGTAATACGAGAAATGCCTACCTGTGACATCTGAAAGTTTTTATTCACAGACTCTATGAGTAAGATATGACACTGAGATTCTCTTTGATGCATTAGGGTCACATATATTACCACAGAGGTGCATGGAGTCGTTTAGCGTGGTGTAGTTTAGTGCAGTGCAGTGTGATCTAGTACAGGGTGCGTAGGTACGGCTGTTTGATCCACTTGCATTGGCTTCGGCATATAGGATGTCGGTAGCTAATGATAGAAATGCAAGAAGAATTGATATCTTTGTAAAAATAAAGCATTACTGAAAGTTCTTTTAATTGACCGTGAATGAGTATGCATACTGTACGCTTCTGGAAGCGGTGTCTCAAAAAAAAGAAAGAGCAAGAAATTGCATAACGATGTATAGTTTATGTTAAGTATTAAGGCCGTCACTGGTTAGAACTGACAAAAAAATGTCGGCAAATGTTTCATACAATACGTAAGCCTGATCGGAAGTTGTGGTTGTCAGGTCACCGAAAACTATAAAAGAAAGCATGTGGCAACACGTCATAGACGAACAGCGATTCGAACACGAGCACCCCTAACTGGGCGCACAGGACACATTTTGACTTGCCAAATTATTAGACCCATGGTCATTAAAGGCCCGTCGTACACCAATGAAAGTATTTCAACTCTCCTGCGAAGACACTGGCGTTCGTGATGAGCATTGAGAGGACAGGGTCTCTTTTGAACACGCCTAATGCAAGGTTTCATGATGCATTTTCGGATTTTCTTTTTATACTTATGACCATGTGACCAGCTAACGGCGATCACTCTTCCATTCATTTTTACCCATGTAACAAGAACAAGAAAAACATCTCGTTCTAAACAAAATAATATTCCGCGTCATATTTCATTCTCCTGAAGGGCGCCCCCAACGCTAACTATTTTTGAGAAGAGGGAAGGGAAGAGCCGATTCCCCGGCAATTCATTTTACCTCTTTGGCCGTGCTAAATTAATATTTCGAGAAAAAAAGAGAAAAATCTAAAAATTACTGAAGTGCATTGCAATAAAGTGTGTGTAGTTGTGGTTGATTGATTTATTATTTGCTTGATTGACTGATTAATTGATTTGTGGGGTTTAAGGTCCCAAATCACCATATGATAATGAGAGTTGCCGTAGTGTAAAGCTGCGAAAATTTTGGGGTTCTATAACGTGCACCCAAATCTGAGCACACGGGCTTACGGCATTTTCGCTTCCACCGAAAATGCAGCTGCCGCTGTGTGTGTGTGTGTGCGTGCGTGCGTGCGTGTGTGTGTGTGTGTGTGTGTGTGCGTGTGTGTGTGTGTGTGTGTGTGCACGCGTGCGTGCGTGTGCTTGCGCCTGTGCTTGCTTGCATGCATGTTTTCTATTGAAAAAAATAGTTTGAGCTCCTGTTAGATACTCGTGCACGGTGGAAAACATTACGTGCATGATGTGATTTTTCGTCGGACACCCGATAACTCTGCAATTTGCGAGAGAAAAAAAAAGGGGCAGGATTTAGAGAGATGCATTGAAGTACAAGATGAAGAAACGGAAGATAAAAATGAACGTCTAAAGGAGGAGCGCGCAGATCCCATCAACGAAGCCTCGTCGCCGTCGTTATGACACGACGGGCGCTCACGATTGCAGAGACCGAGCAAACACCGGAACTCGGAGTGGGTTGGGCATGATAATGAAGGAGACAACGCAAACAACGAGGAACTTTCTTCGTCATTAGCCGGTGGCGCTGATGCAAGGGCGTGCGGAGAACAACGGAGCGTTTGTTCCTAATTGGAAATCACTTTTCTTTTTCCAAAGGATGGACGAAGGACTAAGAAGGGAGGATGAAGGAATGACACCCTGCGGCACTCCGTGATAAGTTCCAGAAGTGGAACCTTGTATTTCTTTTTCGTGCTTGTCTTAGCGCATCTGCCGTCTCAAGTCCAGGTTTGTTGAAGAAACAAGCAGGAAAGTGAAAAAAATAAAAGCGTCACTTGGATTTTGCTCTCTCCAGCTCCCCCACTTTAGAAAGCTCCGAGACAAGTTAGGAACGATGGCGTGGTGCTTTCTTCTTCTTCGAAGCCTGAGGCTAACTGAGGCCGGAGATACTCGTCCTTGTTTCTGTTACGTCACGCTTAAAGTAAAAGTGAGAGACACACCTTTTTGAGGAGGCTGTATATGAAAATGGAACTAGGAACGGCAGTATTGTGTATATCCAATAACACTTGCGCAAACAATCAATCGTATTATCCGGTGTCACGCTTGGGATGTAGAGAGAGAGAGAAATAAATAAAAGGAAGAGACAAGGATTGATTGATATGTGGGGTTTAACGTCCCAAAACCACTATATGATTATGAGAGACGCCGTAGTGGAGGGCTCCGGAAATTTAGACCACCTGGGGTTCTTTAACGTGCACTCAAATCTGAGCACACGGGCCTACAACATTTCCGCCTCCATCGGAAATGCAGCCGCCGCAGCCGGGATTCGAACCCGCGCCCTGCGGGTCAGCAGCCGAGTACCTTAGCCACTAGACCATCGCGGCGGGGCAAGAGACAAGGAGGTTAACCTAGACGAACTGGTTTGCTACCCTGTACGGGGGTGGGGAAAAGGGTCGGAAAGAGGATAGATATAGAGAGATATAAAATAAATTAGAAAAAAACACATGCGCACACATTCAGGGAGTTCCAATCACGGTCGTTTGGACAGGCCGGTTGAACGCAAGAAGCGCAGGAGCGCCTTCACAGCCTTCTTCTGCGACATAAAAAACAGCGCAAAAGATATAGACAAGAACGGGGGAAGAGAAGACACCTGTCGTCTCTTCCTCTGTCTTTGTCTATATTTTTTGCGCTGTCTTTACATCCCAAGCATGAACCACCAACTAGCCCAACTTTCCCTGTTATCCTGTGTCACTCCTGTAGCAACAGTTCAGCAACAGCTGGTGAACTGAGCAGGAGACGTCCTTTTTATCGAAACATTGGCTACAGTGAAATACCATGCGCAGCAATTTTTGTCACATAGGACTTCATTTTTGCACTGAAGCTATACGTCTTGTTCGAATTTCTCGAAAGGATGGCATCCAATTGTACGCGTTAATTTTCGATCCAAAGTACACAACAGCCACAACCATCATAGACCTAGTGAAAAAGAAAACGTGTTTTGCTAATGATCCTGCGATTCCATCGTCTTCTGAGGGGTTTGACTTATAACGTGCTTCGGCTTTACTCATTTTAATCAGCCTCAGAATATTAGCAAGGTGTCACAACGACTGAAATCAGTACATCTTTCTTCTGGCTATGAAAGCAGGCCTATTTGAAGTAAAACCAGAAATTGCAGTGGTGTATGTCTTGATTTCCCGTCGCATGTCTTCAGTGTATTCGATTAATTCAATTTTGTTCAACTTCTTGTGCGAGTAATGCCCTTAATATCTTCACAAAACGCAGCTCATACACTCCCTCTCCCCTCCCTCCCCCTACAAAAGAGAGATCACCTTCCCTTGGAGTTAAATCCGGATATGCATCTCGCTTTTAAAAGATAAGCGATGAATACGTCACGAAAATCAAGTACTAAAGGCGCCCTGAGTCAAAGAAGCCGCGCACATTTTTTCCCTTTCCTTCACGTTTCCCAATCTGGCGTGGCATACAAATCGGAAAGTCAAAGCCCCGAGAAGAGCGGCGGCAAAGCTCTGGTCGACACGGCAGCGCGCATCGTCGAAGACGGTGCCACCGAGCACGAACGGATGACTCCTGTGGGTTTCCAGGAACGCGGGAAGGAACGCACGGAGGTTGTGGGAGGGCGGTTGGTATCTGGGGAGGCGGCTCGTTTCCATAACAAGGGCCTCTCCGATGGGGCCCTGAATTACGGATGTCACGACAGCGGATCCTTCAATGCCACCGAGCAGCGGCCGGACCCTGGGGCCTAATCCGGCTTCATGCTCGACGAGCTCTGAAGGGAAGCAGCGCGCTGCGGTCTTCTCCTCCATTCTTCCTCTTTTCCACTGCTTTCGTCCTTTGTTGCGCACTGACCTATGCGTGTGGGATAGATAGATAGATAGATAGATAGATAGATAGATAGATAGATAGATAGATAGATAGATAGATAGATAGATAGATAGATAGATAGATAGATAGATAGATAGATAGATAGATAGATAGATAGATAGATAGATAGATAGATAGATAGATAGATAGATAGATAGATAGATAGATAGATAGACTAAACAACTTTCAGAATGTCACTCTTAATGGTATTTAAGTTTAAACAATTGCGAAGAACGCATCAGTGGTAATGTGCAGTCAAGATGTTTTTCACTCTTTCAATCTTTTTCTCACAATATACAATCATCAGAGTGATTCTTTTGGTTTAGAACCGACGTCACGACTTGGGATCAACCCAGCGCTGAGCCGGTCGTGGTTACGTAACGTGAATAACATCGTTTACTTAAGACTCTAATGAAATGGGGCCAGATCTTAGCGCTCCCCGTGAGATTTGGGCTTAGGATCGGCAAGATCATAACATAATATATATCTCTTTACAGCTGCCGAGCGATCAGGTTGCGGGGTCATCGCTTTAATTTCCTCTCCAGCGGCAGGCGAGGCTGTAATCTTCGCAGCGACACGTTCCACTGGGATCTCCCTAGAGTAGTTCCCCAGCTGAGCGCTATTAAAAAAATTACAGAGAAAACGATCTAAAAAAAGTGATGGCAGAATTAAATTCACCAAGTTTCCTTTTTTTTTCGTAACTACTCTTGGGCACAGGATGGCATGCCTCCGCTGATAACGTGCCCTGAGTCAGGGCCTGTTGGAATTTTTCTTTTCTGGGAAGCCCGGAGTCCTGAGCGACAGAGAATACCTGTGTAAAAGGTAGATGCGTAGGCTAACCGGTTTGCTTGCCTGCACTGAACAAGTGGATCGTAATATAAGCTTGAAGAGAACTTTCAAACTTTTCCGGAATTCAAAAAAATTGTTGCTTTTTGTTCTTTTTTGTTTAACCCTAGAACCTGTGAATATCTATAAGCCAGATGTTCTGCTCACCAGGGAGGCGAGCATTTTGGTGAATAATTTACTTTCCCGGAATGTGCAGCTCATATCCGTTGCCATCCATTGCTTTCCGGGGGAGAGAGAGAGAAGTGGACTTGTTGAAGGCCTTGTGAAATCCCTATGTCTTTTTTTTTATTCTCAACAAGACCTCATCCGAATTAAGGGGGGAGGGGCTAGAGACATAAAGGAACGAAAAATACTCCAACGTGGTCTTGATCAAAACCGCATGTTCTTGGATTTTCTCGTCACCCCTTTGCAAAAGTTGTACACTTGGCCATGGAGGTACACTGCCGTCTCTTCCTAGCAATTCTCTGTTCTCGCGGGCCAACCGCGGACCTAAGTTCCCATTGTCAACTTTGTAGCCTCATGCCTTCCCTGCCATCCCCATTGCTGCTATAGTCATCTATGGGAGGCCCGCAAATGCGATCGATGGATGCCCGGCTCTGAAACAGGGGAGGAAGCGTGAAATAGTGCGCGAGAAACGAAGGTAGAGGGGGGTTCGCAGCGTATAACTCGGTAGCGGAGGGGGTGCTGCCGACGGTGGCTGATGTCGCAGCATCACGCGTACTCTCGCCCTCTTCCTCGCCCTTCCTTCATTCGTCCGTTCACGTGAAAGAAAAGAGGAGATAGGACGGTTACGATGCGCGGACCCGGTAGCTCCACCGCGCTGCTGTCGTTAATTCGCGTAATTAATGAAACGCTCCCCCTCCACCACGAGCGTGCTGCTGGGTCTTAGCTGTTCCAGCCGCCGCTGCCACACTTCCGTTTTATCTCTCGCGGGATTCCGACAGAAGAAACCCCGAGCTGCTTTGCCACCGTCCACTCTTCTTCCATCCCTCCGTCTCGCTACCTCCTCTCACCCATCCCTCTTTTCCTACAGGTCGCAACAAGCGAAGCAGAAAGACACCGTGACGTCTAGTGCACTTTTTTTTTTCTCCGTCTTTTCACAAGCTGACCTCCGGAGAAGAGCAACCTCTGTGGGGATTCTGTGGGTGCGCGTGTCCAGGAGAAGAACTGAAGCAGCGTTCTGCGGCGTTACTGGTGATTTGTGGCAGAAAAGTGGCTTCTCATCGTTTTAGTGTCGCTCCTCTCTCCGTACATTTCTTACTCTCTTTGAGGCCGATGCGATGGGCCTATACACATGTGCTGACCGAAACAAAGGATGCCTTGACGTGTGCCCTGTGTGAAGCTCGCATCGCGTTCGTTCTCCAGTCCTACGTGCTTCGTGGAGTGAGTGCAGATACGAAGCGTTGCGTTAGGACATTTTGTTCCAGAGGAAGTAGTCTTTTTTTCGTTTCTTTCGCCCACAGTCGGTGCCGATATTTGGTTGGACATGTATACTGCTATGCGCCCATGAATATGGTGCTCACGTGATGTAATGGCTTTACAGCAGTGCGCTTGAGAGAACGAGGGCACAACAAGAAGCGAGAAACGTGCTTATTGGAGTAAATACTCCTTCTCTGACAAACTATAGTAATAACTGTTGCTTTTGCGTGTCAAAGCCACGTTATGATTATGACGCTGTATCAGGCCTCCGGAAATCTGACCATCTGGTGAACTTAACGTGCGTTGACGTCACACAATACACGGGCCTCTGCCATTGCGCTTTTATCGAAATGCGACCGCCAGGGCCGGGATCGAACCCGTGACCTTAGGGCCGGCAGCCGTGCACTGTAAGAGCTACACCATTGAGGCGGACTCATTCTGTCACGCATGACGGGATAATTTCTTTCCCGCCTTCAACAGTACCACGCTTTCGCACGGACAAGCAATGGAACGCAGGACAAACACCGTGTGCGCATAGAATACAGCAGCCTATGTACTCCCACCTCTCTATACGAAATCACCCTGTACCAACTTGCGCCTGCGCACACAGAGGTGCAAGTTAACTATAATTAGCACAGCAACAGACCGATACGACGCAAGACGTAGGTACTTCGTGCTGCGAGAGAGATTACTCGGGTAGCCAACGTGTGATAGTGTGCGAACCGACGACAAGCGAAAGAAAGACGGTAGGGGGTTATTCGTTTTCAAAACAAATGGTGAATAGAGAAGGAAGGATCTTGCTGAACGAAGGAGGAGCTGAGGTGAAATTAGTGGCACTTTGGCAAGCTCAAAATAATGAACGAATGGGCAGATGCTCAGCACGTTTCTCCAGGAGAAGATGACAAGGATGAGTAGGCTGATAAAACGTTGCCGAACTCAACAAAGCCATTTCATTCCTGCAGCGGTTCTGCAAGCGCCAACCAGACTGGCACGTTCTTGCGGAAGCAACCTAGTATGGAAATTTCTCTCGGGCATGTCATCTGCGGCTCGCCCACGGAGATTAGCATTCGGGAGAAAGAGCTGGGAGTCGGAGCGCAAGAGCTGGCTGGGCACCTGCTAACCGGAACGTCTTAGGGATGTAGAAAAATGGGCTTGCATGCGTTGTGCGTTTCTTTGTTTGTTTGTTTTTTTCTTTTCCTACATGCTACCTCGCTCTGTAACGCTGCCTCGTAGAAAGATTTCATCGATGTGTGCGTATAGACAAAAAAGTACGAAGCGCGCGCACAGGATCTCGGAGCGGGCTAGGATTCCGGGAAGGAATCATTTCTTGTCCTGGTTGGACGGAAGATGTTGCAGCAGCTGTGCAAGTGGGGAGCGCTTCCGCTATATCACACTAAATTGCGAAGAGAGAATAACCATACTTCAGTGAAGGAAATAGTTTAACAAAGTTTTTTATAGATTAAACGAACAGAAACGATAACCCACATGTTGTTACAAATCTGAGGCTATCACTCGTTGTTCTTAGCCCGATAGTCGCCACTCAGACCACACTGCTTATTAACGCTGTTACAATGTTAAGGATAAGCTTGACTGTTTGGTGCAAACATAATGAAACCCAGCCTCTGTCAACTCCTACGTTTATGTATTGTATATGTTGACCCATTCATAGTAACTCATTAAATTTATGTTCACTTTAAGAACACCAAACGTTCAAAAAAATTTCATCGTCCAGACCATTACGGCGTCCCTCACAGTCGTAGTTTTGGCACGTAGAACCCTAGATATTATTCTATCATGAAGGCAACAGCCTTAAATTCCTAATCAATGCAAGAATTAACTGGTGTCCTGCGTAGGCGGTGTCAACACTGGTGACACAAAAAAATTTTCTCCCTGCGTTGACGTCAGCATATGACGTCATTACTACGTCATGTAATATGATGGCGCATGGTGATGTCAATATTTGAAATCATTTCCTTATTAAAGGTGAGCCGATCCCTAAGGCCGTAGGGTTTCCTGTAAGTACACTAGAGGGGACTCTAGCACTGTGATCGTCTAGCGACAATGGGAAGGATGGTTAGTATACGGATTTGCCTATTCGTCATTTTTGCGGGCCCTGAATCGCACTACGGCTTCGTTTATCGGTGTGGTTGGTTTTATTTTGAAGGAAAGAATGAACTCTTTTGAACATCGTTGCCCGATTTGAAATCGTAAGCCTAAAGGTTAAGGTGGTGAAGCGCAACTGCCGTTTGGTTTTTCTTTCCGCGACAAAACAGATTCAAGGCACGTGACCCCAAACGGAGCCAGAAGTACGAAGGTTGGGGAAATTTGTGTACTACCCATAATTACCATGCTCGCTGAAGTGCTGCGCGTTACAGCACCCATAAGCACTAGTGCCATCGTTCTATCTAACGTATTTATAAAAGAAAACTCTATGTCTAAGACAGTGTTTCCGGAACTGATCCCCGAGGCTGGGATCCCCGAGGCTGATCCCTGAGGTGAGCTAGAAGGAAGCCGTGAATTCCTCCCATTTTGGAGACATTGGCAAACCATTTTAATTGTAGACAGGTTTCAGAGAGCGGTACGGGAGGTTCAATACAACGAATCAAAAGAAGAATATCAAAAAGTTGACTTTCGCCTTTAAACCGGCAAAGGCAAGGCGCATAAGGGACGCGGTGAGCTTCCATCTTTCTGTTCAGTCGTATACTTAAAATGTTTGTGTGTTTCCTGTGTTCCTACTTTTTTCTGAGCTGAGAAAAGCATGAAAGTGCTCGTTTACACTCTGCGTCGGACATCGCAGGAAATTAGGGTCACTTCGAACGTGATAGCACGGCGTTTAGTGAAGCGCGAACGCTCTTTTTTTTTCATGAATCGCCGGCATCGTTGCTCCAACTAAAAATCGCTGCGAGGCCACCGTCTCCACCACCATCAGTCGTCGATCGCCTAAGAAGCTCAATTTGAGTTGCCCCTCTCTTGCTTACCCGTTTTCTTCATCTTTCTTTACTTATTGACCCACGTGTGTCCAACGGTGGCGATGAGGGCGACTCAAGGTAGGGAAGGTGTCCAAAGGCAACAAGGCGCTGAAGCGAGAGGTGCCTCGCGTGCTTCAGCTCCATTTCCTCTGCGCGTGGAGAGTCGGTAGCGCGACTCAAGGATTGGAAGGAGGCGGAGACGAGACGGAAGGGGGGTATCTGCTTCTACACGCGTGGCACCTGGGCGCCTGTGACTTGTCTTGGCTAGGCTGCGGAACCGACGCGAAAGCGCCCTCAGTAGAACGTAAACACGGCGCTCCGCCGCCCGCGGTTCGACACGTGCTCGGCACGCACTCGGTGCAAGCTTTTAGGCGAAGCCGACGGTAAGAAAAGAAAAAAAAAAGAGAAAAATATTTAAAGGGCTGTATCGACGAGGAAGGGAAACAACTGAATCCGAAGAAATATCGCGAGAATGAATCTCATCTGGCGAGACGAGAGTAGCTCGATCGAAATTATTCATGCGTTGTGTTCCCGTAAGAATCGGACATTAAAAATGATAAATAAAAATTTGTGACAGATTTATTTTGCAAAAATATATGGCTCTCCAGAGGTGAGTTTTTGTTCCGTCTTAAGTGCCATCTATTTTGCCTATTGTTGTTTTGTAAGAACACAGCCTAGAGCAGAGGTTTCCTTTAGAGGCAATTATTTTTTTTCTTCAATACAGTCGTCTTTCTGCAAACAGTGCGTAGTTGGTTCGAAGGAAGCTTGACCATTAAAGCGATGTCACTCTGCGCGTTTAACCCTCCTAACAGTTGCAAGGCTTGATTTGCTACTGACCAAACCATCAATAATTCTCTTAAAATGATGAAGAACGGAGCATAAGTGGTAAGAATGTTCACTAGTACTTACACTCTAAAAGGGAAGAAAAGGGGTATGGAGGTTGCGCCTTTAGAGGAGTAACTAAGCTGCCACACACATTGCACCGTTTCGGGGGGAACTGCGAAGGTTATTCCTCAAAAAAGCTACAGTTATCACAAGAAAAATCGGGTTTTAGTTGACTTGACCAGCCTTTCGAAGTGCGTGCAGGTATTTGATTAGATGTACAATCGATGAGCAAGCAACACAATGAGACATAAGTTACGAAAAATTTGCAGCACAAACATGGGTTTCGAACTCACCACCACTTAGTCAACATGCACGTATACTAAACGCTACAACATACAACGCCACGGAAACGTCTGACAGGAAACAGGCTTGTGTTGGCACCGATGAGGCGTTTGCACATGGCGTGAACAATCCTCAAGTCACAGTTTTACCGCAAAGGCGAAGCAACGAACGCGATAGCAACAGATTGGAAGGTTACGCACAGAATGACAAGCAGATCGAAACGTGGCCCGCGTTTCTCACTCACAAAAGACGTACAAAACCTTCTCACAGGTACAGATTACCGTGAATAGGCGTCTCAGTTTTCACTTCGCAGTTGCACAGACGTTGCAGTTCGGTGCATTATTCAGGACTCCTTTAATGTCGTTATTATTTTAAGAAAGCCACCGAGTGTTAGTTTTTTTTAAGTCCACTCACGCCAGCTCAGTCAAAGCAACAGAATCAATTTGTGATTAGAGTGACATTAATCAAGATACAAGCCGTTGCACAAATATAAGTTTCCTAAAGTATTTAATATATGGGAACTGTGCGCGGTTTTGATACTCTCTCCGAACCATCTCTCCCAGGAGTAGGAGGAATAAACTTTATTATAAGAAACCAGCAGATCTAGGTGGCCGGGCCTGACCCTGTACTTTTTTTCTGTCTCTGCCAGGTACCAAGGATTAAAAGAATTAGCACGTCACTTCAGTGACATTTCAATGAAGTGACCTCAAGTAGAGCATTTTAGAAGCAAAGCTCCTTAAGACGTGGGTCGGTCATCACTTGTATGCATGCATGTATGTAGTAACCACCTCACAGCATATCCACGGAGTGAAAGATGATGAGTGGGGCAAACCTTCGAAGGGTTCCGTCGGTAAACCATGAATTATCCGCTGGCCGCGTTCATCCGTCGTCTGTCTGTCTGTCTGTCTGTCTGTCTGTCTGTCTGTCTGTCTGTCTGTCTGTCTGTCTGTCTGTCTGTCTGTCTGTCTGTCTATCTATCTATCTATCTATCTATCTATCTATCTATCTATCTATCTATCTATCTATCTATCTATCTATCTATCTATCTATCTGTCTGTCTGTCTGTCTGTCTGTCTGTCTGTCTGTCTGTCTGTCTGTCTGTCTGTCTGTCTGTCTGTCTGTCTGTCTGTCTGTCTGTCTGTCTGTTTGCCGCATATATAGATGCATAAACGGACAGACAGACAGACGCACAGACGGGCAGATGCACGGACGGACGGACGCACGGACGTATGCATGAATGGACGCAGGGACAGACGTATGAATGGACGCAGAGACGGGCGCATGGATGGACGCATGGGCGGACGGACGGAGGATGGATGGATGGATGGATGGATGGATGGATGGATGGATGGATGGATGGATGGATGGATGGATGGATGGATGGATGGATGGATGGATGGATGGATGGATGGACGAACGAATGGACGCATGGATGGACTGACAGACGCTTCGCCCCACTCATTATCAATAACTCCGTGGATATGCTGTGTATTTTTGTTTACCTGTCTCGCTGTACGAGAGACAGGGAAGTGAAGAAAAGCCTACAAAGCTTGTGACGTTGGCGCAGTGGACAGCGTGTCCGGTATCTGTTGTCGTTGACCGAGAGGTCCCGGGTTCCGCTCCCATGAACGGAGCGCTTTGTCTCTGGTCGAGAGGATTTTTTGACGTCATTTTTGTGACGGGGATGACGGGGGGATTTTCACGGATGTCTCGGTGGACGAAGGCATAAACACTTCTGTGTTAAAAACTCACATGGTCACCTATGCATTTGCCCAAGACTACTCGGAGGTGAAAAGCGCCTTATCTTTTTTTTCTCAGTCGATCAATTGATTCTCGCCTACTTTACTCCGAAAGCTTTCGGCACCTAACGTGGTTTTGCATAGCCTCCGTGATCGCAGGCATTTCGAGCTTCCTCTATCATATCTGGTTTCACACTACCTCCAATATTGACGCGCCTACGACTAAGCAACGATGTCGCGTGATGACGCCGTCATGTGATGTGGCGTTATGTAACACCGTGATGATGACTTCACAGACATTGACCATCTGTGATGCTATGATGGCGTCATATGGGGACGTAATCTTGAGATACTTCTTGCGTTAATCTTGTTGACGTCATGTGGCGGCACGCAAACGGTCGAGTTTGGTATTTAATAAGGCATCAAGTGCAGCAGCCTTAACAATTGTATCGTGCTTTTTTTTCCTTTCCTCTTAAACCCGCCTACGCGGTACCTGCAGCTACTGAAAGCCGTGCGCATTGTCAACGTAGCATAACATCATTGATAAGCAAGTGGTGGCCGCAGAGACAGCAAATGCGAGCATTTCAGGTGAGAATCATTGCTGTGGGACAAAAATACTCTCCTAGGAGAGTTAACACTTCTTAAAGCCTCCTGTACACCACCCTTCGTGTTAGTCTCCTGTAGAGTACGCTTCTCCTTTATGAGATCCTTATAACGGTAGAGCACGTTCTACGGCATAAAAATACCAGTTCACTTGGTTCAAGTTCAATAATAAAATCGTCCACACTAACTCCGATGTATAACCACGATCTGTGATCTTGCCAGTATAATTCGTCGAAACACTAAATTTGGTTGCTAATGATTGATTGATTGATTTGTGGGGTTGATTGATGTATGGCAGCGTCTAAAATGACAGTAGTATCATTGATGATAAGTGGGGTTTAACGTCCCAAAACCACCATATGATTATGAGAGACGCTATAGTGGAGGGCTCCGGAAATTTTGACCACCTGGGGTTCTTTAACGTGCACCCAAATCTGAGTACATGGGTCTACAACATTTCCGCCTCCATCGGAAATGCAGCCGCCACAGCCGGGATTTGATCCCGCGACCTGCGGGTCAGCAGCCGAGTACCTTAGCCACTAGACCACCGTGGCGGAGCTGGTTGCTAATGATCAGCGCATTTCATTAATACGAAACACTAAAAGCTGTCACAATTGACTGTAAGCCGAAGCGCTGTTGGATCAATAAATTTCTTACAGCGCAAATGTTTAAACAAGACTAGGAGTCTCACTCGGGGTCGTTGCGGACAACGCAAGGATAAAGCGCTGAAGTAATTGTAATTATTACAATTGAAGTTTCATTATACAAGATGCTTCTCTAAAGATATTTCAGTCTTCTTTTCTTATTTGTGTGTGTGGGGGGGAGGTGTGTTTGTGTGTGTGTGTTTTCAGAGAGCAGTAAGATTAATAAGAGCGTGTCTTTTATCGGCATATGTTGTTTGAAGGCTTCAAAAGTCGAATAAAAAATAATTTATTGAATGATATGTGCGGTTTAACGTCCCGAAACCACCATATGATTATGAGACGCCGTGGTGGAGGGCTCCGGAAATTTCGACCACCTGGGGTTCCTTAACGTGCACGCAAATCTGACCACACGGGCCTACAGCGTTCCCGCCTCCACTGAAAATGCAGCCGTCGTAGCCGGGATTTGATCCCGCAACCTGCGGGTCAGCAGCCGAGTACATTAGCCACTAGACCACCGCGGTAGGGCTAAATAAAATAAGCTAACAACTTTAGGGGGGCAGTAATTTTCGTTACTTTGTGGGACACCCATTTTTGTTGTTGTTGTTGTTGTTGTTGTTGCTGTTGTTGTTTGTTGCTGTTGTTGTTGTTGTTGTTGTTGTTGGCGAGAGCGAGTATAATAAGCTCGACGGTTTGCCAAGTGAAGCTCAAGGAGGCATTGTATTACTTAAACTGGTCATGAAATCATGAACGGTAATGAACGGTTGGTGTTCTAGAAAGCAGGTTATACCACACCCGCGGAATATAGTCAGACGCTAGTTCTGTCGAAGCCACAAAATTCGGTAATTTAAAATTTCACGTTCATTCTGGACATGGCGTATGACGCACTTTTCTAAGAGTAATCACAACGATCTATCCTTATTGGGAGAAAGAACAAATAGACCACGCTTCGCAAAGGGGAAAATAAGAAAAAAGGTGGGAGGTCAACCAGGCTTCAGCCCGGTAGGCTACCCTGCACTGGTGAAAGGGAGAGGAAAGCTATACAGGAGCAAAAAAACGTCACTGATTGAACCAACTTGTAAGTTTCACGTTTGACGTCACAAACGATGAATCAGACTGGTGTCCTTGAAAAAAAAATGCAATAGCGCTTTCGTTGCGTTTGAGAACTGGGATGGGCAGCGCCATGGTACCAATACCTTCTCCACAGTGAAATAACTTCCCGTTTATTCGATGTAGAGCAGTGCTGAGGTGAAAACTCTGGTTGTCGTACGTCGGGAAGCAACACGAAATGCGTTCAATATTCTCATGAATGGCATAGTCGTTGTACTCCGTGTTGTCACACGTCACAATCTTAAATTATCTGGCGTTGGTTAAAGCTACACTTAGACGCTGACGGCACAACATTGTATCTTCATTCTGGGAAAGACTGCTCAAGAATGACATAGTGACATAGACTTGGGGAAACTTGTGAATTGGAACTTGGTTCGATAAATGCAGATTTCGGTGTACAGTTAAAGAAACAATAAAAAACAAAAAAATATGATGTTCGCGTCGCGGTTAACAGTTCCGAACAGCCTTACTACTTTAAGAGGAAAAGTTGCCAGCTCAGTGAAAATTGAGTTTTTCAAAATTTGTTCTTCCATTTCAAGCCCACCACGTTTTTGACCGAAAGATAGTGGCACACAAATAAGATAACGCTCTGCGACCTCCAGTTAAGAAATACTGGCGACCAAGTACAACAGGCTATGTTCTCAAACCACGCTTGTACTCGGCAGGATAAAGAGCGTGGGAGATGAGGAGTGGGGAGGGGGGTCCGTATTCGAAGCTCCGCTTTCATTACCGTTTAACTTTGGCGTCCGGCTGAAACACATTCGCTACGTTTATGAATGCAAATGAAGTCAGAAATGGTCAGCAGTTACACATATTTCTTCGCGACGAAAAGCGCGAAACAGCGCGGCTCTTTCTCTATTGCGCAAGTGAAAAAAAAATAAACACCAGTTTACGCGCCCTATTAAAGCTGTCAAAAAACTTGGCGAGTATCTCAAGAGAGAAGGAAAAAAACGAAAATGATAAAAATGGCTGTGTAACGCGTAACATAGGTCGTCCTACGCAGACACAGATAGGCAGCGGCGTAGTCCATACGACTGTGCTCTGCGGACCCTAAGGCCACAGCGCTACTACTCGTGTTGGATGGGGGGGCGGGGCGGGGGGGGAGGTATTATAAAGGAAACGCCCGGAAAACGGAAGTAGTTATAAACCGGAAGAACCAGAGCCCCTTCCGCACGAGCGCTCGCAGTCTTTTTTTTGTTTTTTTCTTCGTAGTAGGATACACCAAGAAGGCCTGGTTGGCCTGAGCCGTTCTGCGGCGCCGGCGGAAACGTAGGCGCGCGGCACTGTGCAGTTTCGACCGTTGTTAAATCCAGTGCGACCGCGTCGTCGTGTGCCAACGGGTGCTTTGCTTCTCGCGAACTGCAAATGGCGGCGTTTCGTTCAATGTCGCACCGTACACGCGGGACTGTGTGTGTGTGCATGCGCTTTTTGTTTTTCCTCGTCTTTTGAAAGCCAGCGCGCAGGAGATTACTCGTTTTCTTGGGAATCGTTTTCCGCAGGTATAATGTAGACTCCTGCGCTGAATGAGTACACACGTCTTGCTTTCTTATAATTTGAAAGCTTTTTTCTTGTTTTTTTTGTGTGCGAAGCGCGCGTGCCACCACGTGCGCACTGAAAACAGTCTGCATTGCAGTAGTCTTACCATCTTTATTGCTTCGGATTTCATTATAGCAGCTTTAGGCTACGCTAACTTTTTTCTTCTTCTTCAAGGTATGCAATGTGCCACTACTACGACACATTCGGGAGAATGGCTTTTTCGCGCTCCAAGTTAATGCTGTTTTACATTTGCAGATGCACTTACAATATTTTTTTCTTTTTTGTCGGCTTCGATGGAGATCACTCGTTCATTGTTTTATCCGCGAAGGTCGTTCGTACGACTTGATATCTAACATCGGGCGAATATAGGCTCCAGTGCTGGATTACGACTGATCGCGCGTTCGATCACAGTCCTCGATTGGGACGCTACGTGAGAGAGACAGAGCGCTATGATTCTAGCTAGCCAGATAGATCGATAGCTAGATAGAGAGATGAGAATGAGAGGCACGTGTGCAAATGAGAAGGGCAAATATTTGCGCTCGGTGCATCTAGTCGCGCCAGGCTATCTTAAAGCAGGCATGGTAGGCACCTAGCTGGTCTTCTCTGGGATTGGCTTTTACCCTTTCACCTATCTCTTCCCTCCCCTTTCTATACTATACTGTACTATACTATATTATGATGTACTATATATATCTCTATACTAGTGTCTTTATTATTTCTCGTCCTATCTTTCTTTTTCTATCGCTTAAACGTCTGTGTCTTTCTGTCTCTTTCTCTATACCTCCAATCTTTCTCTGCCTTGTATACCTCTCTTGCTTCCCTTTCTTCATTCTTTCTTTGTTTCGAGTTTTCCTTTCGCTCTTTCTCTTTGTACAGTCGTTATCTAGCCTTCTTTTTTCCTTCTTCCCTTTCTTCTATTTTTTCTTTCTATCTCTCCGTGTACACGTTCCTCCTTTTTGTCTTGCTTACCTTTCCACATCCTTGCTATGCTGTACTGTTCACGGCTATTCTACGCTCCGCTAGCGTGCCTGGATAGCAGGGTGATTACGACACTTGCCTTCGGTTCCGTCACGTCAAGATTGTCGCTTTATTTTTATCTCCTTTTATCTCTTCTTTCCTTTATCTTTCTCTGTGTACTCGTTCTCTGACCCTTCAAAGTTATTACATCCCACGTCTGGCAAATCAGCACACGTGTGCTGGAAGCGGATAGCAAGAGAAAGGTCTTGAAGAGGATAAAGGGAACACGTGGCGGCTCATGGTGATTATAGTTTTCCACTTACGACACACGGCAAACGTGGACCCTAGTGGCTCCACTGTAAAAGGGCAAAGAGTCTTTTCGTTAGATGAAATTCTCGTTGGCTGAAATTCTCGTTGGTAAAAAAGCAGTTGTGATTTTTTTTAAATATTGACCTAAACGGAATACCCTGAGAATATAGGGCTTTTGTAGTCGACCACGGAAGATCAATTTCTTCATGAGTTTCTTTATCAACTTATCACAGGATGATATTTTGGTGTAGTTTAGATAGATAGATAGATAGATAGATAGATAGATAGATAGATAGATAGATAGATAGATAGATAGATAGATAGATAGATAGATAGATAGATAGACAGACAGACAGACAGACAGACAGACAGACAGACAGACAGACAGACAGACAGACAGACAGACAGACAGACAGACAGACAGATAGACAGACAGATAGACAGACAGATAGATAGATAGATAGATAGATAGATAGATAGATAGATAGATAGATAGATAGATAGATAGATAGATAGATAGATAGATAGATAGACAGACAGACAGACAGACAGACAGACAGACAGACAGACAGATAGACAGATAGATAGATAGATAGATAGATAGATAGATAGATAGATAGATAGATAGATAGATAGATAGATAGACAGACAGACAGACAGACAGACAGACAGACAGACAGACAGACACACAGACAGACAGACAGACAGACAGACACACAGACAGACACACAGACAGACAGACAGACAGACAGACAGACAGACAGACAGACAGACAGACAGACAGACAGATAGATAGATAGATAGATAGATAGATAGATAGATAGATAGATAGATAGATAGATAGATAGATAGATAGATAGCGAAAGAAAGAAAATAAAGAAAGGAAAGCAGTGACGGCACACGCAGTAGGTTAGGAGGCATGACATCATCAATCACTATTGCTTCGCTTGTAACAATAGCCAAAGCACTGTATAATATCTAGATGGGCAATCCGCTATGGCCGCTGCACAACTACGGAATCGGCGTGGCAGCGTAAGAGCATGTCGCATACTCTACATCCCACATCTTCGCAAAGTGAAGTTGCGGATAGCACACCACGTCGCTTTTAAGCGCCGTGTCCCTCGAGCTTGTGCGCCTGCGGAACTGGATAACGCAAGTACATTGCGCGGAAACACTTAGATATACGCGAGAAGAAATAAATCTCATCCGTTTACCTTAGCGTTTCATATATGCTGTACTTACACACTCTTTACCTTTTTTCGCATTGCTTGTACCACGCTAGGACTGACTTAGGACTGTACCACGCTAGGACTGACGCTAGCCCTCGCGTGACATCACAGCCGCGTATTCGTCGTGCCGCTATAGGAAGAAGACTGCCACAGTGACGCCACTGCGTGACTTGATCACGCCTATGCCTTTCCTGCATTTTACCGGAATTAGCATTGCTATCTATTTTTCGCCAGGTGCAAGAAGATCTGGTCGTGTCGTTGCTTTTGTCGTTACGAACATTGTTTGCCTTGGTAATTTACCAAAATGGCAGCTGTGATAGTGTCGATGCTATTCATGTGTGGCGAATAAATGTCCATAAAACCAGTCACAAAAATTCAGAGAATAGAGCTACGCTGCAAATACCGGTTTTCTATTCTGCCTTGCTAGAATTCTTTCTAATTTAACGACTATTTTTGTTGGTTGCAAAAGTTACAAAACATTTGATTAGACGCTATATTCCCAGGCTTAGCTCCAATTGGGATTATTCGCAAAGTCTGTGTCCAAGCCTTTTCTTTCCGTGAATACTTTGGCAGATAGTTGCACATGAAGAAAAGTGGCCTTACAAGACGATTGAACTACACAATTCTTTCAATAATTAATTTTTTGATCATGATAACAATGCTTAGACGATACTAAGACGTTTAAAAGCACTTCCTTCTTGACGATTTCGCCTTACCACTTAAGTGCCATTTCAAAAAAAAAGTAAGGAATATCAATGATAAAGCACTAAACCATCTGTACATGACACTCTCCAGTTTTATAGGCAGATGAAATAAAAAAACGTAAACGCTGCTTTATTGGCATGTGTTTATATGATATAAGCTTCCTTCTACCTCTGAAGTGCCTATTTGCAGTCGTAACTTAACTAAGGTGTAACTTAGTGGCTGAGCTTAAGGGCGCGGGTTCGATTCCCAGCCACAGCGGAAGCATTTTAATAAGGCCAAAGCTGAAGACACCTCTCTGCGTACTTGTAAATTAAATAATATGTAAGGTTGAACGTCCCGCAACCACGATATGATTACGAGTAGCGCCGCCTTGTGGAGGGCTTCGGAAATTGTCATCATCTAACGTTCTTCACCATGCACTGACATCACGGTTGAAGACTCACGTTGAAGAACTCCAGGTGGTTAAAGTTGCCACGATGTCCTCTATTATTAAGCATACTTCGCAATCACACCGTACTTCTCGCATGTTACGTTCCGGGATTTTTTCTTTTCTTGTTGCTCAGGCGTAGTGTCCATCGACTGCTTCACCAAGTAAAAAGCTGCCGTGGCTGAGCATTTCGTTCATCCCGAAAACATCTAGCCGATTTCGTGGAATTTCCGGCTAATAAGAGAAACAAGGGAGCGAAGAAAACGTCTTCGAGAAGCAACACTCGCAGCGTTATCGGATGTCCCACGTAGAGGACAGAGTGAAAGAAAGGCGGCGCTTTAATATGGAGAGTAACAAGGCCGTGCATCAATATGGAAGAGAAAGAGACGAGAAAACAAAAAAAGGAGAGAGTGAACCTGTGACCGATAAAAAATCCCGCGCGTTCTCCGAAGCAGTCGTGCACGTCGGGGCGGCTGCACCGCTTTCTGGGCACACTGTATCGCGCTCGCGAAGCGTGGGCGGTCGGGAACGGAGGCCGTGCTTAGGCCTGCCGAGCACGTACGCCCGGATAGGACTGCTTTGCATACGCCTCCGGGGTGGCCGGCGCCGTAAGCCAGCGGGCAGAAGAAGTGCTGAACACTCGCACAGCAGCCTAGCTGCGCGCGCGTACCACGTGACGCGATTGCGGATACGAGGTGAAGTCCCGTTTCCGCTGTCGTGGGTGCACACTTCGTTTTGAAAACGGCCGACCGCGATGACGTGGGGAAAATGTGTGGGAATCCGATGCTGTGACCATGGCGTCAAGGTGGACGTACATCATCATCATCGTCATCATGTCCATCATCATCATCATCATCACCATCATCGTCATCATCATCATCGTCGTCGTCATCATCATCATCATCATAATCATCATCGTCGTCGTCGTCGTCGTCATCGTCATCAGCCTGACTTCGTCCACTGCAGGACAAAGGCCTCCCCCCTATAATCCGCCAGTCAACCCGGTCCTAAGCTTGCTGCTGCCAATTTTTCCCGCAAACTTCTTAATCTCATCTGCCCACCTAACCTTCTGTCTCCCCCTGACCCGCTTCTCTTCTCTGGGAATCCAGTTAGTTAACCTTAATGACCAGCGGTTATCCTGTGTACGCGCTACATGCCCGGCCCATGTGGACGTACATTTACGTACAAATCGAAAACGAATACAGTCATAATTTTGTTGCAAGGGTGAAACACTGCATGCGATAGCAATCAGTAGGAATGTTATAAGAGCTAAGAGTACTATTAGTCCGCCGCGGTCTTTTACCGCTTACGGGGATTGGCTGCTGAACCGCAGCTCGCGCGTTCGATTCTGGCGGGGGCGGTCTCATTTCGCTGCAGGTGAAACGGTAGAGGCCCGTGTAACACGCGATGTCAGTTTACACAAAGGAACATCAGATGATCAAAATTCCTAGAACCCCCCGCGGTGGCGTTCGTCATAATCATATCGTTGTCTCGGAGCGTAAAACCCCAGGTATTATTGGGAGTAGCAGCTAATTGTTTCATCATTCAACTCGGCGTGAGTGACCATATCGTCTGCGTAGGAAAGGTGTGGCCATTGCAGAGAATGAAGCGATCTTCGTACTGTCCATTACTTCATCACAAATCGAGCCGTGAGACAAGCGAGTACAAAGGTGAGCTCTCTAATGACCCCTGTTAATATGAGTGCTTATGACTACGCCTGTTTGAGCGAATTGTGACGTTGCGGCCGAACAGTACGAATAATAAACCTGCAGATACACGTCGCCCGCAGGTCGCGGGATCAAATCCCGCCTGTGGCGGTTGCATTTCGGAAGGAAACTGAAACGTTATAGGTGCGTGTGCCCTCATTTGGGTGCCCGTTTAAGAACCCCAGGTGGTCGAAATTTCCGGAGCCCTCCACTACGGCGTCTTTCATAATCATATCGTGGTTTTGGGACGTTAAACCACACATGTGAATTAATGGCATCATTGAGACGCAACAAGGCATGAGAAAAACCCTGCACCTGCAAGTGCTAAGCAGATAAATTAGGCTCAAACATTAATAAAATAGTCGTCACTCAAGATAACCTTATTAGTTGAGTCTTTTTGCTTCTCTAGGCACTCGCGCTTTCTTGTTCGTGCGAGGTAAGCAGGAACATGTCCTACTGACTCCCCTCGCTCGTTGGTTCTCTTCTCCCTCTCTCTTTCTCTCTCTCTCTCTCTCTCTCTCTTTCGTTTTGTCATGTTCAATTTATTATCATCTGTCACTTCAACTGACATATATACTCCCAATGGAAGTCGAGAGACGATGCGTAGCGGGAATGAGAAAGCGTAGGAAGAAGGGAAATTCAATGAGACGTTCGAAACCCAGCCCCGTTGCTGCGAAAAATCTGGTTTAATGAGAAAGAAAGAAAGAAAGAAAGAAAGAAAGAAAGAAAAACAAAGAAAGAATAAAGAAAGAAAGAAAGAAACAAAGAAAGAAAGAAAGAAAGAAAGAAAGAAACGCATGGCGCAATCCGAACCGAACAAATAAATCGTAGGAGCACTCAAAAGGAAAGACAGGCGGCGCCTGCCAGATATTCAGCACGACGACATCTGTTCATTGCGCGACTTCGGCACAAACGTTCGCGACAAGATAAGTGGAGAACTGCGGAGAGAGAATGAGGACGGTCACGAAAAAAAAAATAAACGCATGAGGCGTGGGGAGCCGACGCTCCCCACGCCCCAGCTGACGTAAGCAGCAGCAGTAGTGCACGTCACATTTCGCAAGGTTATAACTTGCTTAATGATTATGGTCACTGACAGTGCTCGAGCATATCGTCGTTCGAAAAATAATTAGCTTTGCTGGAAGGGCGGTTTCGCCATCGTGGAAATGGCAGGACGACCAAATGGATTTGTCGAATCCACGCGTGGTCCTTACAAGTTCGATCTCGTTAGAGGCTTTCGGCGATTTTCGGTACGCGTAGATCGTATCTGTGCACCGCATCTCGGCACATCATCTAAGTGCCTCAGGGCTGTGCTAACCTTTGCTAATTAATATGCTTTGTATGTGAAATGACACTCTGCTGCTTCACACACACACAGGTGTGTGTGTGTGTGTGTGTGTGTGTGTGTGTGTGTGTGTGTGTGTGTGTGTGTGTGTGTGTGGTGTGTGTGTGTGTGTGTGTGCTTGCTTGCAGCTTCAGAGTGTCATTTCTCATTTCACAGAGAAAGATCGATTATGTTATATTGTAGTGTGGCTGCAGCGGCCCGTGCGAGAACGTCGTAGCTTTAAATGGCGCATTGGAGATCGCAGTAAAAAGGTGATGTCACGCGCAATATTTATCCGCTATAGTGTGATGTACATCTGATTGTTCTGGGATGAATGCGCAGGACCGTCAATTTGCACCAGAATTCGTATCACGCTGCAGTGTATCTGCATAGTAAGAAGTACATCTTGTTACTATATTAAGAGGAGTGAATAGTTGACATGCTAAGAGAAGGTTATGAATATATGTTTACTAAGAAGGCTAGAGCATCAGTTCCACTTAACTAATTATGGTTGCTAACGAAAATGAGGAACTTCGCCTGTGTTGCCCGAAAGCACGTTCGCCTAAAACATATGAGCTTGGGCTGCTGAACGCTTATTTACTTATATATGTTTATCTCAACATCAATCTTTCTATGCAACAACTGAAACCGTTTTCATGCTTATACACATTGTTCGTTTAGTCAAAAATGCAAAACTGCAGTGTTCATATTCCTATATGGTGGTAGCGAAATCCACCATTGAAACAGCGCATACTAGACAGGTCATTGCTCGCTATTTTATTTATCCATGTCTCTTCAAATAAGGAGGAGGAGGAGAAAAGTTTAAGTGGAAGGACAGGGAGGTTAGCCAGTTCTTAGACCGGCTGGCTACCCTGTGCTGGGGAAAGGGGTCAGGGGAATGAAAGATGATAAGAAGAAATGTAACGAACAAGCACACACGCGGCACAGCAGTGACCAACCGGGGTACACACTCTGAATCAAGTCTTAGTTAAATACTGGATATATCCAAGAAACTAGACAAGAAATTTTCGGTTTCCCGGCTATATCAAATAATCAGGACCTGATTAATTTTCTACGTACGGGTATGATACACATTCGAAGAGTTGTTTCCATGCTGGTGTTGACGGGGGGGCAAATAAAATTATCCTACCGAAACAGGGTCATTCATCTAGGCATAAGCAATCCAGTCGCAGGAAGCCGTGTCTGTTGACTCTAGCCAAGACGATCCGGTCGCGTATGTTGTATCCGAGCGAGTGCCGTCTCCGATGGTCGTTGCGGCGTGCGCCGGACGCTGAACACAAGTGTCGGGCAAACAGAGGCGTCCTGCTGCCTTTCACTGCTAAACGGACGGTAGAGTGAGCGCGCTCGAAAAGAAAGCCAACAAGAAGGTACACACGCAAAACCGGCAATGCGATGACTCGGATATCAAGCTTGCCCAGATGAGGATGAGGTCCTTTTGAGGGAAAGAGGCAGAAAACGAGGTAAAAGAGAGAGGGAGAGAGCTAATGTCGCCAGAGAAGACCAGGAGCGGAGTTGAGTTAAGGGTGGACACACTCGTCAACCAAGATCACAGACGACGGGGAGGTGGATGACCCACGGCAAACAAGCGCTCCCACCCCGGTCCAACCGCGTCTCGCCTTCTGGCCGATGAATCCGGAGGCAGCGGCGATCCAATCTTGCTTTTCGTCTGGCAACCGTGATCCGGACAAACGAGAGACCGAGTCGCGGCTCTTTTGCTGGGTGCTTTCGTACGAGCAACGACAAACATTATTATCGGTATCGTTTCGTTTAGCGTACGCTGTGTACGCGAAACGCGTGGATGCAATATGGTGCTCGAAAACGTACGTGGCACTTGGTTACGATGACCTCCTAATTTAGTGATACCCACGTGAACATGCTAAAAGCGTCACACAAGAGCAATGTTCCAGAGAACTTGACTGAAGAGCCATGGCTGAAGGATATCCGTTATCTTTGGGTTCAAATTAGCAAGCCTGATATGTTTGTAAAATGTGTTCAATTCACCTGGCAGGTATCACCTTTAAGAGCGTCTGCAGTGCACCTCTACCGGAAAAAGCAAGCTGTGTATTTTCGCGTTCTTACGTTCTAGAGAAAAGAGCGAAATATATCGTAATATGTTTAACTTACGTTAATCAAATAGCGTTCCGCTTGAAATTCGTTATAACCCCGTAAACCAAGATTTTACATACACGCTTTTGTTTTTGACATGTTGAATGCATGATAGAATGAATATATAAATTTGGGTTCCCCCGAAGTAGTTGCCGTCATTCGAAACATTTTTTTCTTGCACCAATATAATCTTATACGTAACATTGTCTTACACTCCTCTACCTATAAACACGTAGCTTAGACAGTGTTCCATATTAGATCGACTTTCGTTGCAGGAATGCAGTACTGCGTTTGTTTATTACCATGTGGACTGTATAAAAAAGTCACAACCTTACCGCAAAGGCGAAGCAATAAACGTGAGAGCAACAAATTGGAAGTTCATGCGCCAAATGGCAAGCAGATCAAAACTGGCCCCACGTTTCTCACGCACAGATGACGTCCGAAACGTACTCACAGGTACAAATGAACTCGAATAAGCGTTTCAGTTGTTACTTCGCTGTGTCTAAAAAGTGCGCCATTTTCGGAAACGGAGACTGTGAAAACATTGCAGTGACCTTTGTGCGCCCGGTAACTACAACAGAATTGTTGTAGTGAAAGCCTAACGCTATCCAAGACGTACGATCTTCCCCACTGCGAGATAAAAGTGCGTGAGCGAGCCTGCGCCTTCTTCGCTCTGGTGGTAGTGATTAGAAGATGAGAAAAAGGCACCTAATTTCTGCAACCCGGTCGGGAGCACGGCGCAGTGTCTGAGGGGCAAAGTACGCAAGTTCGCTCTGAGGGGCAAAGTACGCGTGGGAGATAAGAACACGACCCCCCCCCCCCACCCGCTCAATGTGCCATCTTGCTGGTATTGCTGAAAACGCGATAGTGCGCCCCCCGAGACGCGCCCCACCGCTCTAATATTTCACCATCTTGCTGGTAATGCTGAAACACGATAGTTTTGCCCACGGAGATGCCATCACCAGTGGTAAGTGGTAGATAGAAATAGCTTTCCGTTCGAACTTCGGAGGACGTGCTGCCCGGTGGCTCAGTGGTTAACGCCTCGCATTCACGACCCAGATGTTGCACGTTCGATTCCGTGCGCCGGAGTCTTTTTCAGGTTTTTTTTTTCTTTCTTGCGTTTTCATATACATAAATACGTAAACTGTGAGTGATGGCGGCGCCTACATCGATGCCGAAGCGTAGAGTGTCTATATATAAATTCAGCGTAGAGTGTCCATATATTTGCTATCACAATAAAACTGAATATTTTCACCAATGGAATGCCATTTGATTCTAGTGTAAAACACCGGCAGAAGAAATTTCTCCACGCGCCTAGTTTTGAAAGTGAGGGAAACGCCATTTGGATTTGAGATGTATTTGACGCGCTGCATTGTTATAATAAAGCGGGGCTTTGGTAAGTGTCGATCTGCCATAACACCGTATTCATCAGTGATTATCACTTTTTCTGTTTACATTCATCAAAGCGTCGCCATACCGCTGGCCGTAACCAAGCGATGCGCATACAAAAAGCGTACAGCCGTTACTGAATACATAACAACTTGGAACAAATTGATGTAATTATCGTAAATGAGCGTATGTATCATAAACGTGAACGAGCGCATTATCATAAACGTGAATGCAGTAATGTTTGGCGATGGTTGCCGCAATTAGGCGCTTAATGAGTCCCCCAAGCACTTTAATATTTCAAATGAAGCGAGAAGGCGCTCGCTTCGGCGTGGACACCGTGATTGCTGAACCAGTGGCGTGACGACAGGTGCTGCGCTTTTTTTTTTGATGAATAACCAAGTTTCGTGCGAGCCGCCCTCGGGCACAACCATTTCTTCTTGTTCTTTTTTTTTCAATTTGTTACATGTTTGACGCAGAGGAGTCAAAGAAACGTTAACGAGCTAATGTGTCGTGCAATTCTATGATGACAAAAACAGTTGCGTTCGACACAGACGTCTCATATGAAATAGTTACACGCGATGACGTTACTGACGTTAAACAGCTCTACCGCCTCGTGATCATGAATCTCTTAAGCCCCTCCACTTAAAATTTCAAATCCCTACTAACCACGCCCTCTCTTTAAGCACGTACAAATAATTTCTCGCTTGATTCATTGAATGAAGGTGTGATTTTTTTTCTCGGTGACTGCTCAATTAGGCAAACGAGATTAGTTGATGTTTTGTAGCCAGAACGGGGGTTATATTCACAGTGCAGCGAACGAGCTACTGGGTTACAGTAGTCCGCTGAACTGGGAACTTGAAAGGTTTTGCAACGTTAGCCAATCTATTTCAACCCAGTCTGCTACCGTAACATTCACTTCGAACATGCTATTTGAACAAACAAGCTGTCGGCTGTCGTCGAACTTTTGTCTTACGTATCCCCAGGACACTCCCGTGAGTTTTCTGTACCAAGTACACACACAGCGACAGACACGTTAGTATAGGAATTGGCTGAGAGGCAAACCACAATCCACAAGAGCTTTAGCAGAAATCCAACACTGGCAAGCGTTGTCGTAAGACGAGTTATTTTCGTTTGGTTGCTGTGCGACACGCAGGAAAGGCGCGGCGTTCACCCAACAGCATTCGAAGATGGATCAGACTAAGGCCCAATAAAGCTTGAGAGGGTGGGGGGCTCATTAACTTTGCAAAGCCATTTCTCGCGCTCCATTTACATTGTCCTCTCTTAAGCCACTACGCCCTTTCCTCGGGCGCCTAATGCGGCCCATCCAAAGCCCATTTTCCGGCACATTTGCGAAGCTACGCCAGCCTCGTACTCTGCGACGCCTTGTCGTTGCTTCTGCAGTAGCGTCTAGCGTCTTCGAAGTCCTTAACGACGCGTCCGGGGCAGTAAAAAAAAAGAACACTGATGGTGGTACAACTCCATATGCAACCTGTTCTGTGTGCGTTTCCCTTCACTAGTGCGGTAGAAAGGTGTTTTTTTTTTGCACCCTGTACTGCATAAACGAATGAACGAATGAGATAGTTAACAAAATGTTTATTTATTTATTGAAACTTCCTTGAAAAATAAAACGACTATCTTAACAGATTAGAAAGTAGGTCTAAGTAGGGAAACGAGTGAAAAAGAAAGCAGCAACGCTTCGACTAAGCAACTAGAGGCTTCAAACAGTGAGACTGGAAGATTCTGGAGGTTTATCTGTTTGCTTCTAGGTTATCTGTAAGTCTTAGCTGTATAATGCAGGTTGTTTTTAGTTCACTTCTAGGTCGTTCCTAGGCTTCAGTTAGGTGATGCTATAGTTGTTCCTGCGTTGATTCTCAGCGCTGCCGAGAGCGTTGAGTTAAACTACAGAGAGTAACAGCCACTACATGGTTGTCTAAACTACACAGACAGAGACCCGCGCTGAAAGCAAGCCTTCACACCTCTCACAGATCTACAGGCGCATCGTCGTTGGGTTAAGCTTTCTGGCGCTTAGGGTTCTCAAAGCCGGCGCAGCCTTTCCTGTTTCCTGATTCTATGGTTGCGCGTACTCGGGGTCTCCAGCTCACCACCGTTGCTTCGGAGCCATTTGTTGAGCTACTTTGTCGCCTTCTTCCTCTTAAGTGGACCAGCGGTGAATGGCGTGATTTACTCGATTTCTGTAACGCGTACCCTTGCATTAGTATTTTTCGGTATCGGCTCGCAAAGAACAATTTCTCAAACAGCATCCTTGTCAAAAAAAAAAAACAACCTTCGAATCAGTCTGGAAACGCTCATCTCTCCAACGAGTTCGCAGAGGGGGCACGAGAAAATTTCGACTCCCTCGCTGGATTTCGTGCCAACCGGTTTTGCCCCCGCGATCTCCGACGACAGCGCAGCTCTGGCCGACTGGGCTCCCCGTACGCCATCTCCTGACGCCGACAAGAGCTCTCGCCGAATGGTGCCCCGTCCTCGGACTCCTGCGACCATGTGTGTCCATGTTTCCTATCTACTCTTTACTTCCGTCGTTCGCTGTCCCTGCGCCTCGCTCTCTCCTTCCTCTCTCTATATATACATTTTAATCATATCCTTTTAATCCCTCCTTACTCCCATCCCTTTGTGAGCTACGGTTGAGGTGTCGCACTCTGATGCAGATAGTTACGGGGCTCACTTTTCTCTTCTTTTCCTTTTAAGAATCACACAAGAAAAAAGAAAAAAAATTGCCCGCAGCTTCCCTCGGGGGAACACTGAGGAGGATGCGGAGCATATAATTGGTTAACGGGGTGTTAAAGTGCGACTTACTTGGGTCGATGGCTAAATTAGTTAACGTGGTTGTGAAATGGGGTGTTAAATTGCGACTTAATTGGGTCGATGGCTAAATTGGTTAACGTGGTTGTAGGAGGGGTTGTTAAATGAGTGAAACACGTACACACGTATGCGAAAGGGCGGCGCTGGTCGAAGGGACGTCGATCATTGTGTTTGTGGATTCGTTGGAATTCATTTCACCGCGACCATGGACGTCGACGCGCCGTACAAACCAACCGACGAGCGGCAACTGAGCGAGCAAGCGCCGACCTTGAGTATATATACAGCGCGACGGTGCATGCATTGTCAGCTGTCGAATGTTCGAGAAGGGGGAGAAGCGCAACGGAGCATGCGCGCGCGTCAGCTGCCGATGTTCTCGAAGCGCGACGGCGCATGCGCGCTACATTATACAGCTAGCGAATGTTCGTGAAGAGGAGAAGCGCACGCGGTGTGTAGAGGAGGAAGGGTGCACAGATGGTGGAGAAGTGAAGCGCGCGCGGTGTGTACAGGAGGAAGGGATGCACAGATGGTGGAAGAAGGAGGAGGAAGCTTGCGGACGGCGCCGCACTACAAGCCTCGAGTATTAGATGCTCCGCATCTAAAAGAAAAATTCGGGCCTAAACGCGCGATATAATTCACTCGTCCGAAGATGGGTACACTGGCCACGCATCCCTATCTAGTGTTGCCTAATGCAGGGTAGTCTTCATAGCTGTCTCTATTGTAATTTGTCGATCTAAAACTCATTTTCAAGGCTGAAAAATTGTGCTTTGCAATCCGACGCACCGTTGCACTTCCTAAAGGAGCGCTCTCCTGGGCGGCATATGGAGCTCTTGTCTCCTGAAACAACTTTACCCTTAAGCACGCGAACTGCTTATTTTCGGGAAGTCGTTTTGCAAGTTTGTACATCTTTGCTTTGTCTCGTGGATGCTTTAAAGAACAGCTTTCAGGCTATGTGCTTGTCAACAAACTTGTGGTGGTTGATTGACTTTCAGAGCTTATCCGAAACTGTACTAAGGGCAGCCTACTCTTTATCCTGTCCTTTATAACAATGTTAACGATACGCAATCGATACGCTCGGTGGTTAACATGTCGTTCTCAATAACTTACGATGACACTTGCCGAGCTGTGGATTTAATCACATTCCCACTGCTAGCTTCCTTGTTGGCTCGATCGGTACAGTGACGGCGTCGTTGCCTTCAAATTTGATCCCCGGATAACGGTGAAATTTCGGTAACTAATAAGCTCTCTTAGTGGGAAATATGTCTGGATAACCTTATCGCTCGCTCTACTTTCAGATTGTTGTCAATTCCCCTTTCTCCGTGGCACTTAAAAGTATTATCAAAGAGAAACATGACTTCGATTGATTTAGATTTACGTACTGCGCTCTGAGAGCTATATCATATGTTTTACTATCATTAATTCATTGTTAGCGGAAGGAATAAAGGTTATAGTTTCACGTTTAAATTTCGCGCCGAGATCTTTACGCGTAATGTCAGAAATTTCAAAATGTATTTTTCATATTTTCGCGACATTGGCTGGATAACATTTTCTGAAACTTCGTATGCTAGCTCTGTGGCACCCACAGGTCACAGTGTGCTTTATTTTTATCGATTGGAAGCTACGTAGGACATCGTTGACACCTCCAAAATACATGACGTCACGGTGTCTGGTGCCGGAATCAAAAGAAGGTGTCTTCACCCGTATTTTTTCCTTCGCGTGTTTTTTCTCTTAACAATGTCGTCTCGCGGTGAGAGAGGTGTTTTTGGTGTTGCGAAGTTTTACTCTCCAATAATACGAAAAAATCGTTTTGCTCTTTTTAGTGTCCTTTAGAACGCATAAATATATGGATTTGCTGGCATTCGCAGAAATAGCAGTGCCTCTCATCTTTACGTTTTCGCGCCCGTCCCCTCTGGCGCAAGACATCGTTAACGCGAAGTAAAAAAAATCATAATAAAGGACACGAACGAGGAAGGGGACTTCGAGGCAAGGTTCACGAGAAGATACGAGCGGCCAAAGTCTCCTCAACGATGCTCAAGGGGACGATCGGATGCGACATGCCCGCGATGCCCGAGCGACAGCAGCCGTCCCAGCGCTCGCCGCGCTTCTCGTTTGTCGGCTACCGTGGAGTCGCCGAGTGGGCCGCCCAGTCGCGCCTGTAATTACACACCGCCATCGGGTAGCAGCGGAACACTCATTAGACAGGGGGGGAAGAGGGAAAAAATGGCGAATGTTGGTAGCGAAGTCAAGGAACCAGGGACGAAAAAGAAGAGTGGGTCTTGAGGTGGAGGAGGGAAGCGTCGTGAACCTCCTTGCAGGGATGGGAGCATGCGCGGCATCGATTGGCTGACGACAGAACTGTGTACTCCTTCCTCTTTTCTCCTTTCCCTCAACAGTGTGTTTCAAGCCGTACGTAGCCGCGGCCACCGTCCTCACCACAGTTGCGTAGCTACTTCTTGCTTACTTTTCGCGTGACTTCGGTTGTCCCCTTTCTTTCGTTATGTTTCAAAAGCCAGGTGGAAGTGGGTGGGGGTGGCAGTGTAACAGCGTGGACAGAAGCGCCAGTGGCCGGCCATACAGCCACGACTAAACGACTGACGGACAGACGAGCATGCGACCCAACGATTACTGTTCTATAGCGACAGTTCGCTGGGTACTCATTTTCTGTTTCACAGAGGTGTTCTTCTTTTTTTTCTTTTTGGTCCGTCTCGCTTTTCTAATATATTGCCTTTCCTCCACTGCCTAAGACCTAAACATCAAAGGAAGAGAAGTGAGCTGAAAATACCCAGTTGCTATAATGTGGCGAAATTTTGGGACCCCCGGCACACGCTGGTCAACGGACATCTGTCCCATTCTATTTTCTTTCGCCCCATCCTCATTTTTTTTTTCTTTTTATTCTTGGTTGACCAATACAACGGGCCGTTTCTTGTTTGTTGGGTTTAAACACACAGTGTGAGACTCCCTTCTAGATCAATTTGAAGTAGACACTTAAAACTTTCATCTATGAAACCAAATTTTCGAATAGTCTGAACACGCAGTATATACTCTTTTCTTCGGTGGGTTTTATCAGCCCGTTTATTTCATAAACACGACGCATGTACTGCCAGAAGAAGCTTATCCAGAACCTAAAGGATCAGAATTTCTGCTTGTTACACGCCTTTCTGTATCTCTGCGCATGCGTGAAGTGTATCAAGATAAACATAACTGAGTGAACTGGAGAGCTATTCTCACGGTGTCCACTTCCAGGACATGTCCGATTCGGCCCTTCATTGATTGGCTGGAGCCGGCGAGCAGCGCGCCATCTGTGGCCGGCTTTTATTCCGCAGCGTCGTTTTGCCGCCACGCAGCTTTCATGACTCTCGACAAAAACGAAAAATATGGAATGCGTTTCGCCACAATGAATATGGTGCCGCCAGAGATCCTCGTTTGAAGGCCACATCTCTGAGGCCGTGGATGAATTCTAATCACGTTAGCCCTTAAACTAGGCTTAACGCAGCCGCCCGCCTGACGCCCCTGGAAGGTCGGTACGCATTTCCCACATCGCTCTTCAAATATGTGAACGCGTTTCATATATACGCACGTTCACACTTGTTTCTTAGTTTCGTTACCCGCTGCGAATTGGCTGGTGCGTTCGGTGCGCCCCACGCGATTAATAGCGCCATGACGTCAATACTCAGTTTTCTTTCCTAACTGAACGCATTCTACCGAATTGGACATGTCCACGAATTGATCGCCGCAAGAATCGGGTCCCTGTGATCCACTCCCATCATGCTAAGTATGCCTGTTTCGCATCTCTTGTTTTTAACGCGGTAAACGATTCGTACCTTTCGTGTTATCTTTCCTCCCGATGGAGTAATTGTTATTTTGTATTGCTGTGTTTCCTTTCTAGAAAACTCGGTGGTGCCCACTGGCATTGCCCGTCAGGAATTCCATGTCCACGCGTGGGATTGAATCCCTGCTGCCGGCGGCCTGCATTTCTGGTAAAGGCGGATATGTTGTAGGCCCGTGCGCTCAGATTTGGGTGCACGTTAAAGAACCCCAAGTGGTCGAAATTTCCGGAACCCTCCACTACGGCGTCTCTCATAATCATATGGTAGTTTTGGGACGTTAAACCACACATATCAATGAAATCAATCAAGAATGCCATGTCTTTCTGACAGGGCGCCACGCCATTCGTGGCATGGTAGTACCGGGAACCCGGTGGTAACGGAAAGAAATGCGCGCAAGACACACCACGATTATTGTTGTGTGGCATGAAGACGGCCCAAATATGCTTTGCTCTTGGTTTAACACGCATAGGGCATAGCGATTTTCGCTCGGCTCGTTGACAGCTGGTGGTTCTGTGGTACGGCTGCGGCGGTGCTTGAAACTAAAGGCAGTAAGATAGGCCGTGTTTACCGTTGTATGGTAGAGAGACACTTCAGATACGCCTTGCTTCTGGTTTAGAACGCACAGTGCGCTGCAGTTATGACTACTAGACGCCAGCGGAATGTGAGTACGACAGTGGCTAAGCTCGCCAGAAAAAGCACGCAAGATTGACCACGATGATCGTTACGCGGTAAAAAATACGCCTCTGTTGTTGTTTTTTTTTTAACTTAGAGGGCATATTGCAACCGCATCTTCACCCCCAAATTGCCGCCAGTGGCAATGGGTACAAGCGGGTACGATGGCGGTGGCAGGGCTTGCCGACCCGTAACTGCCATATGCCGAGACTTTTTCTTTTTATTTTTGTGAGAAGCAGTGCAGAAAGGGTACCGAATGAATGCAAAGAAAAAAAAAGAAAAGAAAGCCGTGACAGGCTACAAAGGCAAGAAAAGATGGGTAGTTGCTCAGCGACCCCGAACCGGCAGAACACGTTTCGTGGGCACGTTGCTATGACGAAAAAAAGAAAGGGTGGGGGGAGGGGTGTTGCGACACTTCTTTTCTCCTCTTCCTTCAACCTACTTCAATTTTTTCCTTCTACCTTATCCCCCCTGTTTTTCAAAAAAAAGTTTTTTTTTCACCTCGTTTGCTTCGCATTTCGCGTCATCGTAGCGTGAAGTAGAAGCGGATGTGCGGCAGAGGTGCCGTGACGACAGCTACCATCACTTTTGCTGTGTTTTTTTTTACTTCTTTCTTCTTTCCTGTGTGCCTATTGCTTGCGCGTGCAAACAAAGTGATCTTCTTGTTGTTTTTTCACGTATAATTGCTTTTTAGAATGCGCATACCCCATCGTCTTCATCGAGCGTAAATAGAGGTCAACGATGCGAAGAAAAAAAAAGAGAAAAAGTAGGAGGATGAACAGGATAGAGACTGTAAAACAGACAAACAAAAAGTTCAAGCGTGTTGCTTGTCGTGACCAGAAAGCGTCTGCGAAGCTGAAAAAAAAATCGAATGCACCGATTCGGTTGTCTGTGTTATTTTCATCTTCCACCTATTGAAAGTGCGTAGAAAATAGATATGACAGGACATATCTGTTGTTTAAAACGGAACAGGAGCGACCGATGTGAGCAGATTCAGAGCCCTCTCGGCTATAACCGCTGGCGCGATTGTGTTGGGAACGCTACTAACAGCGAAGGGACGTCTCCGAGGAAACCGACAACCGGCCAAAAAGGCGTGTTATAGAGCGTGCTGTAACTGAAAAGGACCGCAAATGTCGCGCTACCTGGCGGAACAGTCTTGCAGCTGCAATGTGGTGCCGTTCACTGAACATATCACTTCAGGTGCGAAGCTAACAACATTAAAAACATGAAAAAAGCATTGGGGAAGAGACTGAGAGTCGGCGCTGCTCTGCCTCTTCCCTACACCTTTTTGATGTTTCTAGCTCTGCGAAAAAAAAAATAATATGTTCAGCGAGGCTCAGGGACCAACTCGCCCTGGAACAGGAATCTTTTCTGTGCTGCTCTACAAGGCAAAAGGAGTTGGCGCTGAGAACCGGTGCTGTCATCGTGGCAACTATAGATAGTGGCACATGTCGAGCCACGGTGCATGCACGTGGATGGAATCCATAGCAAACCGCAACCGCCCTTAAACACGAGCCGTTGTCACACATGACTCCCACTGTGTCCTCATAGTGGCCCCAGATCAAAAAAAAAAACTTCACTATACAAATTTCAAGGCGTTATACGCTTTACTATTCAGGTATTGCATACTCTTACCGGTAAGCAATTCGTCGTACCAAGAAAAACTTGTATACGATAAAAACTGCTCGTCGTTCCATTTAAGCAAAAAATGTGATTCAATGTGCACTAAACGTTGTGTTTTGCCGCAGCATTAACCCTCTTAAAACGGTACCGGTCTGGGCTGTTCAATAACGATTCGTGGTGTAAAAGCACTTGAGCACCACTTCAGTACCCGGAACAGGCAAAAGCGAAGACATTCAGGGCGATTTATCGTAGTGATCAAATGTGGCTCTATATGTCTACGCTTACGCGCGTGTGAAGCAACTTGAAATGCATCTCGACGTAAACAATTAACCCTGTCATGAATTGAACAACTCTTGATGTGTCAATCTATGATGGCACGAAAAATTCCGGGGCCAACTCGTGCAGCGGATATTAACGAACCACTTGATGCAGCGAATCAAAATTACCGGCGGCTAGTAATCATGCGTGACGTAATTTTGTTGCAGTTTCAAAAGATCTGAAAAGTAATTAGTAGTGACAGCTAATTACGTTTTACGAGTGATTTTTAACATCGATGCCCTACATCTATCGTCCCCAAGGTCTTTTTAATCTTTACTACGCATTTAAAACACCCAACTAGAACTCCTTTTTATACTTTATATGCCATATTTATATTTTTTTTCTGTGACATTGGCATGAGCTTTTTTTTTTTTTTTTCATTTTCGCTTGCATTTATGTGATAATTGAACGCAATCATATATGTATTTTTTCTATGTTCAATTACATTCTAAGCACTCGATTAATATTAATAATATTAATAATTCATTAATATAATACTACCATTATTGTTGTCGCTTTTTTTTTGTTGTTGTTGCTGCTGCTGCTGATGATGAAGATGATGATGATGTTTCAGCGCGTGTCAAACTCTGTGCTCGCGTCATTTTCTGTGTGTAATATATTGTGAAAATGTTCAGTGTGCCATGTTCATATGTTACCCACTCCTTCCTATGGCTTCATTCTGAATGCAACAGAAAATCTGTATATAAACTGCTAATTTTGATGAACTTGTATTGCATAACATAAAGAAATGAAAAAACACATATATTTAGCAGAATTACGTTTCTGTGCTAATCATTCGCAAGTCTCAAGGAAATACATTCAGGCTTAAGACTCAAGCTCTCGTGTGCCAATTTTTTACATGCCTTTTTCTGTCAGATTTAATCTAATCATCAAAATCACGCAGCTTCTCGCAATGGAAAAAATGCAGTTCCAATTATCCAGGGCCGATTCAGAGTGCGCCACAAACCCGTCTTCGGATTTGCATTCGCGAGCTCATTTGCATGTAATTTGGCTGGGCAAGACAGCGTCAATGAAGGAAATCGAATAGTATTCTGTATGTTCGCTGTTGTTTCTCTATGTTCTGAAAATAGTTTATCGCCTTAGTACTTTTTGCTTGTGTTAAAACACGTGACGTGTTCGAGAGCCAGTGTCATGGACATTCAGGTGTCGGCGTCGTCGTTGTGGGCGAGAAATCGGAATCGCTCGTGAGTGGAAACTTGCCATGGAATGCAAATAACAGAAATCATCAATCCGATTCTTGAGTGGATTGAAGCATTTGGGCCCTTCTGTCAAGAAGGTGCACCACTGAGCTATGCCTCTGCTTGAACCATCCTGTCAAGAAGGTGTACCGCAGAGCCACGCCTCTACTTGACCCACTCTGTCGAGAAAGTGGTGCCCACATCCACGTCTGTACTTCAACCATTCTGTCAAAAAGGTGTCGTACCACAGAGCCACTCCTGTACTTGAACGATTCTGTCAAAAACGTGCTGTACTGCAGAGCCACGCCTGTATTTGAACAATTCTGTCAAGAAGGTGTTGTACCGCAAAACGACGCCTGCATTTTTCCCATACTGTCAACAAGGCATTTTATACCGCAGAGCCACGCCTGTAATTGAACTATTCTGTCAAGAAGGTGCTGTATTGCAGAGCCACGCCTGTACTAAACCATTCTGTCAAGAAGATGTTGCACTGCAGTGCCACACCTATACTTTAACCATTCGGTCAAGTATAGGTGTGCAGCAGAATCACGCCTGTACTCGACCCATTCTGTCAAAAGGCGTTGTACCACAGAGCACGACGTCTGTACGGGTACTTCTACGAAGAAGGTGTTGTACTGCAGAGCTGCGCCTGTACTTGAACCATTCTGTCAAGAAGGTGTTGTACTGCAAGTGCCACATCTATACTTGAACATTCTGTCAAGTAGGTGTGCCGCAGAATCACGCCTGTACTCGACCCATTCTGTCAAAAGGCGTTGTACCACTGAGCCACGTCTGTACGTGATTCATTCTACGAAGAAGGTGTTGTACTGCAGAGCCGCGCCTGTACTTGAACCATTCTGTCAAGAAGGTGTTGTACTGAAGTGCCACACCCATACTTGAACCATTCTGTCAAGTATAGGTGTGCAGCAGAATCACGCCTGTACTCAACCCATTCTGTCAAAAGGCGTTGTACCACAGAGCCACGTCTGTACGTGATCCATTCTACGAAGAAGGTGTTGTACTGCAGAGCTGCACCTGTACTTGAACCATTTTGTCAAGAAGGTGTTGTACCGAAGAGCTACACCTGTACTTGAAACTTTTAAAGGAAAAAAAGCTCCACAGGCTGTATATATGTGAAGGTCATGTGCAATACTGCGTGGTACAAATAGTAATCGCACAAGGGCATGCCATGGACATTGTGCAACGAGCCTCTGTTTAAATTCCCTCCCATTACAAACACTCAGGAATAACTAGTTATCATGAGCAGTAAGAAATTGTGCTGCTGCGTTGACGAACGTATCCCCTCACTGAGACGTAGTACGTACTTGCCATATTCGCAAAATGAACAATTATGGCGTAGTGGGTTACTTCGCAACTGCAGCTACACTAGGTACACATTATAGGAGAGTTTCGAACAGCAAATGTTGCGAGAACATAAGCCTTTTTTTTCCGTTTTTGTACCTTGCTCTTACGGGCTTCGCGTTGAGTCCCGAAATTTGAGAGAACAGCAAACGTCGTTTGATACACGTGCACGTAAGCGCAAACAAGTTATTAGATGGACTGGGCTATTAACGTTATAGTCATTTTTTTTCACATAGTGGTATGCCACCTTCACTTTATCAGTAGAGCTGCCACTCATACTCTCACAGATGTTTCCTGCAAAACAACAAGAACCTCACTGAACTGGTATGGTAAAGCCTTCGTGTCCTATGAGCTCATGGTTGCGAAGTTGTGATTCTTGAGAACCCTTCTCACAGGCAGACGCTCCTACTCTTCTGCCATTGGACATTGTTAAGCCCTCGTTAAGATCGTGTACATTGTGTCACGTTGGCCAAATATGTTGCAGCGTCGACTGAGCACCAAGGGTATCAATTCAGAAGGTTCATTGCTCTCTCGGATAAAAAAAAAGTTTGCCGCTGGTGGGCCGCCTTTCATAGATTTCAATACTATAGGACTAGCTTAGCGACTACTTTTACGAATTCTATAGCAAACAGAAAAAGGAAGATTTTTTTGGGAACGCTGTTGTTCACCCCTTAGAAAAAATAAAGAGAAAAATTACAGCATGTCCAGGGAGTGAATGATGATGAGTGCGGTGACAACGTCCATCCGTACATCCGTCCGGGTGTCTGTCCGTAGTGTATGCGTCGGATCGCGTTCGAGAATGCAGATGGCGCGGGGTAACACGACTAGACACGAGCCAAGGAAGTCGAGTGCAAGCGTATTTAACGCGCCCGCCGCTCTGTTTCGTCCATGCCCCACCAATAATCTGCCACGTACGGTGACTATCCTGGAGTCTAAATTAGGCACTCGTTATCCGCGTACCCAAGCACAGCCCGCGCAGCAGCCAATCGCAGAGGTACAGTGCCATCTAGAATGCTCTTCACTCAACTGCAATTGTGTGCACTCCTATGAGACACTGCCGTCTCTTATATTGTTCGGGAGATACTCCCTTCTTTCCTTTCTCGTCCTTTCATCTCTCGGTTACGCGATACGCGGGACGTATGACAAGATTAGACTAAGGGGAGTTTCGCCCCTAAAACAGCTTGAAGTAGAAATGGCCGCCTTTTCGGTACTCTTTAACGGCCAATAGCGTTTTGCTAATGCGTGCACTGACTGCAGCCAGGCTCTCAGTTTTGGCAGCCCTTTTACTGAATGGAAAGCTGCGGCGCAAGCAATTTCTTATATAGCGTAAGATTTGAACGATTCTGTTGTGTTAGTGAACATGAATCACCTTTGATAACTAACTGTATAAATAACGATTGCATAACTGTAGATAGATAGATCGATAGATAGATAGATAGATAGATAGATAGATAGATAGATAGATAGATAGATAGATAGATAGATAGATAGATAGATAGATAGATAGATAGATAGATAGATCGATAGTAGATAGATAGATAGATGAAAAAGTAGGAGAATACAAGCTAACCCCCCTAGCACAAAAATAAAAAAATTAAAGCAACAAAGGAGCTAACCACCACCATCTGCACAAAGCGAATAAAGAATAAAGAATCACGGGAGGTGATAAGCAAGCATATAGCTTCTCATAGTTGTCGGCGGGCTTTTGAACTCTACAATATGTCTGCTCGAAAAAAAAAACAATAAAACACACACACGCCAAAAAAATGGGCACAGTCGAGTTGAAGAACATTTCGAGTGGCAGCCACTTTTATCCGCCGCCGCTGCAAGATCTCGCCATTGCAGAAAGTTGTTTTTCTATTGCCGAACAAACCGTCGCACTCTTTTTCTCTTCATTCGAGAACACTTACATGTATATATATTCGCTCGTTGACTTCGCATTACGGGAAACTTTTCAGTTTGTTCAGCTCGGCGAACGACAGTGGAAGAGAAAAAGACAGATCCTGCGCAGGACGCGCCTCCGATCACCGCTGTTTTATTCTACAGTAAAAAAAAATCCCCGATGTTCTTTGGGGAAGCACTCCTTTTAAAATTTCATCAAAACAACTCCTACCGTCTCATCCCCGTGCGAAAGATCTTCACTTTTCTGCCTCCCTTGTTCCCTCCCTTCTCTACACATTCGTTCTTCAAAAGCCCCTTCGTGGAGTGCATCTTGCAAAGCTTCTCTCGCTTGCTCTGGAGTTTCTCTATGAACAGCAGGCCCGTCCACGGTTCTTTCCATTGTTCCTTTCATTCCATTGGCATTGTGTGCGAGCCACTGTAAATATTTGCCGAGACGTCCTATATCGGTGCCTCACGCTCTTATACGTTAACACACCCGATGCCTCGCGAATAGTAAGCTTTCGGAGATCAATCGACGAGTGTATGAGCGCGCCATGGTCGCTCTTCAGAGAAGCGATCACTCGAAATGCGGAGCTTCTTCTGGGGCTGTGCTACTCAACTT